>CAWUFW010015821.1:0-340403 GCA_963921515.1 Calotriton arnoldi | reverse complement strand
GCTAAGAGTCCCAAGCGTGGCCCTGTGCTTCACACAACATAACCCAGGGTGGTGGTTCTTTGTGGGATCTTGTGTTAGGATGGAGGGCATTGCATTCTACCAGGTGGGTACTGTGGAGTTTGTGTTGGGGGTGTGAGGGGAGGTGCTGGTGACTATAGTCAGTGCTGCAAGTCCCCCTTCCCACCCAGCCAGCCAGTTATCCCACCATGGAACGTGCTTGCATTGCAGGGAGTGTAAGTTGTCTCTCAGGATGTCAGTCAGTGGTGTCCTGCTGTTTGTTGGTGCACAGTTGCCAGCAGGGCCTTGTGCTCCTCACAGCAGTAGCCAGTGTCAGCCATCTTGTGAGTCCTTCTCCACTCCCTGTGATGTGCGCATGGTTCATGGTGGTGTTGATGGGACAGTTTTGGGGCGGGCAATATGTGTGACTGCGACACCCATGATGCTATTGCCTCCACCACCCTTCCCAGCATGCCCATGCTTCCTTCCTTTGACTCTGCTTCCCTGTGGGGTGGGCTGGCTGTGCTGACAGGATGGCTGGGAGTGTTGTCCTGGCAGTTGTTTGGCTAAGAGTCCCAAGAGTGTCCCTGTGCTTCACACAACATAACCCAGGGTGGTGGTGCTTTGTGGGATCTTGTGTTAGGATGGAGGGCATTGCATTCTCCCAGGTGGGTACTGTGGAGTTTGTGTTGGGGGGTGTGAGGGGAGGTGCTGGTGACTATAGTCAGTGCTGCAAGTCCCCCTTCCCACCCAGCCAGCCAGATATCCCACCATGGAACGTGCTTGCATTGCAGGGAGTGTAAGTTGTCTCTCAGGATGTCAGTCAGTGGTGTCCTGCTGTTTGTTGGTGCACAGTTGCCAGCAGGGCCTTGTGCTCCCCACAGCAGTAGCCAGTGTCAGCCATCTTGTGAGTCCTTCTCCACTCCCTGTGATGTGAGCATGGTTCAGGGTGGTGTTGATGGGCCAGTTGTGAGGCTGAGCAATGTCTGTGACTACGACTCCCATCATGCTATTGCCTCCACCCCCCTTCCCAGCATGCCCATGCTTCCTTCCTTTGACTCTGCTTCCCTGTGGGGTGGGCTGGCTGTGCTGACAGGATGGCTGGGAGTGTTGTCCTGGCAGTTGTTTGGCTAAGAGTCCCAAGAGTGTCCCTGTGCTTCACACAACATAACCCAGGGTGGTGGTTCTTTGTGGGATCTTGTGTTAGGATGGGGGCATTGCATTCTACCAGGTGGGTTCTGTGGAGTTTGTGTTGGGGGTGTGTGTGAGGGGAGGTGCTTGTGACTATGGTCAGTGCTGCAAGTCCCCCTTCCCACCCAGCTAGCCAGATATCCCACCATGGAACGTGCTTGCATTGCAGGGAGTGTAAGTTGTCTCTCAGGATGTCAGTCAGTGGTGTCCTGCTGTTTGTTGGTGCACAGTTGCCAGCAGGGCCTTGTGCTCCCCACAGCAGTAGCCAGTGTCAGCCATCTTGTGAGTCCTTCTCCACTCCCTGTGATGTGAGCATGGTTCAGGGTGGTGTTGATGGGCCAGTTGTGGGGGTGACCAATATCAGTGACTTCGACTCCCATCATGCTATTGCCTCCACCCCCCTTCCCAGCATGCCCATGCTTCCTTCCTTTTGATTCTGCTTCCCTGTGGGGTGGGCTGGCTGTGCTGACAGGATGGCTGGGAGTGTTGTCCTGGCAGTTGTTTGGCTAAGAGTCCCAAGAGTGGCCCTGTGCTTCACACAACATAACCCAGGGTGGTGGTTCTTTGTGGGATCTTGTGTTAGGATGGGGGCATTGCATTCTACCAGGTGGGTTCTGTGGAGTTTGTGTTGGGGGGTGTGAGGGGAGGTGCTTGTGACTATGGTCAGTGCTGCAAGTCCCCCTTCCCACCCAGCTAGCCAGATATCCCACCATGGAACGTGCTTGCATTGCAGGGAGTGTAAGTTGTCTCTCAGGATGTCAGTCAGTGGTGTCCTGCTGTTTGTTGGTGCACAGTTGCCAGCAGGGCCTTGTGCTCCCCACAGCAGTAGCCAGTGTCAGCCATCTTGTGAGTCCTTCTCCACTCCCTGTGATGTGCGCATGGTTCATGGTGGTGTTGATGGGACAGTTGTGGGGGGCAATATGTGTGACTGCGACTCCCATGATGCTATTGGCTACACTGACTTGGCCAGCATACACAGAATTCCTTCCTTTGAGTGGTCTTCACTGTGTGTTGGTGTTGTTGTGGTGGCTACATGTGTGGATGTGTTTGTTAGTTCTATTTGTGCCACTGCCTAGCTGTAGTTGTAGTTGTGTTTGTACATGTGTTGGCACAGTTGGATGTGACTTTTTTGATGGCATGTGTTGTCTTTATCTGACTGACATACACATTTTGGGATGATTCTGTTCTGGTTGCTGTGTAATTGCTATGAGTGCATGGTTTGACTCTCCCCTTGACAGTGATGTATGTGTTTTGTGGCAGTATATTGTGTACATTTGTTGTGTACTCACCAGGCTCTGGGATGTCCTCTAGTCCATATACGCTCACTGGCGGAAGGATGGCCCGCACCTTCTCCTCCCAGGGCCTGAGGTATATTGGCTTGGCAGGAGGGCCACTGCCGGTGTGTTGGCTGTTGATGTAGTCTTTCTTCAGCATGTCCCGTACCCTCCTGCGCACGTCATACCACCTGTTCTGGATGTCCGTCTTTGTGCGCCGACATGGTGATTGGGCGTTCACCCTGTTGATGATCCTCTCCCACATCTTGGTTTTCTGCGACATGGGGGTCTGTTGGACCAGAGTGCCAAACAGCTGTGGCTCCACCCTGAGGATCTCGTCTACCATGACTTCCAATTCACTATCTAGGAACTTGGGATTCTTCTTGGGGGCATGGTGATGGGTGGTGATGGTGGGTGATGTGTGTGTTGGTGTGCAGGTGAGGGTGTGTGAGTGTGTGTTTTGCTGGGTGTATGTGAGGTAGGTATTTGTTGGTGTGCTGATGGTGTGTGGCTTGTGTGAGGGATGAGCTGTGGGTGTGTGGTTGCTTTCTCTTGGGTGCTGGCAGTGGAATGGCATTTGCAAAGGCTCATGGTAGTGATTTGTGTCCTTTATATAGGTGGAGTTGTGGGTGTGTCCTTGTTCTCTGTCCCCACCCCCCCCCGTATTTATTGGCGTGGTAATTGCTTGTTTGGCCTTTTTTTGGGTGATTTTTCCTTTGTGCTGTTTGTGTATGTTGGAAACGTTCGTGTGACCGAGTCGGACCCTGCATTGGTCTCGTACGGTGTTTTCCGCTTCGCTCACGCTGTGTTTGTGCAGTTTTCTATGCTGCGTACGCGTCGGTCGCGGTGTATTGTGTTGCTTCGGCTCGGTTTTGTATGCGTGTCGGTCGTACGGCTTGTCCTCCGTCCGACTCGCTCGTGGTTTTCGCGCCTTGCATCGTACTTAGCGGTTTGGAGTTAGCGTGTACGTTTCGGTCGGATTTGTTCCGGGTGCGTGTCGGTCGGTTGGATTCGCGTGTTTTTCCGGCCGGATTGCTGTTTTCCGTGCGGCTCGGTCGGTCGGCTTGGTTTCGTTACGTGTCGGTCGGATTTTTCGCGCCTTGCATCGTACTTGGCGTGTCGGGCGCCACGGGTGCGTGTCGGTCGGTATTTTTTCCGGATCCGAGTCGGTCGGTGCTTTTTCCGGCCCGAATCGGAATTGACCCCTATGTGTCTCCAAGAAACATGTGCTGTTACCAACTTGTGTTATCTAGATGCCAGCAGCACCTTCCTGATCCCGGCCATCTCCAGGACCTTTGACAGACCAAAGGGAGCATTACTTACCTTGGTCTCCCACAGCTTGTACTGCACCACGAAGGAAATGTATACTAATTCCTCCCATTCTGTTCTCTTTCTCAAAAACTTCCAGTTTGATGGGAATTAATAATTCTTTATTCCAACTGCTCCCACCTGAACTCTGAACACATGCCTGCCCTAAAATCTTTTTTTGGTCCAGGTTAAAGATGGACACAATAGGTATATTACATAATTAAGTGTATTACATTTATGCTGATGGGTAATTTCAATGTGCAGCTATGTGGTCACAACTCACAAACACCCCTGTCTAACGTTCCATCTCTTGAGGCTCATTTTAGTCATTCTGAACAAGGAGAATTCATGAAGTCGGTCATGCAGGCCACAGTTTCATACCTAATCATAACCTGCAGAAGCTTGGTTCCTCGTACAGTGACACACCAACCTTTCAAGGCAGCGGCTTCTCGTCAGTTATTGATTTCATCTTTGTCTCAGCCACACCTCCATTGTTAGTTGTACATTATAAGGTACTATGGGACGTACACACGAATCATAATCTGTTGACAGTTTCTCTTGCTAGGGGTGATGTTATCCCTCAGTTTCCTTTAGTGAGGCCCATAAAGGTGTTGTCCTGAGTCCAGGGTAGTAGTTTGAAAGGGACTATAGTGATTTAGCAAGTCTTTGGTAAAGATCTACTGAAACTGTGCCATTCAGACTTTAACGTATGTCTGGATGATGAAGCATCTTTTGGAGCAATTATGGGTTTCTTTGGGTCCATATGTGAGACTGTGAATGTTCATCTGACCACCAGGGGGTTGACCACCAACCTGAGCCCTTGTAGGTGATGTGACCATTCTTGTTCTAAGGCCCACCGTGTTCTGATCACTGCCCTCAAAAGAGATCTGAAATATAGAATGGAGGCCGTTGTCTGCCAGGCTATCTACAAAAGTTCAATAAAATTCAGGAAGGTAGCCCTGCAAAAAGAGGTCTAGGATCAGTTGATGCTTGCTTGCAGCCACATGAATAGTGCCCTTTTTTGGGAGATTGGTAACTGACCCCTCCTTCTGCCCCAGGAAGCTCCCTTTGTGTGCTCACAGATTTAATCTTAAAGAGGGGTTAGGCATTTTAAAAACATCTGCGATCTCCCTAACATCACTAAAGTTAGCCTTCCACGCTCCATGCTTTCATGTTCTACCATCCTTCAGGTGACATTGGAGGAAGTGAGGAACTCCATTGTTGTGACCCCTAAAAACAAAGCCCCAAGTCCAGATCGGGTCTCGGTGGACCTGTATAAATCTGACGCCGTACTTTGGGCAACTTTACTTACGTTAACCATCAATGTGGCCACCAGGCACGGCATTCCCAAATCCTGGTCCAAGCTATAATTGTGCCCATTTTTAAGAAAGGTAACAAAGAAGACCCCTGTTGTTATAGGCCAATCTCTTTTATTGACTCTGTTGTTAGGATCATCAGGCAGATTGTTTTAAACTAGTTAATGGCTTGTATAAAACTCCTTGAGCCCCGTAGTGCAAAATATCAAAAATTCAAAATTGTTCCAAATGTAGTCCTTACAATTTTCTTTATGTTCCTCTTCTCATGCATCCAGAAATTATTATTTTGGGATAAGTATGACTTTAATTGCACTTAGAGCTTGTTGCATACCATTATGCGGCAAAGAAGATTAACTTGAGATGTGAAACTTGTGGTCAGGCAAACGTAAACCTTGAGATATGGGTAATACGAGGCAGTTGTCTCGCCGGAAAGGTGCCCCTAGTTAATAAGGGACACAAATGCATATGAAAGTGAGTGGGCAATTTAATACAGTATATAAGGCCGATATATTTCCTGTACTATGGTATATAAGAAATATGTACCTCTGTATAGATTGGGGGTTGTGTAAGATTCAGGCTTATTTTACCTGAGAGCAGTGTTTAATTACTGTACTGTCCCGATGAGTATGTTTCTATTGGCTTGAAGGTTGATGGGTTACCTCATTCCATTCTGTTCTTTAGATATTTGATTACACAGAGCAACATTGCCATTTAAAATACATCGGGTGATTTTATACATTAGGTGAGAGCTATGGATATGATGGTACTGTCAAGAAAATATTCATCTGTGACTTATGAGGTAACTGATTGAATATTTGAACGGTTTTAGGTGTGAGATACTGAACACTGACGTTACTTTAAATCATTTCTTTGATATAAAATATTTTTGCTGTTTAATTGAGGTTAATGGCTTGGGCTAGCAATAACCAAATATGCTCTGACCTTCAGTATGGTTTTAGATCAGGGCTGGGCACTGTAAATTAATCTTTTAACCTTTACCTGATTGTCAACAAATACTCAGCAGCTATGAGTGGCTCTCTTCACATTGAGTTTGTGGACCTCAGTTCAGCTTTCAACAGGGTCAACAGAGATAAACTGTGGTCAATCATATCTTCAAGTGGAGTTGAGTCTTGAATTGTCAAATTTCGGCGTGATCTCCACCTGGACCTCGAGGCCGCTGTTCGGTAGTGTTCCGGTAGGGAACACTCAGAGCCCTTTAAATTAAATGACAGAGTACGACAAGGTTGCATTATTGTTCAATTTTTAATCACCTTGTACATTAACCATCTAGTTAAAAGTGGACAGAATCTGTTCCTTGTGGGAAGGCAACCGATCCCTGCTCTACTTTATGTGATCAAATACGGTCCTTCTTGCTTGTATTGCTCTAGGTCTGTAAAGATAGTTAGATTCTTTTGTGTTGTTCGTAGATTCTTTAGGTCTGTGTACCAACCTATAACAAATCTCATATGAGGGTTGTAGGTCAGAAGTCAACTAAATCACGAATGTTTAAAGTCAATGGGGCAGATTTACAAGCCCCTTGCGCTGCCGGTGCATCACGTTGCTTGACGCGCCGGTGGCGCAGCCTGCTGAGTGATATTTACAAGCACAGGTAAAGTCACCCTGTGTGACTTTAACCTGTGCTTGTAAATATCGGCCCTGTGCATGCTACTCTTTGCGTGTTAGGGGCGTGACATGGGTGTTGCTGTGGGTGTTCCCACGCAACACCCATGTCCACTGATGCATTTCCAGATTTACGAGAAATCGTAAATCTGGAAATGCGTCAGAATGCTACGCCACCCTAGGAGTGGCGTAGTGAGGTGCAACGAGGAGAAATGTTTTCATTTCTCCTCGTTTTTTCCTCTTTCAATGCGTGCTGCATTCTACAGCACACATTGAAAGAGGAAATCGCCTCAATTGATTGTTTTTGTGCAGGAAGGTGCCTCTTCCTGCACAAAAACAATCTCCCCACGACGCAGGCATCCTTGCACCATGGTGCAAGGGTGCCTGCGGCGGCGCATGGCAGCAGTTTGTGCACCAGCACAGGGGGAAGCATAGAGATGCGACATATTGTTGTAAATATGTCCCATCCCTGTGCTTCGAAACTAACGCAGCGCAGCAAAATGGCTTGCGGCACCGCGCTGCGTTAGTTTCTTGTAGATCTGCCCCAAAGACTTTACAATTTGCAGGGTTGAATCTTTTCCCTATCTAGGTCTTTAGTTTGATTCAAGTAATACCTGGGCATCACTTAACACATCCAGGAGATATTGTTTTTCTCAGTCTATTTCTTCTGTTTTCAACTTTGTGAGAAGGCTTGCCCAAAAGACATTGAAGGCTATGATACAGAATAATAATGCCAAATGCATTTCTCTTGCCTCTCAGGGCAGTGAGATCTGGGGGATACTGACCTAATACAGTTAATTACAAGTAGTGCAAAATCAGTTTTTGCAGAGGATTCTATCTTTACCTCAAAGTGATGCTTGGTTTGTAGTTCATGAGGAGTTCGATCTCAATTATCTTCAAATATGCTATGCTGTTGCACTTTTTTGATTGTGCTGTCCATTTGGCTGTAGCCCAAAACAGATTTTAATTGGCTTCTAATCGTTGATTGAGCTTGAATCGAGCTGACAGCATTCCGTGGCTCACTTATGTTTATACCAGCTTTATGAAGCTGGTGCACCCAGACATTTCTGATAGCCCTGAAAAGATTGTTAAGAAGAACAGGGCTTGGGTTAAGTAAACCTTCATATCTGTTGAGCTAGCCAATAAAAAGTCTGTAGAATTGGGTAAACCTTCAGCCACATTTGTTTATAGAACTCTACCTAGTACTCATGCCTTTGAAACATTGCAGATTGTTGTTAACTTGGTTCAGGCTTAATATGTTTCATCCTTTCTGGCTGTGTCAAGGGGGTGACAAAGAAAGTAACCATGGCCTTGACCTTGTCTTTTCACAGGATGTTGCAGGAATTCTGCACAAATACAGAACTATGCACAGGAATATGGGACCTTGGTGTATAGGGACTGGGTCTTCCTACCACCTTAGTACCCACGCACCCAGGACCGACTAGCTATAGTGTCTCACTTGCTCTCCTACTCACTCACAGAGAAACAAAAGATTAGACACCCCAGAACACAACACTCCCAGATCGCTCAGGAATTGCGGTAACAAGACACGCCCTTTCGCTCGCCCTCTTGTACCTGTCCACAATAAGATCTGACAGAGACACGAAACAGTTTAAAATATTCATTTTAACTAACTTGCCCTAACATGGAGTATAAGTGCCATGAGAAGCAGGAAAATGCATAGTACAAATATAGTCAGCATAGCAGCTAGTCCATATATCATGAAGGGAGATGTCATCATAGAACGACAATGGAGAAAAGACTATAGTGCCTAACCTCCCTCCCCTTGCTATGAAGGAGTATTATTATATAATAGAAGATCTCTGGGCTTTGTCAGTAGACCCCATACCTTAGCCTATAGAAGTTAGATCTTCATCATAGGTGCTGTCTTGCTCTTCTCTCTGGAAAGGTCCCTCTCCAAGTGTGTGTCACCTATTCATGTACCCCACTAAAAACCCAAGTGCGCTGTCCAAACAACAGATGCATCAGTATGTTTTGTCTAAGGGCTAAGGACTGGCCAGAACAAAATAACAAGGGGCATTGTTGTTCGACCTTGCACATAAAGTTCAGTCAAAATCCCAGGAACATGCAGAGAGTGAACAAAGCGATGAGTTCTCATGTGAAAGCAGTCATTTAAATATTGCAAAAATAAAGACGTGTAGTAACATGCGCAAAAACAGCAGGCAAGCTGCGACGTGCTCATGCTAACTTAGTGAAAATCGACAATGTCCCTATGTGCCAATTGACAAGACACTAGGCATTTCACCCTGTTTTGTCAATTTTAAAAGCATTTGCATAAGGACTTTATTATTTTTCCCCCTTTTGTGAGGCAAACATTTGACTCAGGCAAAACCTGCCCTAGTGTATTTACAATTAATTCCTGATCCACTTATTTGTTTTTATCTTGTTTGCTTTTTAGCTTGTGCATTTAGATGAAGGAACTCGCTGGATACTTCTGAATGTCTATTGCCTTAATCTTGATGTATTTTTTTAAGGTTGGGTCTAAATTTCATCATTAGTATCCTTTAATTTTGTATTTGCTTCTTTATGTGTTTCAATGTTTTTATAGTAGTAATACTAATTGCCTGAAACAATATGTTTTTTAGCTGGTGTCATTCCTGCGTCATATGTATGAGACACCTTCTTAACTGTGATTGTCTTTTATGGTTTTATTGCAAAAAACAAATAAAGATTAATTGAATTGAGTTGACCTACAATGCAGTCTGTGTCTGTTGTGAAGTGCTCTTATGTCATTGGGCAAGTGGCTTGTGCTATGTAGAACAACCAAAAGATTATGGGGTTCAGCCAGTCCCCCACTCTCTAATATCATCCGCCAAAAATTAAGGACAAAGCATTAACCTTTGGTGGCAGAAAGAGATCTCTATCAAGTCACTACTTTTCACAATGTGAAACTGGAAAATCTGAGATCAATCACAGCTTTCCTGCTTGACCAAAATGGTGTGATTCTAGTCAAATACTTTATTTCACAAAGCCTACTTTTTGTTCATTATCACATATGAGAGCACCTTTAAATCCTTGAGTTCTGGATGTGTGCTGTATAAAAACCACTTCTATTTGATTTAATAAGCTATAATGTTGCTCCATCTATATTAAAAGTCTAGGCCACACTAGTGGCGTAGCTAGGCCTTAGGCCGCCTGTGGCAGCCCCTGCGTTTGCTGCCCACGGCGGACGAATGTAAGAGCGGGGGCGCCCCCAAAATTCATGCCACCAGGGGCGGACCGCCCCCCTTTGCTATGCCACTAGGCCACACACAGCTGACTTACCTCTTAATTCAATAATAGCATTGCCACCATGGCGGGGGCAGTTCATGTTAAAAAATTCTCACTTACGTATACTCTTAATGCGGTGCTATAATCTGGTGTATTAAGGTGAAAAGCTTCAGTGTGTTAAAGAAATAAATATTTTTGAATATTGAAAGAACCCTATTGTATTCTAACATGGGGCCAGATGTACGACCGTGGAAATAGCGCCTCGCAAATTGCGAGTTTTTTGCGAGTCGCAATTTGCGAGGCGCTATTTCCAATGTACAACAGTGTATTTCACACTGTTAGCGATTCCCAATGGGGTCTCATACATGAATAATAATGAGCCTCTCGCAATTTGCGACCCCATTGGGAATGGCAGGCCCTCCCAGGTATGGTGGCCTGCTGGGCTCAGCAGACCACCATGTCTGGGACTGCTTTTAAATAAAGCAGTTTTTTTTTAATGCAGCCCGTCTTCTTTAAAGGAAAACGGGATGTATTTAAAAAAAAAAAATTGAAACGTTTTCGTTTCATTTTTTAAGGACAGGCAGTGGTCCCTGGGACCACTGCCTGCCCTTAAAAAATATTTTCCCCTGCATTTGCAAAGGGGAAGGGGTCCCCTGGGGACCCCTTCCCTTTTGCGAGTGCATTACCACCCTCTTGAAGAGGGTGGTAATTTGCGAGTGTTTTGTGCCCACAATTGCGGATGCAAAACCTTCTTACATAGGGTTGCACTTGCTATTAGGAAGGGAACGCCCTTCCTAATAGCGAGTCGCAAAACCCTATTTTGCGAGTCGCAAAAATTGCGACTCGCAAAATAGGGTTTGTACATTCACCATGCTGTTTTTGCATGCGCAAACGGGTTCACAAACCTGTTTGCGCATGCAAAAATGGTCGTACATCTGGCCCATGATGTTTGTCGCATGACAAATTTTCAAGCCTTGTCTCATGCATGGGATCTTAGAGCCGACCTTTGGCTCAGCTCCAGCTCGGCTCTCCCTTATATTTTTGTTTGCTTGCCCATCTCTATACTACTTGCTTTTTTGACTTAAGTGCTAATTGTTTAGCTCTAAAGACATCCAAATTCCCTTCTTTACCTCTTTTGGGCATGTCGCACTCAGTATTTCCAACTTGCGAGTTCCCCATCATATTACTGATCGCATATCCATTTCGGTGGGATAAGCATTCCTTTTTGCTTAGCTCAACCTGACTATCTTCAATCAGTGGTGAGACGTGCGCCCGTGGAGCTCCGGCCCGCGGCTGCCTTTCTAAGCATATTTCTTGGCACCGGGGCCTGATACAGCCTCTAGGGACAACGTGACGCTCACCGGAGGGGTCCCCGAGCCGTCCTATCGATTTCCTGGGCATCCTCGAGACCTGTGGCGATCGTCCCGGCAACGAGGCATGGATGCCTCCTTCGCGGCCGCCATCTTGCCACACGAACCCGGGACGACAAGTGAGCCGGCGTTTCCCCTGGGCCGTCCCGCGCTTGCTTGGAGCCCTCCCCGTGTTGTTTGTGGCTGGGGGCTCCTGTGGCGGGCGATCGGCGCCCCCGGAATCAGCAGGGTGAGCCTCTGCACAGTGCCCGTTCAGGGCAAGGATTGCGGCCGCCATCTTGGGATTGGCACCGAGACAGCTGAGGGCTCCACCGCGAGGCCTGTGCGGCCTGATGTTCCCCTGCAACTCCCTGCGGCCGGCACTGCACGCTACCGGTGCGTGGAAGACCCTCTCTACGGGCCGCTGGAAGAGCCCGGAGACAGCCTGCGGCTCCTACATATGCCTGGCAGTCAGGATTACTGCCAGGAAATGGCGGCGCTCAACAGTGACATTGGCGTAGCGGCGCACACCGGGCATCCTGCAGGCCGCTTTACCGCAATGAGGTAGGCGATTTAAACTTCACCGCGGCCGACGCTGAGACACCCTCCGACCCTGCGGACCTTCGGGGGTACACTGGAGCCACTTACCGCATCCCGCGACTGCAACAGACGTGTGGTCACGGCGGGAAATTCTTCGGCGGTCCCGCGGTGGATCTGAGGGATCGCGGAGCGCCCAGCCTCTCTAAGGCGATTTCGGCAGTGGGCGAGGGGGCAAACTGCACAGACCATCTCGGGCAGGTCAGTCTCTTCCCCACTGTTGGTCCTGCTCACGGCGGGAAGTTGTCCTTCAGGCTGGATGCCTGACTTCAAGATGGCGGCGTTACATAGGGAACTACAGAAGTGAATCTCGTGTCTGTGCCTTGGCCAAGGGGGAGATTGCAACCCAGGAGATGACACCCCCCACGGAATGAGTGGTCCTTTGTGTGCAGGATCATCTGGGGGTTGTTGTCCCCACGCTGGCATATGCCTCCCTCTGCCTGACCCAAACATGGCGGCCTGATCCCATCACAGACTGTTATCCTCAAGATCACGAGTCGACGTGCTGCAGCCCCTCTGCCTCCGATGGTTGCGGTGCTGTGCCTGCAGAGGCAAGTTGCGGGACCCTGGCGAGCCTATCGGCGTGTCCCTCGCCTTCTTGGGGGCTGCCATCCGCCTCAATCCTTGAAGTCCAACCAGCGTGCCTGAATAGTCGGACGATGGAATCCCGACAAACTCTGCGGCTGCAGGCGGACAAGAGCATCGGTGCTCCGACGGTGACCGGGCCTCTCCCGCCGCAAGCGTCTACAAGGGGAGTTGAAGCATTCGCCCTCTGCTGGCCCTTGGCGAGCTGCAATTAGGAGCGTCTGGGCTCCGATTGCCTTCTAGCGTGAGTCCGGTCCTTGATTGTGGCTGGACCCCCGAGACCGAGCCTCTCCTGTAACAGGCACCACACAGAAGCTGCTGATGATGCCTGTGGCGCCATAAGCAGGCTGATCAGCCAAGCAACGGAGAAATCTGCATTACCACAGATACGCGTGCGGAAAATAAGTGTAAGCAGCGTATTTAGCTCTGCATAGGGGTCATTGTGCCCGGGGTCTCAAATCCCTTCTCAGGCCCTGAATCTGTCGGTCTCCTGCCAACGAGGATGCAGTTATACAGTAAACTGACGCAGCACTGATCACACGGGTCAGGCACAGTGCACTCAACATAAGCTTTGTAAGGAGAGGAGAAAAGAAGCCTCTCCCTGCTATGCGCGCTGCATGCTTGCTTCTCAATTCTCTTGTCTCTGAGGCGCTCTGAGTGTGTAAGTAAGTAAGCTTCTGCTTTGTGGTTTAATGAGAGAAAGAACTTCTGCCTCATAACTGTGATCCATGTCTCTATCGGAAGATTCTGGTTAACAAGCTGCTCCCCTCCCTCACTTCTGGGAACTTCCAGCTTTTAAAATGGCTGCTCCTTCTTTACAAAAACTTAAAGAAAAAAGGACTACCCAACATTCTCCCAATAGTACCTCCTTTTGGCCCTGATCTGACCACACCTCTCCTGGATCATTTTCACTCGATTTCCGGAATATGCTCACTCCTCTTATTACACTTCTTTGCACTTTCGCCACCCTAGTGGCCCCTTCTTCTACCCCCAAACCCATCCCCCCATCACCTCATCCCCCTACCATGGCTCCCATTCGAATTAAATCTGGAGTTAACTGCTTCAAAGTTATTTACCCCCCCAATCTGTCCAAAGTAGCAGCAAAACGATTTAAGCATAACACCTTGATTCCCTCTTTGTTGACCAATTCCACAATGGGCGTCTAGGGAAGCTAAAAAATGACCTCATTTTCTTCACTCACGACATCCCTGCCTGGTCCACCTGCTTCTTCAATTCCTTCAATGTCTCCTCCTCCTCCTCTATCCCACATGGGCAGCGGCTAAAAATTTCCCCCTCCACCTGTTTTAATGGTTCCCTCACCATTACACTTTATAACAATGGCACTGTCATGATCCAAGCTACTGACTCCTGCTCTCTCTCTTTGACCACCTCTTCCACTCCCTTCGTCCCACCCTTCCAATTACGATCTCCCTTGATTCTTCTTCTGCTAGCTCCTCTCCTTTCTCCCTTTCTCCCCCATGACCCCCTATCGTCCTTCAGGCCGCTCTCCCGGGAGACACATGGCTATCCCTTGTCCCCCCTTCCCTTGCTCCCTCCTCTTCCACTCTTCCCCCTTCCCAATCTGATCTTCCCCCTATCTCATCTGCTTTACCTCCGGCTTCCCCTCCCCACCCTGCATCTTTCCAATATTCCAATGCCATCTCCCGCCCCCTAATCCCCCTATTCCTACCCATCTCCCCCCTACTTAATCCACCTATCTTACAACCTGGTCCACCGGTCAACTTTCCCTACCCTCCCACTTTCCTCCTCCCTTCTCCTTCTCCTTCTCCTCATCCCTTTCCGCTCCCCCCCTTCCCACGTATCTTTAATTCTTCTCCTTCACCTTCCATCTCTCTTCTACCTCCCCTTACTCCTCCTATGCTTTGCAACCCTGTCTCCCCTATCGGTAATTCCACCCTCTTCCCTCCCTCTGACCCTACAGTCCCATAATCCCCCCCAACTTCCACTTATCCCAATGCCCCCATCTCTGCCTGGTGCCTCTTCCCCTACATACCTGGTGCCTCTTCCCCTACATACACCTTTCCTAGCATACAGTACCTATCCAGCACCTTTCTCCTCTCCTCTCCCCATTCCTCTGGCCTTCCTTTGACCCTCCTCCCTCCCCTCCCTGTACAGCCCAGTCTCCTCTCTTCTCCTCTTACCCCTGGCCTTCCTTTGCCCCCTCCTTCCCCTACTTGTACAGCCCCCTCTCTCTCTTCCTCCCATATCTCCGGCCTTCTTTTCAACCCCTGCCCTCCCCACTCCACCCCCGCCTCCCCTCTCTACTCCTCAACTGCCTCCTCCCACTTTTGATCTCTACTCTACCCCTATGCTCAACAACAGTAAAATTATCACTGTAACACCATCCACTCCTCTCTACCACCATTGTCCTTTACCTTCGACCCCTGCACCCCAATACCCCCCCATTCCCCCACCTCTCCCTGTCCTCCCTCGCCTACTGCACTCCCTCCCTTAACCACCTCTCCCTGTCCTCCCTCGCCTACTGCACTCCCTCCCTTAACCAACGAGCCTCCCAACACTGCGTGCTCAGCCCTCCTCTCCCTGGAAAATAAACTCGATTCTCTCATCTCTTCCATTTCCCAGCTTGTCTCGTCCATCGCACTTCTAAGTGCTAAGTTATCCCACTTCCCTAACAACCTCCCGAGGAGTTCCCTGTTCCCGCGCCCCAATAAAGCCAACCACAGTCTGTCCTCCGCAGACATCGCCAACTTACTGGCTAGCTACAAGACCACCAACATCAATCCCTCTCCACTTTCCCTCCCAAGAATCCCACACAATTCTCTATTCAGACCATCTCCTCTGTCAGATCCTTCCAGCCCCCTCGTCTTCCCTGGCACCCTCATACAAGAATCTTATCCCCATCTCCCTTAATAGCCCAACCCCCCATCTCTAAAACAGTTGCGTCAGAGCTGCATTGTTTGCTCCACAACTGCAGATCTGCAATCAAGCACAAACTGGAAATTTCCGACACTATCACCCATCACAATCTTGACTTGCTCTTCCTCACTGAGACCTGGTTCAATGACTCCTCTCATACTTTGTTTGATCTTCTGATACCTACCGACTACTCCATCCTCAGAAACGACAGAACTGACAAAATTGGTGGAGGTGTCGCTATCATTTTCAGAAACTCCCTTCAAATTAAAGTCCTTCCTTCCATCCCCTTCCGTACACCTCGAAAGCCTATCCCTAGAACTTTAAGTGTATCAGGGTTCACCCTTCAGGTTCCATGTCATCTACCATTCACCCGGAAACTGCTCTCCCTTCTTGGAGGAACTCACCGACTTCATCAGTGACCAATTGTCTCAAAGTGACAGACAGATCTTCCTGGGTGACTTCAATCTACACTGGGGCTCTTTGGAAGACTCGGCTGCCAACAAGCTTGCCACATTTCTCTCAGCCAATGATCTTTTCCAACACTGTTCGGAAACTACACACTCTAAGGGCTCAATTCTGGACCTGGTCATATCCAAAGCAGACCTGCTCACTATTGCTCCCCCTGTCCATGTAGACTGGTCAGACCACTTCCTCATTCCCGTTTTTCACTTATCGCACGTTATTACACTCGGCCAACCCAAAAGGGCAACTACCTGGTTCCGCAACACCAAAAACATTGATCTTGACACTCTGTGTGACTCTGCGTTGCAATCACTTCCTAGACTAGACCCCAACGTGGATGTCAATGATCTCACCTCCCATTGCCTCTCAGTCCTAGCAGTCGAAATCGATATAGTCGCTCCACTCCAAAGCAAAAAGAAAAGACCCACCCCCTCTGCACCTTGGTTCAATAAAGCTCTCTATGATGAAAGGAAAAACCTTAGAATCTTGGAGAAACAGTGGAGACAATCTTCGTCCTTCACCAATCTCTCTCATTTACGTTCGGCAAGATCCAAATACCACAAGCACATATTCCATGAAAAAGCATCACATTTCAGATCCCTCCTCGACTCAGCCAAGAACAGACCCAAAAAACTTTTTGACCTCATCAAAAACCCAAACTGCTCTCCCCAAACCATCAAGCCTGAGGATTCTTCAAAGAAAGCAGCAGAATTCGCTTTATTCTTTGATGAAAAGGTAAAATCACTAGTGGATCAGGTCACCCACCCCACCCCCATTGAGGAACGAAAATCCTTAGTCATTTGGCAGAACTTTGCAGCCATCTCGGAAGATGACCTCCTCAAATGCATCCTTGAAACCAAACCCTCCAACCATTCCTCTGACCCCATCCCCAGTGGCATTGCCATTGACTTCTACACCAATACTCTCTCTTACTGGACCAGACTAGTTAACCTCTTCCTTAGTCAAGGCTCCCTCCCTGCTGCCCTCAAAACAGGACAGGTTACCCCTCTTCTAAAAAAACCTTCCGCAGATGCGAATGACCTCAACAACTTCTGCCCCATCACCAACCTCCCTTTTCTTTCTAAAATCACAGAAAAATGTGTTGCGAAACAACTTTCCCTACACATTATGGACAATAATCTCCTTGACGTGTTCCAGTCGGGTTTCATCCAAAATTGCAGCACTGAAACAGCCCTGCTGCAAGTGATTGATGATGCGCTGCATATACTCAATTCTGGGGAATCATGCCTTCTGATTCTTCTTGACCTCTCTGCAGCATTTGACACTGTTAATCACAACACCCTCCTCAACATTCTTCAACAGAGAATGGGCGTGGAAGGCACAGTGCTTAAATGGTTTGCCTCATTCCTCTCGGACAGATCACAAATGATCAAGATAGCGAACAGTCTTTCGTCTCCATTGGCGGTAGGTCAAGGCGTCCCTCAAGGTTCTATCCTTGCACCCACTCTGTTTAATCTCTATCTGGAACCCTTGGGGAATTTCCTTAGTAAATCTGGTATCCACTACCATCTCTATGCGGATGACACCAAAATCTACCTCAAGGTGTCTTCCGCACACGATCTTTCACTACTCAACTCTACTCTCAACTCTATTCACAACTGGATGTTAGTTCACCAACTCATTCTCAATCCCACCAAAACTGAATTCCTCCTCCTATCTACCTCTCTCCCCTCCTCCGGTTCAATCCTGGATGGATCAGCTGAATTTACTCAACAATAAACCCGTCATTGTCGACAGCGCTAAATCCCTAGGTGTCATACTTGACAAAAGACTAAACCTAATCTCCCACATCAACTCCATTGCTAAGAACGCACGTTACCAGCTGCGACTTCTGTGGGGGATCCGTCGGTTCTTCCCGGAGAAAGACCTAAAAACATTGGTCCAATCGCTAGTTCTCTCTAGACTGGATTACTGCAATTCTCTCCTGACTGGCGTACCCAAATCTCACCTCTCCCCCTAAAATCCGTCCTCCATTCAGCAGCTCGCTTTATTTCAGGATCCAAACGTAGTGACCACATTACTCCTATCCTGTCTTCTCTTCGATGGCTTCCCATCGAGGCAAGATCCATTTATAAAACTGCCTGCATCACCCATAAAGCCTTGCACACTTCTTCCCCTCGTTACCTGGCGAATAAACTGAAAATGTCAGGAGGCTCGAGACCTTCTCGGAATGCAGCAAAGTTTCTGCTTGAGCCCCCTCCTTCAAAAAGGAAAGATCGATGGCTCAATCGTTCTCAGGTAATGCGGTGAGAATCTGGAACTCGCTTCCGCCATTGCTCCGTGCCACTACCTCCATCCAGATTTTCAAAGCGGACCTCAAATCTCTTCTCCTTCAAAGACACTTCCAGAACTAATACACTCATTCTCAGACCCCTCCAGGAAGCTAGTTCATCACTGTAAATTTGTAACATCTTTTTGTTCATTCCCCACCCTTGATTGCTGTGTCTGATATTGTGTTATTGCCTATATGGTTTTACTCTACCTCTCCTGTTTATTTTTGTAACGTTCTATTTTATACCATTTTTCTCATGTAACGTAACTGGTTCTATTGTACAGCGCTGTGACACCTTCGGGTAAAGTCCGCGCTATATAAAAATGCATTAAATAAATAAATAAATAAAATAAACCTCCTCACCAAACTTGTTAGGCAGTGACATTTTCTGTAAGTTTATTTGTAAAGTGTTTCAAGCACGAGAAGAAGTGTTCGTGGATATACCTCAACATCAAGAAAATAAGATACTGATGATAGTATTTGAAAGCTTCTGCCCGGATGAAGTGGGCAATGTTGTCATGTCCTCTGATTTGATCAAATTACTCCCACAGGTACTGTCCACATTGTGGTCCAAAAGGGCCAATGAAGTGGGGGTTCATCTCCTTGATGTAACATGTGAATGTCAAGGTCAACCCTCAGAAAAAGCTAGCCAGGATAACTCAATTATCATTACAACAAGCAGCAGAGGAAGTATTCTGCCCTGTAATTGCCGATTTGATTAAGGAAATCCTTTAAGAACCTATTGTTAGTCAATGTAATACGCCAATTCACCCGATATGGGGGAACATCATTTACTCTGCAGTCTTTACAATGACCAGCTTTTACAACAAGGTTGGCATCATGCATGCGACAATGCCACGCGCTACTTTAGCACGCAAGTCATTACAATGACTTGCTGTAGGGGGCACGTTGTTGGGCTGGAGTTGGATTTTAAAGTCCAATCAATCAATCAATCAATCAGGAGTTTGTTAAAGCGCGACTACTCACCCGTAAGGGTCTCAAGGCGCTAGGGGTGGGGGGGGTGCAGGTTCCATTCCATCAAGGAGGGGGTCTGTCGAAGAGCCAGGTTTTGAGGTTTCTTGCGAAGATGGGGAGCGATGTTGTCTGTCTGAGGTGGAGCGGAAGGGCGTTCCATGCTTTGGCCGTGAGGAAGGAGAAGGAGCGGCCTCCCGATCTGGTCTTTCTGGTGCGGGGGACCACGGCGTAGGAGAGCTGGGCTGATCGTAGGGTCCTTTGGGGTGCGTGGAATTTGAGTCGGCTGTTCAGGTATGCTGGTCCGGTGCCGTGGAGGGCCTTGTGTGCGTGGGTGAGCATCTTAAAGGTGATTCTCGCCTCGACGGGGAGCCAGTGGAGTGTGCGCAGGTGCTGGGAGATGTGGCAGTGTTTTGGCAGGTTGAGGACCAGTCTTGCGGCGGCGTTCTGGATGTTCTGTAGCTTGCGGATGAGGTTTTTGTTTATTCCGGCGTAGAGTGTGTTGCCGTAGTCGAGTCTGCTGGTGACCAGGGCATGAGTGACTGTCTTTCGGTGTTCGAGGGGGATCCATTTGAAGGTCTTACGAAGGAGGCGGAGGGTGTGGAAGCAGGAAGACGAGACAGAGTTGATGTGGCGGTCCATTTTGAGCTCGGAGTCCAGGATGATTCCCAGGTTGCGTGTGTGGTCTGTGGGGGTTGGTGGGTTTCCGAGGGCGGGGGGCCACCAGGTGTCGCTCCAGGCGTCGGGGTTTGGGCCCATGATGAGTACTTCTGTTTTGTTGGTGTTTAGTTGTAGGCAGCTGTTTTTCATCCATTTGGCGACGGCTTCCATGCCTTCTCGAAAGTTGCGTCTGGCGGTGTTGGGCTCGTTGGATAGGGAGAGGATGAGCTGGGTGTCGTCTGCGTATGACACGATGTTGAGTCCGTAGGTTCTGACGATGGGGGCAAGTGGAGCCATGTAGACGTTGAAGAGCGTTGGGCTGAGGGAGGAGCCCTGGGGGACTCCGCAGGTGGTAGGTGTGGGGTCCGAGAGGAAAGGGGGGAGTCTGACCCGCTGCGTCCTGCCGGAGAGGAAGGAGCAGATCCAGTCGAGGGCCTTGTCCTGGATTCCTGCGTCGCAGAGTCTGCGTATTAGGGTGCGGTGGGAGACTGTGTCGAACGCCGCTGATAGGTCGAGGAGGATGAGGGCTACTCTTTCTCCTTTGTCCAGTAGGGTGCGGATGTCGTCTGTTGCGGCGAGGAGGGCGGTTTCCGTACTGTGGTTTTTTCTGAAGCCGGATTGGGAGGAATCGAGGATGTTGTGTTCTTCAATGAATGTGGCGAGTTGGCTGTTGATGGCTTTCTCGATGACTTTCGCTGGGAACGGGAGCAGGGAGATGGGTCTGTAGTTTTGAGGTCGGTGGGGTCCGCTGAGGGTTTCTTTAGGAGGGGTTGACCTCGGCGTGTTTCCAGTCATCGGGGAACGAGGCGGTCACCAGGGAGCGGTTGATGGTGTGGCGGAGCATGGGTGCAATGGTGTCGGCGGCTCTGTTGAAGATGTGGTGGGGGCAGGGGTCCGTGGGGGCCCCTGAGTGGATTGACTTCATTGTCTTCAGTGTGTCTTCGGTGGTGAGGGCTGTCCAGTCATCAATCGCTGGTTTCCGGGTGTCGGGGGTGGTTGGTGAGGGTTCAGTGTGTTGGTTGTCTTCGTCGAAGTTGTCGTAGATGCTCTTGATTTTGTGGTGGAAAAAGGTGCTGAGTTTGTCGCAGAGGTCTTGTGAGGGAGGGATGTCGGTAGACTCGCTGGTGGGTTGGGCGAACTCCTTGATGATGCTGAAGAGTTCCTTGCTGTTGTGCGCGTGGGTGGAGATTCGGTCTTCAATCGCTTTTTTCCTCGTTTCTCTGATGAGTTGATGGTGGGCGTTGGTGGCGGCTCTGAAGTTGTTGTGGGCTTCTGTGGATTTGGTGTTCCTCCAGGCCTTTTCGAGGCGGCGGCATGTGCGCCTGGACTCTCGAAGTTCGGTGGTAAACCATCTGGCTTTCTTGGCGTGGGTATTGTTGTTTTTCTTGAGGGGGGCTATGGTGTTGGTGCTGTCCGAGATCCATCTATGCAGGGTTCGGGCGGTGGTGTTGGGGTCGTCGTTTTCCGCGATGGTTGGGGTGGAGTTGTTGAGTGAGGAGGTGAGCTGGTCGTCGGTGATTTTGGTCCAGTTTCTTCGTGGAAGCAGGTGCTGGTGTGTGTGGATGGTGGGTGTTCTGAAGGTGAAGTGGACGCAACGATGGTCGGTCCATGGGAGTTCGGTGGTGTGGCTGAAGGTGATGGAGTTTCCTGTAGTGAAGAGGGGGTCGAGGGTGTGTCCTGCTGAGTGCGTGGGCTCGGTCACGATCTGGCGGAGTCCAATGTTGTGGAGGTTGTCCAGGAGGGATGTGGTGTTGGGGTCCAGTTGGTTGTCGAGGTGGAAGTTGAGGTCTCCCAGCAGGGTGTAGTTGGTGGATGCGATGGCCTGCGGGGAGATAATGTCCGTGATGGAGTTGGCGAAGGGTCCGTGGGGTCCAGGGGGTCGGTAGATGAGGGTTCCTCGGAGGGTGGCGGTGGGGCTGGCCAGTATCTTGAAGTGAAGGTGTTCCATCAGTTCTGTGGGCTCGTCAGGGAGTGTGCTCAGGCGGAGGCTGGATTTGTGGACAATGGCGAGTCATCTTCCTGGGCGGGTGGGGCGGTCCTTCCTGGAGATCTTGTATCCTTGGGGGATGGCGATGGCGATGTCCGGTCCCGAGGTGGTGTTGGTCCAGGTTTCGGTGAAGAACCCTACGTCCGGGGTGGTGCTGTCGAGGAGGTCCCAGATTTCTGTGGCGTGTTTGTGGAGGGATCGGACGTTGAGGAGGATGCATTGCAGGGTCTTCGGTTCGGTTGTGTTCTTGTGGGCGGGTTGTGCTGGATCCGTGTTCTTGGCGGTGCTACAGGTGTGCCGGCAGTGGTGACAGCTGAAGGGTCCGTGGGTGTCGGCTGGTGATGCTAGCTTGCAGTTGTTGTTGCAGCCTGGGTTGAGTGCGTGGAGTGCTGCTGGGTCGAAGCGTTGGCGGGGTGGAGGTCCAGGGTTCCTGGCGCTGGTCGCGGACGGGTCGCAGACGGGCGCAGACGGGCTTGCCTTTGACGTGCCTTCGGTGCACCAGCGGCGCGACCGCTGCCCGCGGCCTCGCACTGGCCGCCATTAAGTAGGGGTCGGGGAGGGCTGGACAGCTGGGAGGCGGGAGCGGGGAGCTGGATTCGGCCGGTCGCGCTGGGGGGGGGGAGGGGCTGCGGGGGCAGCA
Organism: Calotriton arnoldi; assembly: GCA_963921515.1. NCBI lineage: Eukaryota > Metazoa > Chordata > Amphibia > Caudata > Salamandridae > Calotriton > Calotriton arnoldi. Next base: position 318,023 of record CAWUFW010015821.1, on the reverse strand, counting down.
GCGGCGGGGAAAGGTAAAGGGAGGAAAGAAGGGATAAAGAAAAAAGGGGAATTAAGCAGAAATAAGGCACAAAAGAGCAGAGATGCAGAAAGGTGAAAGATAAAAGAGGGTAGAAAAACGAGTGAAAACGAGTGAAAGAGCAGAGCGAGAGAAAGGGAAAATGAGCAGAAATAAGGCACAAAAGAGCAGAGATGCAGAAAAGTGCAGAAAGGTGAAAGATAGAAAGGGTAGAAAAACGAGTGAAAACGAGTGAAGGAGCAGAGTGAGAGGAAGGAGACAGAGGTCCACTGGACCACCAGGGATGAGGCGCAGGGAAACCTGCGGGTGGAGGAGGGCCTCGATCACCAACACTTAAGAGTGCAGGGGCAGGGGCACCTCACTTAATGGTGGAGCTGCGAGGGTGGGAGAGCAATTTCACTGACAATGAGTCAGTGGTCTTGCTCGCCTGTCCCCGCAGTGGCCGCCATTAAGTAGGGGTCGGGGAGGGCTGGACAGCTGGGAGGCGGGAGCGGGGAGGGGAGCTGGATTGGGCCGGTCACGCTGGGGGGGGAGGGGCCGCTGGGGCAGCAGCGGCGGGGAAAGGTAAAGGGAAGAAAGAAGGGATAAAGAAAAAAGGGAAAATAAGCAGAAATAAGGCACAAAAGAGCAGAGATGCAGAAAAGTGCAGAAAGGTGAAAGATAAAAGAGGGTAGAAAAACGAGTGAAAGAGCAGAGCGAGAGAAAGGGAAAATGAGCAGAAATAAGGCACAACAGAGCAGAGATGCAGAAAAGTGCAGAAAGGTGAAAGATAGAAAGGGTAGAAAAACGAGTGAAAACGAGTGAAGGAGCAGAGTGAGAGGAAGGAGACAGAGGTCCACTGGACCACCAGGGATGAGGCGCAGGGAAACCTGCGGGTGGAGGAGGGCCTCGATCACCAACACTTAAGAGTGCAGGGGCACCTCACTTAATGGTGGAGCTGCAAGGGTGGGAGAGCAATTTCACTGACAATGAGTCAGTGGTCTTGCTCGCCTGTCCCCGCAGTGGCCGCCATTAAGTATGGGTCGGGGAGGGCTGGACAGCTGGGAGGCGGGAGCGGGGAGGGGAGCTGGATTGGGCCGGTCGCGCTGGGGGGGAGGGGCCGCGGGGGCAGCAGCGGCGGGGAAAGGTAAAGGGAGGAAAGAAGGAATAAAGAAAAAAGGGAAAATAAGCAGAAATAAGGCACAAAAGAGCAGAGATGCAGAAAAGTGTAGAAAGGTGAAAGATAAAAGAGGGTAGAAAAACGAGTGAAAGAGCAGAGCGAGAGAAAGGGAAAATGAGCAGAAATAAGGCACAAAAGAGCAGAGATGCAGAAAAGTGCAGAAAGGTGAAAGATAGAAAGGGTAGAAAAACGAGTGAAAACGAGTGAAGGAGCAGAGTGAGAGGAAGGAGACAGAGGTCCACTGGACCACCAGGGATGAGGCGCAGGGAAACCTGCGGGTGGAGGAGGGCCTCGATCACCATCACTTAAGAGTGCAGGGGCAGGGGCACCTCACTTAATGGTGGAGCTGCGAGGGTGGGAGAGCAATTTCACCTATACAACTGTAGTGTAGACTGGAGTTGGAACGGTAATTTATACTATTCCAGAGTCCAGTGCCCCCTAAAGCAAGCCGTTGTAATGACATGCTTGCTAAAGCAGAGCATGGTAACGTCGCAGATGGGGTACTGACTGCGTGGAAAAGGCATGCGGGGTAAATTCCTGCGGGGTTCCATAAAACAACCCCCTATATGCATTGGTGGGTAAAGCAAGCATGTATAGATTCATCCAAGACCTTGGTGCCATTAACACTGTGGTTATCCCTAGCTTCCCCGTGGTTCCCAATCACATCACCCTCCTTTCATGTATTCCTGTAAATGCCCAACGGTTCACTGTGGTTTACCTTCATTCTGCTTTCTTCTCCAACCCTATTCATGAAGAGAGTCAGTATCTCTTCTCATTCAAATTCCAAGGGTCTCAGCTTTCATGGACCAAACTCCCTCAAGGATTTCTGAAGTCTTCCTTGATCTTTTCTAAGGCCCTGAAGATGGATTTGGACACATTGGTTTCACCCAGGGTTCTAATTTATTTCAATACATACATTACTTTTTGTTTAAGTCTGTTATTCTAAATCACTGCAAGGGTGACTCAGACAATCTCCTTCAAAAAAGAAACTGCAGTTCTGTCTTTCTCAAGAAAGATATCAGGACATGAAATCTCTGCAGGCGAGAACCATTTATTCTCTGAACAAGTTGAAGCCATCTGTAAGTTGCCAAGCCTCTTAACTGTTTCTCAGGTATGTACCTTTTTTGAAATGGCTGGGTACGGTAGACAGTGGATTATGGGCTACAATTAAATGCCAAAGCCCTTGCAAGAGTATGTTTGAAAACACACCCCTCACTTGCAATGGTTTAGTGAAGCCGAAAATGCATTTGTGAAAACTAAACAAGCATTAACTTCTCCATCTGCTTTAGGACTCCCTGATTATGCCAAACCTTTGACTTTATGTTGTCATGAGCATAATGGATTTGCACTTGAAGTGTTGTTACAGAGTCACGAAGAACAAAAAAGAAACATAGCTTATTACTCTTCAACTCTGGATCCAGATGTGGCTGAGCTCCCACCATGGATATAGTCTGTGGGACAGCGACAAATCTTGCTAATCAGAAAATACTGTCTTGAGTTTCCCATTAACTGTTACTGTGCCCCATTCTGTGGTTACACTCTTCCTCACTATGAAAACCGAGCACCACTTCACAGCCGAATTGTCCCAATATGAAATACTGGTATTTGTCTGCTTCCCATATTACCTTGGCCCGTGGTCCCGCCTTGAACCCTCCTTCTCTAATATCCAGCAATGAGAACGAAGATCAGCACAACAGTGTCCTTAATACTGTCCATGTTACTAAATCTCAAATTTATGATGTACCAATAAATGACTCCAAATTAACATCTTTTGTGGATATATCATGTCTCTTGTGTGACGAAAGTATCATAGTTGCTGGTTATGATGTTTGCACTGTGCATCAAATTGTGGAGAGCTGTCATCTGCCAACTGTAGGGGCGAGGATGTGGCCTAAGGACTAGGGCAATAGAGCTCAAATCTGGAGAACCGGGTTCGAGTCTCGGCATGGAAGCACAACATCCTGTGATTCTGGCCAAATCACTTAATCTCCCCGTGCCTAACAAAAGTAAATGTGTTCTCCTGTAACCCAACTGGTGCACGTGTAAAATGCTCTGATACCCTATTCCTTCGAGTCAAGTTTGCACTATATAAAACTTTGTTAAAAAAACCTGTAAATCTGCTCAAGTTGCAGGTCCCAGGTAAAGGGAACAGAGTCCCCGCCAGTAATAACAGTGGGAGGACTGCATACAACAGTGTCCACTCCCGATTTGTGCCCTGGGATTATGCCTTAGAACTTCACGTCAGACTATTTCAAAAAGTGCTAACCGATCGGTGGTAAACGTGTGAATTTATCTATAGAGCCATGTTTTCCATTACCACAGTTGAACCACGGTTATTTTAGGTTTTAAAAATGAGAGCTGAAATGCCACAGCACAGGAAGAAAATGAGGGACCTCACTCAAGGGTGACCATCTGTACATTCAGGAACAAGCAAACCATGGTTTCTAGACACCTCAAAGGCTTCTGTCTCACTCACAAATTCATACACGGGGGATATTATCAAGAAAAGGCAATATTTATCGCTAACCGCCGTTAGCGTGACTTTTTTTATCGCCGTCTACCGCGGGAAATTATCGCCTGTTAGCGGTGTATTACCAACACGCCGCTAACAGGCGATAGTTTCCCTTTCCGGGTGAAATGTCCGACGATAAAATTAGCGGGACGGCGATTAAAATCCTCATGCTAACGTGAAAAAAGTTGCAAAACGGTACGTTAATCATCGCCAGGCCTGTATTTTTCAAAATGGGAGGGAAAATACACTATAAAACGCCCGCTAAGCAGCACAAACACAAAAAAAATAAAAAAAATACCATAAACAACTGAGAGGAGCCATGGAAGAATCTGGGACCAGTACAGAGGCCAACAACAACCCCACAAACACCCAGGAGGACCAGCCAGAGACCCAAGGGAAGGCCAAGGAGAAGAGGAAGAGGAACAGCCGGTTCAGTCAGCAGGAAAACCAGGTCCTGATTGCGGAGGTGACAGAACACCAACAACAACTGTTTGTCAGCTCCACAGTGACATTGGGAACAAAAAATTCCATATAGAAGTCCATCGCAGACAAGGTGAATGCTGTCGGAGAGGTGAGGAGGACAGTGGATGACTGCAAGAAGCGCTGGCATGATGCTAAGCGCAAGACCAAGGAGAAACTTGCAGCCAACCTGAAAGCAGCAATGCAGACTGGAGGTGGGAGTCCAGCGCCACAGGAGGAGCTAGATGCGTTGGAGGAACAGGTGTCCTAAGTCATCAGCGAGGAGACAGTGGTTGGAGTTCTGGGCCAGGATACTGCTCAACGTGACCAGACACAACAGCAACAGGGTGAGTAACAACCAGGGACTGGGGGGACGGGGGGAGATGGGCACAATAGCACTCATGCACAATTAAATATATCGCAGTGCATACCCACAATTTCTGTGGATCATGTCCCGGATACCCTTGTCCCTGGTGGCATAGACCCATATCACCCTACTCAAACAATACATTACAAGACACATATTGGCGGGCACACAGACTTGGAAATGTGCACAGAAAAGTAAGCCCAACATAGTCCAAGATCAACATCAGACCACAAAATAAGGGCAACATGAAATCGCAAAGTGGCACATTAACTGGAGATGCGGCAGGGTGGCAAAAGGGACCCCTTGCCTCATCACCATGCATATACAATTCATCTGCACAAGGCTGCATCTCTCTGACGCCAAAAGGAGGATGCACTGTGAATGTGACTGATCATGTGCATGAGTAGGCATGCCACCACCAATGTCAGCACAAATGCAACATTGTGCACGTGTGTCTGAGTTGTGTGCAAGATTGTGTATGTGATGCACATGCACATTCCTGCACACGACTCAGACACACATGCACAATGTCGCAGGTGTGCTGACATTGGTGGTGGCTTGTCTACTCATGCACATGATCAGTCACATTCACAGTGCATCCTCATTTTGGCGTCAGAGAGATGCGGCCTTGTGCAGATGAATTGTATATGTGTGGTGATGAGGCAAGGGGGACATTTTGCCACCTGCCAGCATCTCCAGGCAATGTGCCCCCTTGCCTGATCATGAGATGCAGTCCTGTGTAGACCAAGTGAGAAAGCATCTAGTGAGTCTGCATACCAGAAACACATGCAATGTCACAACAAAGTGACCATGTAGCCCGCTGGCTAAAAGGTGCATATCCCACAATGCACACAAACAGCAGACTTCACTCAAAGGGCGATGGAATACAATGAGCAGGGGGGCTATGCCTACAACACCACAGTACATGGACAATGCAGATCATGAATGTGTCACCCAAATATGTACTGCATGACTTGTCTGTGTGCCATACTCACACAACTACAATGTCCCTGTAAAGAAGTATGACAACCTAAGTATGACAACAAGCAAGGAGAGCAAAGTTGCAACAAATAATGACAAAGAGCCAAATGGCACCCTCAAACCTTAGGTCAAATTGCACTCATCCACTCTCAAGTGTACACATCGGCCATACAGAAAACAGCATTACACATCAGTCCTGGTGTGAGTTGACCATCACACCATCATGTGCATGTAAACCTATCTGTTTGGTAAGTCAACTGTGTCAGTGAACAAATATGCTGTCATGGTAGTGATCACCCACACGCAAAGCCAGGCATTGAATATCCAGAACCAGGACAGCATGTATCATCCATGTCACCAGCTGCGTGGCACATACACAAACACACATCACCCTGCCATTTGCATCTGTTGGGAGGGTGGGGGTGACAAGGCCTGAGCACCAAAAATACGCATTAGGAAATCCACATACATCAAATCCCGGACCACTTACACACCACACGTGGGGTCAACATTGAGGGTAATGGGTGTTGACACTGTCTGTTCAGACAGCAACAACAATTGAAACTCACACTGCACCATACTCACAACGGGGAAGCCAACAGGAGGGCAGTAAGCAATGCATGCAAGATAAAACATGACTGACGACATGCACACAAGACAAATCACAATAGACAAAGCTACCTGGATGCTCATGTGTACTACATAGTGCAGCACACGTTGAAACAGCAAGTAGGCTCTCATTGCTAATGTGCCTAAAGGGGGCCCTCCTCACACATAACTAATCTTGCACAAAACCCATGCACATGTGCAGTACCCTGCAAAGCTGCGGGTCTGTGAGCCACACTGACAAGGCAAGTGACAGTGCATGATGAATAGCATGCCTGCAGGCCAAACATTTTAACATGGTGCAGGCCACGTCACTGAGGTGGCTGAGTGTGGACCACATCCTTAAAGGAGCAGGTCACACTCTGACACATCCTCGTGTACATACAACCCCTGACGTAAACAAGACATTTGCTGACAAACAATGCACAAGTGTCCCAACTCTGACCAAGACCCATATTCACCCCAGCTTGTAACATCTCAGCATTGGAAATGCACAGAACTGAAAGGCTTCACACGCATACAAATCAGAGCTCATCAACATTGACTACTATGTGGTACAAACTGCATTACTCACACAACTGAACAGAGGACACAACTGGTGCTGCTTGTGTGTAGAAATTGTCCAATCACATTTGTCATAGCTGTAAACTGTGAGATGACAATGTGCAAGTACAATCTCACATCTGTGATGTTCTCGAAATAATCACTATCCCGCAACAAATAGGCATCTCCTCCCAAACAGTCAGAATGTACACTGTCATGCAGTCTGCTTGTAAACTCATGCATGATCATACATGAAACACACTGTTAAACTGTAGCTCCCCTTCACATTCCAGAGGGAGGGACATCACCTCCTGTACAGCAGCCTGTCACACTCTTCGAAGATGATGATTTCCCCACCATAAACCAGAACGAACTCCAACAGCTGATAGACTCCTTCACCCCCACGTCTCCAGGAGCAGGGCAACCCAGCAGCATCGCGGAACCCCCCCTGCACAAACCACCCAGCAGCAGGCACCTACCACCACAGCTGTCTCCCAGGACCTCGATGAGACACATCTGGCATTCCAACGCCATGTGCTCGAGGTCCAGCAGGAGATAGCTCATCAGGTGCGGGTGGGGTTTGACAGCCTGGCGGCCAAACTTGATGCCATACGTGTGTGTCTGAGTCCCATCCGGGACCACATACAGAAGATCACGGACACCCACAGTCCGCTCATTGCTCTCCAACAATCCATGGCTGACATCGCTGGAGTCATGACTCAGAGACAACAACAACTGTCAGAGTGGCTCCAGCAATGTCAGCCAGGAGTTGGCCAACATGCGTAGAATTATGGGGAGCATGCAGCGGATGCAGGCGGAACAAATGGCTGCCACGGCTGCACACCAGCGCAATGTATCTGGAATATTCCATGCCCTGCAGATCATCATCACTGCATTGCTGCCTCAAGGTCTGGCAAAGATGAATGCTGCTGCTGCTTCTACATCCTCATCTCGCCCCCTGATGTGTCAGTGCCTCACAGTGCTGCAGCCAATATACCACCACCCACATGTGAGGCAGATGACACATCAGAGGATGAAGCTGAGGATGATAGTGCATTAGTGCTAAGAAGAAAGCGGTAGCATTCATCTACGCCAAAAGGCCTGTTTCTTCTTGGTTCTGGGCTTAGCATCATGCAACGGAACATCATCTTCCACTGTCCCCCCATACACTCTCTGACACTCACCTTGGACCTCCACATGGACTGCCATATTATTTTTTGTTCCCAATGACACTGCAATCAGCCTGCTGACTGAACTCTGCCTCTTCCCTTGAACCTGTTACCGCAAAAGGACTCTGTCTGGCCCTCTACTGGGCATCTATGCAATGTGGGGATTGTATGGCCAAGTACTGGTCCAGTCTTCACCCATATCACTGTAAATGTAAATAAAAATCTTTACGTCACATAGATGTGTGTTGTCTATGACCAATCAAGTATAGAAGTCTGTAAAAAGTGTAGGGCCAGTGAATACACCAGAAGGTACACCAAGGGAAATACGAGCAATGTACATGTTTTACCTGACACAGATAGGCAGTGAGATGACCGGGTATGTGTGAACTAGCTGTGCCCTCATTGCTCCAATACAACAATCTAGCAATATCCCAACTTAGTCCCACGTCCAGTAAGGAAATGGGCATGTGTGCTAAAATGTCCAAGTCTGTTGCAGGACACAAGTACTGTCTCCCTTAACAATTGCAACAAATTATCTCTTGGCATATCTACTCACACTCTACTGGGTGGCCAAAGCCTGTTGTGATGGTGCGCATTGCATGTCACATCCCAAGATGGTGCACACCATATTCACATTGATGAAGAGACATAAGGGCACGTCTACCATACACATATGGAACCACAATGGCTGCCGCAGTGAAGTAGGGTTGACAATAGGGACTCACCCAAAGTGCAAGGCTTCAGTCAGCCCCTTTCTGTGGACGAACAATGCATACAAAAGTTGGAACCCTCTCATGATGTGACCACTCTAGCGTATAGGGCAATGTGTCTAGGGATGTGTGGTGCACTGCACTTAGCATATAGTGAGATGCAGTGCCACCATTTCAAGTGTAGCAACAAGGGGAGTTAGGCCCAAAGGACAGAAGCCAGGTAGGGCCATAATACGTTAAAGCAAGAAGTGGAACCTGGCTACTAATTAACTTTCAGGCTGTTACTTGCAGCAAAGGGTTAAATAAATAACCAGATCAAATTAAAATGTTTATATTTGATCTTTGCTGCAAGTAGACAGCCTGAAAGTTAATTAGTAGCCAGGTTCCACTTGTTGCTTTACCATTTCAAGGGTGGCATCACTATGAGCCAATGCCAAAAGTAACAGCTGGGAGAATTGGCTATGACACTGTCACTACAGGGAGCAATGCAACATTTCCCCTCTTGTGTGCAGCAGAACAGTGTGCCCGCACCAAAAAGTTATCTGTGACAAAATCATAACTTTCCAACTTAAGTGATTCACTAAAGGCATTTAGGAGAAGTAAAGTCAGTATACCTAACTGTACTACCCCTAAATGCCATTTGTGAATACCGGAAATCGTAAAGTCATGACTTACTCTCAGATGACTTTTGTGAATCAGGACCACTGTTGTGCCATGTGCCGATCACAATGGACACACAAATTTACTAATTCATGCATGGCCCGGAGGTTGAGCGTCCATGCACAGGAACATATAATTAGAAGGACGCTGACACACTTGCACTACGCAGCAAGTGTGCCAAGGTCTGCGCAATGTAGATGGACTCAGTGCCAGGAGCATGTGATAAGCAGGTGTTTGACGGAATATGTGGTACCTGGCGCATACATCCATCTCCATGCTGTATAACAGTAGCAACTTCAATATCCTCTCAATGCCATGTCCCTACGTTGTGTTGTAAATCTTCAACAATGTGCTGTCCAACTCCATGAGTCACACTTAAGATGTAGAACGTCACAAACGACTGTCCCTAGACTAGGCCGTAAATCCTACTTGCCACCCTGTCATCCATGCAAGTTCACTGTGCTCACATCTAATGTATCCTGACACAATCCATCCTGCTAAGTAACATGTCATGACCAGACTTTCACATTCCATGGATTGTCCAGTGATGGTATGAGTTGCATACAAGGGAATAAACCACACTCCACCACATCAACCCTGACATAAGTGCAAGCAGAAATCCAAACTAGTAACCATTTATTAGAACAGTAAAAAAGTTAACTACCCTAAACTAACACTAATTACTACAACTACTACTAAAATCTAAACTAACTAGAAAATTATTAATTACCTAAACTATCTACCCTAACTAATCCTAAACACGCAACAACATATCTAAGACATCAACCGCCCTCCCACCCTTAAGGCACATCACGAAACAGGACAAAGACATCTAAGCTATACATAAACTAACTACACATGTAACCTACACAAAGTAATTTTTTTTTGTATTTTTTTTAACATTTTTTTAACAACAAAGACATCAACCCCCCCACCAAAGGAAAAGGAAACTTATCCCCAAATACTATATAACAATAAATATCTCAAAACTACCTTAAAATCTAACACTAACTATACCTACGCTAAAACTACACTACCTAACACTTAAAAAACTTACCTAACACTACCTAAAATACAAGTTAAAACATTGGGGGAAGGGAGAAGAGGGGGATGGGGCCCAACATGGCCAAGCATTATGGCAGTCCGAGATTTATTTTGTATGTCCAAAAGGTGCCTGTTGAGCTCGGACATGTCTCTCCTGATCTCGGCCAGCAAAACGTTATTATCCAGCAGGAGCCTCCGTTCACGTACAGTAAAAGGCACCACCTGATCCGCAGGTGCAGGTGGGATTGTCTCTTGCGTGGGTGTGGTCGTAGGGGGATGGGACACCTGTTCATGCTGTGACCCACCAATGATGCCAGAGGGGCCTGGGATGTCCTGTGTGCCACTCCGTGTGCCAGTTGTCGCAACCTCGGGCACCGCTTTCCATGTACCTGCTGCCCGTTCCTCCTCGTACCTACGTGCCATGTTGCGGTACCCCTTGGCAACCTTCTTCACATGTTTGAAGCAGTCCTTCCTCACCTGGAACGCGTGTGTCTTGGCTGTCGTCATGTTGTCTGTAAAATATGAACAATGGCAATTTTGAGTCCTTTAGACCGTGTCAATGTTCTCCATTCAAATCTGTAATACAAGATCACTTCAACATGGGAGCCTACACTCCAGCGTAACTATGTGAAGTCAGAGAGTGACCTGGACAACTAAATGTTGAATCCTGGATCAGTGACTACATGCTGGGGAGACTGACATGACAGTGCATGGCATGGGACATGTACTGTCACAACCAAATGAGACTGACAGTGTCAAATGATGGTGCCATGACATACCCTGACTGAGGGTGACATGTACAAGGAATCGGAGGAGGGAGGCATTAGCCCTCTGTGTGTAGCACCACCCTCATCCTCTCCTGTGACACAGTGCTGCATCATATGTACAATGCTCATGTGCAGCCCTGTGTGTCCCCCAGCAACTGTGTGCAGTTCATCAAGTCAGCGCTAACACAGGCACTCTTGCACAAGAGTGCAAGGGTGTCTGTGTGCAGGGGGGCTTGTTAATGTGTAGGATGGTTACCCTACCTGCACAGGAGCAATCCTGGGACAGCCCTACTCACACTTTCAGCTATGCTGCATCATGCAGCACACATGGAAACACGTTGGGTGGCTGAACGCTGACTTGTACATGAGGCGCTGTCCCTCTCTCCATTACTACTTCACAATAGGTGAGGCATTGCTGCTGAGAGGGTGAAACATCGTTTCCTCAAAATTGTCACTCATGCATGTCTTGTATCCGATAATCTCACTCCGTAGTAAATCCAAATACGCAGGCCTTTACAACGCAAACTGTTACAATGCATTCCCCATTGTAACGGCACCCAGGAGTCATGATGGTTATAGTGTTGTTATGGGTAATGCTTTCTCACAGATAGCGTTGTAGAGCCCTGCATTGTAAAATATATGGCACAGCTATAAATAGAGAGCTAAAGCATGCGTTGTAAATGCGTGCGGAGTAATGTCACCAATTGGGACAGAGGAGCTTGTACACCTGATCCAGAGTCGATCAGGGAATGACCCCAAGGAGTCAGCTTGACAACACAATTGCAGTGGCCAAACATGCCAATGAGATTCATAGGGCCATCTTTGCTATGTGTTTGGGGAACGTGCCATTGATATGCTTGGCTCAAAGCTACGGACTGCCACTTCTGTGAAGCTGGTATGCAGCATACCTACAAAATCACAGTGCCGACCTGTGTCTGAGCACGCACGGCATGAAAAGCACAGCCTCCTTGTGCATCATTGGGCACACTTGCACAGTCATCTCAGTCAAGGATGTACATGCATTCCATGTCATCTGATACTCATCAGCAACACCACTTACATGTCTCCTCTCCTATCAGAGCGCTCCGTAATCCACATGCATGTGCTGTGGTGACAGAACCCATAGACCTCTAGGGGCATATTGACAAGGAAGTGGCGGAGAGAGGCGTTAGCCTTCTTGGCTTAACGCCTCTCTCCGCCATTTTGGAAACGCAAGGCTGCACCATATTATCAAGGATATGGTGCAGCCTTGCATTTCCCCCTGCGATGGCGCTAAGTTTCACAACGTAGCGCCAACGCAGGCACCCTTCCACCAGAGTGCAAGGGTGTGTGTGTGCAGGGGAGGGTTGTTTATGTACAGGAAGGTGCCCCTTCCTGCACATAAACAATCCTAGAACACCATTTTGTAACTTTCATGTGTGCTGCTTCGTGCAGCACACATGAAAGTTACAAAATGGAATTTTTAAAAAGGTTTATGTATGTACAGGAAGGGACACCTTCCTATACATATACAAACCATGGCATTTTGCTTTTTCCATGTGTGCTGCACAAGGCAGCACACATGGAAAAGGCAAACACGAGGAGAAATAAAGCATTTATCCTTGTTTCACCAACTTAAGACCAGGATTTCCCTGGTCTTAATTTGGGCGCTGCCACCTATTAAAGCCGCCCTTGTTAATAGGTGGCAGTGTCAAATACAATGGGTGTTGCGGTGGAACACCCACCGCAACACCCACTGCACGGCCCTTTCACGCTAAACACAGCGTGAAAGGGTGCCTTATTAACAAGGCAGCGTTAAGACACGTTAAGTGGCTTAACGCTGCCTCATTAATAAGGCGAGGCCCCTATCGCCAACACAACGTCACTGAAAGTGACGTTGTGGTGGCGATAGGGGCTTGATAATATGCCCCATAATTTCCATGTGTATCACTGACTGGGGCTGGGCAAAGTTACAACTGGCAGACAAATGCATTGCTCCACCTTCACTTACCGATTTGTACACACTTCTGACTTCCACAATACATCATCACACTGTAGGCAAGGGACATGTGATACACACCCATACTGCATACTACAACATTGATCATTTGACACAGACATTCATGACACCGCACTATGCCAATATATGATGTCCAAACTCACCAGTGGCGTGTGGATCCTCGAATCTGTTGATGTCCCCCTGTGTGATGAGTGGCCGACCATCTGTGAGACAACAAAATAAATATGTGCTGGTATCAGACGTTATATCATACGTGTCATATTCATCATACAAATCATCACCATAACTGAAAATGCTACGTAACTGTAGTGTTGCGTTTAATGTTGGCTACATGGTTGGGTCTACTTTGACTGCCCTTCACACAAGACCTGTGAATGCTGACAATAATGCCAGCAAACATGCACATAATAGTTGTGTCACACATTCACAAGGCCCATTTCTACAGGCAACATGATGTTATACATGCTCTGTGTACGATTGCATCGCTGCAGATCGCACAAGGCAGTTTCACAGATGTTGGTGCTGTATGACACTCTGGAGATGTCCTATTTCCTTTGAGCATTTGTTCCTATCTCATACATTGCCACACAGAAACTATATACAAGAGCAGCATAGCTAACGTACCACAATTTATGAGGACAGCATTTTTACACTTCTTTTTGGCCAGCACACAGCGCCCAGAAACAATGCCTTGGATTGTTCATGTACAGTCACCCTTCCTGTACACAAACAATCTTTATCCTGCACACATTTTTTGTGCAAGTGTGCCAGCTTTGGCACTACAGTGCTAAGTGTTGCTGCAGCGCAGTGGGTAACCCAAACTTGCACCCTATGCTTGTCAATATGATGCAGCGTTGTGTCTCTGATGTGCCAACATGAGGCGTGAACGCATTACTTCTCCCACCTCACTCAGCAACATTTTTGCACTTGGACACCAGTGTGTCCCACACATCATTTTTTTATTTTCGTTACAGTATTCATGATTAAATTTAGAGTTTGTACTTACCACCCTGTAGGCCAGTCATGACTCCCACGTAGTCCAGGAGGTCAGCCTCACGGGCCAGGCTATCCTGCCAGTGGTGCTTCCACTGGCGCACGGTCCGGTTCACTCCAAAGATCCGCAGCATCTGCACCCGCACACGCTCCCATCTCAGCTTCCGCACACTGACATTGTATCCTGCGAGGATAGGGCCTCCCCTCTCCAACATCAAGGGCAGGTAAAACTTCACCAGCCACAGGAAGCCCCCCAATGCCCTCTCCGACATCCTGCCCTCCCTGCCCACACCCGGCATCTCCCTGCACACCTCTAAAACCGCTGCCCAAAAAAAAAAACCCTCTATAATATACCCAACAACTACAAAGAAAGTTAACTACCCCAAGACAAACACCCGACAAGAATGAGGACAGAAAACAATAAAACACGTAAAAACAAGTACACCACACTTCACAGACACTATCAACAGGACACAGGACACAGCAACACTCTCCAAATCTCAAAACTGCAGCACACACCACCAAACACCTCCTACACTCTCCACAATCACCAGCAATGTGCTCAAAAGAGAAAGTGAAACTGCACAACACTCCTCCAGTAGACAGGAAGCATGCAGACATCACTTCCTGTGTGTTTGCGGCCCGTTTTTGAAAAAGCAGTGGAAATCTGCACGCAAATAGGCTTATGAGCAATGTTCCCTCTAATTTTTTTCCTCTGTGTGCGGTAGTGTAAGGTCTTTGTGCGCTGCAACCAAGGCTATGTGCGCCAGTAACCAGACCGCGCGTGTGGGTGCAGCGCCAAATATCACTCCAAACTTTTGCTTAAAAAAGTGAAAAGACGGTGCATTTCCTCACATACAGATCCACGTGAACGATGTTGAGGCAGGTTTGAAACCGTCCCACATAGCAATTAGAAACCTTGGCAGCTATGTTGCTGCATTTCTTTTCTTAATAGAGCTGGGCTGCGGGGTGATTGTGTGCATTTGTTCAAGTTTTCATGTTTATTTCAGCTCATGATGGGCGCTGCGATTAACATGAAAACTTTAACAAATGCAGGAAGAATAAAATTATAATAAAGTTGTTATTATAAGTTTACTTTTCGCAGTTTCAGGGCTGGGTTAGGGTAGGGCCGCATCAGGCTTTCGACTAACGCATTCTAATGCTAGTGTCCGCATTACCATATTAAAATGCATTAGTCACGTATTCTAGCGCCCCTCTGACAATACTGCAATTGAGGCACACTGCTAATGAGGCAGTACCAGCACGCTAAAATTGTCTAACATATATGAGCATGCAACTGCGCCTTCAAATTTGAAATGCTATGCGTCAGAGATAGAATATTCATGAACAGCGCTGAGCAGGCAGGCCAGAATTTAACAGATCAATTAGCCGTGCCCCAATCAGCCTTCCTGTGAGTCTACTCTGGGGGTACCTGCCATCACGTGGGTGATCCATGGAGCGGGTCAAGCATTGCACATGCAATCGGTCTCGCAATTGGTTGAGTTAAAGCTATTGGCGCTGTAAATGACAATGTGTTTTACCCATGTGTTATGGAGTGTATGTATGTATGTATGTAGTGTGTAGTAGGATTATGTGGGTTGGATTGGAATTGATAGTTGTGGAATTGTGTGGCGTGCAATTGTGGGGTGTAGAGTGGGCTTGTGTAGTGGAATTATGTGGCTAATAATTATGTGGTATTAAGTGTACTGAAATTATGTGGAGTGGGATTGTGTGTTACGGAGTGTATATATATGGATTTTTTTTTAGTGTTGTGGAGCGGCATGTAGTGGAGTTTAATTATGTGGTGTGCTGCGGAATTTTGTGTCATGATGTGGAATTTTGTGGTGGGGATTTGATGTATGTGCTGTGTTGTGTAATTGTGTTGAGTTGAATTATGTGATTTGGTGTTTTTGTCCATTGGTAAATGTATTGTTTTGCCAGTGATTAATACTTTTTTTGGTTGTAAATTTTAGTTTGTTGAGCAGTTGTTCCATATAAGTTGCTGACACTTTGTGTGCCAATAACCAAAGTAAATGAACATAAAATGCAGGATAGAGTTGGCGCAGGGAGATCTATAGTTTTGACTTCAATCAATCAAATGCTCTCTACCTCTTAGTATGTTGCCCACACAGGAGGCAATCAGAATGCATCCATCAGTCATTTCATTCCTATAGCTCATTTGCTGTGTCACCGGATGCCAACAGCATCCATTGATAATGTGTAACATGGCCCTTGTTATTGTCATTGCCTTCCCACATACTAGTAGTAACCAAATAACTAGCTTTAGGTACAAAGTCCCGATAATACTGAGCATGTAGATTTTAATGCCATAAGCATTAAAATCTCAAGTTGATCTCTACTACAGCGGAAAAAAAATGTCATTGGCGCTTTCCCAGGGTATCATTTTTAATCACTTGAAATAACCAGGGCCCCAGTACTGAGACACGTGAAATTGAGGCCTCGGTGGATGCTGGAGTTCATTTAAAATTTCTGCAAATACTTCTTGTGGAAAATGTGTTGCCATATAAAAATTGATCATGTTAGAGTTACAGTACAGATGCATAACAGCTGCTTGAAGATGCCGAGTGTGCTACTTTGGCAGCATTTTTTAATTTTTGAGAAATTAAATTACATGGTTGTAGTAGACGCCTACCTGATTATGACTCAGGATATGGCAAATGTCTTTGGGAATTCAATTGCAGATTAAGTTTTCAAGCTGTTAAAGTATGCGTTTTCATTTTTTATCTGAGAGGGACAATGAACGCAGTTGAATCGTGTAAAGCTGACTAATGGATTGTGTATGGGACATAATTTGGAATATATGTCTTCTACAAAGCTTTATTTTAGTTTGACATCACCCCTGACGAACCCATCCCTTTTAAACACGATTAGATAGCTCGAGGGTGAGCGGCTGCGTTAGAACCTGATTAATAGTCGCCGGCCCCAGTCCAACTTTTATAAATGTTTAATCTGAGACGCACAGAATAAGCGAATAACAACAACTTTTATTTTAAAGCAAAGGCATCTTTCGATTTGTGGTCTGTGCAACAGACGCCAAGTAGAAGGCTTAGTGGGTCGAGCACCCACTGGCCAAATGGGTGTAGAACCTGAGGCTAACAGGTTCAACCCCAAGCAGGGCCTGCTCAGCCTTTCATCGTTGTGAGGTATAAAAAAACACACGAATGTCATCATTAATTGCGTAAGAACCCTAATTATACTCGGAGCAGTAGACAATTTAGTTTGTGGTGTGTACTTTATAAACGGTTAATTAGAACTATCTCTATTAATTTTGAAAATTCTACCCTTCCCTCCCACCCTCCCCCAGACGGGCAGTTTGATTTTTAGGGTGATATTCGGTGCATGCTTTTTCCCGTTGCTCTTTCAAGATATATGTAAGAGAAAAGGGGAGAAGAAAAGTGCAGCGTAGTGAGGGTTTCGTCTGCGCCTGTGTGACAAGTTGCAACTTAGCCCTCAGAGTGGGGTCTTACTTGCATCATTTTCTGCTCTTCTACGTCATTTGAAATGTTCTCTGCAAGTCTGGAAATCTGTCAAAATGTGAAATCGCTTGAGACTTAATGTCGTCCCCAAACACACACAGACATACACTGGAAAAGATAAGGAAGAACCGGAGGAAACATGTCACAGGTGTGGCGGCATACAGCCTATGTGTGCTGAGACAGGGGCGGATGACATCAGAGGCTCCAAAAGGAAACAAGGATGGATTATCAATACCCCAAGTCTGCTCTGTTTCCCTCTCGATTGCTGGCGGTATTGGTGGTGGTATCGCAGATGCGCAGGAAGTCGTTGACTCTCATGGAGTGACATCCGGCTGGCAGCTCAGTATCTCATTGCTCCAGCCTCACCGCCCTATGCCCTCCTTGAGAAGAAGCCAATACTCCTTCAGAGTCGACGGCCTTCATAGCTCCTAAAAACAGGACCTGCTGCAGAATCCGCGCTTCAATATGTCAGAGCCTGGCCTGCAGGGAGAGGCGGTTGTCTCTCAGCATGTGGGGCGCGGGAGGAGGCATTCTTAAACGTAGGCACTGCTCCCGGGCCTGCTAAATATATACCACTTTGCACTGACAGAGATAACTCTGTCTGAACAGGACAGCACAAAAACACAGGAATAAATCTGTGCGAGCAGCTGAGGCCGCGACAACAGCTTACAAACCAAGATAAATGCACGCGCTAAAGGCACCTACAAATGCCGCGTTTGTAGGCTTGCTGCATTTCTTCTCTTAATAGAGCGCAGCTGCGGGGCGATTGTGCGCCTTTGTTAACGTTTTCATGTTAATGGCAGCGCCCATCATGAGCTGCAATTAACATGAAAACTTTAAAAAGGCACACAATCACCCCGCAGTCCAGCTCTATTAAGTAGAAGAAATGCAGCAAGTCTACAAACACAGCGTGTGCTTTTAGGTGATTCTAAAAGCACACGCTGTGTTTGGTGCTGCATTTCTTTCGTTTTCTAGAGTGTTGCTGCGGGCAGATTGTGTGCTTTTGTTTAAAGCATTCATGTTAATCGCAGCTCCTGACGGGCTCTGCAATTAACACCAATACTAAAACAAAAGCAAACAAACAATGAGCCCCACAGTCGCACTCTGGAAAGCAAAAGAAATTTAGCAAGCACTTGCTAAATTCCTCTGCAAGTTTGAAATGCCCGTTTTTCGCGCTGCAGCGGCGGCGCCAATGCTCTCGGGGATGTGTGTGCGCGCCACACACACAGCACTGCGCGCTCGGGGGCACTGATGTGCGCGCGCGCTCAGGCGCGCACGTTCGAGGGAACACTGCTTATGAGTAATATTTTGTATTGTCCAATGTGTTTAGCAATGTATTTTCCATCGCGAGTATGAAAAAAGCATCGCGTTATCGTTTTGGCGGGCAGATTTTCATGCTAAGTGCAAGTTCATACACAGATGTACAGTCTTAGAGAAAATTTCATTTCAGAGCCCTAAAAATGTTTGTTTTGCACACAAATGACACCCTGAAATTCAATATTTCACCCCAGATGACACCCTAAATTGCATATTTCACAACAAATCAATCAATATGGGGAATTGTAAGTGCGTTACTCCCCCGTGGGGGTCTCAAGGCGCTGAGGGGGGGGGCGCAGATCTGTTGGCCTAAGAGCCAGGTCTTGAGGGTCTCCCTGAAGGTGTTCAGGGAGGGGGCGCGTCTGATGTCTGGCGGTAGCTCAGTCCAGGTCTTGCCTGCAATGTGAGAGAAGGATCTTCCGCCGGCTCTGGCTCTGTGGATGCGAGGGGTTTCGGCCAGTGCAAGGTTGGAAGATCGTAGGTTTCTTTTGGGTACGTGGAAGTTGATTCTGTCGTTGAGGTATTTGGGTCCGTTGTTGTGTAGGCATTTGTAGGCGTGAGTGATGATTTTGAAGGTGACTCTTTTCTCCACTGGGAGCCAGTGGAGTCTTCGTAGGTGTTGGCTGATGTGTTTGTGTCGGGGGTTGCCGAGGACAAGTCTGGCGGCGGTGTTCTGTGTTGTCTGGAGTTTGCGGAGTAGGAACTTGTTGATGCCGGCGTAGAGTGCGTTTCCGTAGTCCAGTCTGCTGGTGATGAGTGCATGGGTGACTGTCTTCCTTGACTCAGGGGGGATCCACTTGAAGGTCTTGCAGAGGATGCGGAGGGTGTTGAAGCAGCTGGAGGTGACGGCGTTGACCTGTCGGTTCATGTTGAGTGATGTGTCGAGTATGATGCCGAGGTTTTTGGCGTAGTCTGCGGGGGTAGGTGGGCTTCCGAGGGTGGTCGGCCACCAGGTGTAGTCCCATGCTGAAGGGGTGGTTCCAAGGACGAGGACTTCTGTCTTCTCGGTGTTGAGCTTCAGGCAGCTGTTGGTCATCCAGACTGCGACGTCTTGCATTCCTTTCTGGAAGTTGAGTTTGGCGGTGGTGGGGTCTTTGGTGAGGGAGAGGATGAGCTGGGTGTCGTCAGCATAGGATACGATGTTGAGGCCGTGTTGTTGGACGATGGCTGCGAGGGGGGCCATGCAGATGTTGAAGAGGGTCGGGCTCAGGGATGACCCCTGTGGGACTCCGCAGGTGATTGTCGTGGTATCGGAGATGAAGGGTGGCAGTCTGATCCTTTGGCTTCTTCCGGTGAGGAATGATCGGCTCCAGTCCAGGGCTGTTCCTTGTATGCCAGCGTCATATAGTCTGGCGACTAGTGTGCGGTGGGAGATGGTGTTGAAGGCTGCTGAAAGGTCGAGTAGGATAAGGGCTGCGGAGTGGCGTTGGTCCAGGAGGGTGTGGATGTCATCTGTGGCAGCCAGTAGGGCGGTCTCAGTGCTGTTGTTGCTTCGGAATCCGGATTGTGGTGGGTCAAGGATGGCGTGCTCTTCGATGAATCGTGTCAGTTCCCTGTTGACTGTTTTCTCAGCTACTTTGGCTACGAAGGGGAGGAGCGAGATGTGCCAGTAGTTCTTGAGGTCGGTGGGATCAGCTGTGGGCTTCTTGAGCAGGGGCCTGACTTCTGCATGCTTCCAGTCGTCTGGGAAGGTGCCTGTTTTGAAGGTGGTGTTGATGGTGCATTGTAGTTTGTGTGCAATGGCGGACGCCGCTCTGTGGTAGATGTGAGGGGGCAGGGGTCGGTGGGTGCCCCCGAGTGGATGCCTTTCATGGTGGAGGCGGTGTCTTCGGCCGTGAACGGTGTCCAGTTGGAGATGGTGGGCTAGTTGGTGTCTCTGGGGGACGGGAGGGCCGGCTGTTGCGTCCGGTGGGTGCTCAGCAAAGTTGTTGTAGAGGTTTTGGATCTTGAGGTGGAAGTAGGTTCAAAGCTTATTGCAGATGACACCCTAAATTTCATATTTGAACGCATTTCACCCCCATTTTTCATATTTGAACGCATTTCACCCCCATTTTTCATATTTGAACGCATTTCACCCCCATTTTTAGGTCAAGCCTAGTGCAGCGCGCATGCGATGCTCTAGGAGATGACCTTTTGGAATCGGTCTGCACTTTTCAAACACTCGTGCTTGTGGCGGCATCCACCTTGCGGGAGCGAGCAGCGGCGCGCAGGGGCCATCTGTTTCCAACTAGCGTGGCCACGTGCGCTTGTTGACATTTCTCTACTCTCTCCTGCCTGTCTCACCCTCGCCCTCCCTTGTTTTATTTTATAAGTGAGCGGGTCCCATCATCTCTATACACTCCTATTACCTGCAACCCATTTTGTTGCCCCGAATTTAAACTTTCGGATTGTTTTCTCAGTTTCAGTTAGATTTAGCGCAACTGACACCATAAACGGGTTTGCCCGCGCACGCGCCCTGTCTTTGGTTGTGATGGGCACCCCTTATTAAATCTCCTATAATCTCCTCCATAAATACATCATTTCTGACTTCCCGTCCTTATAAAACTCGTTTAATCTCAAATTAGTTCTGCTCCCAACTAAAAAAAACATTCAAAAACAAATCAGCGCTCTATTCATTCAAGCATCCATTCATTCAGCTACTTCAGACCGGAGGAGCACTGATGCAGCCACGTCGAAGGTCGTCTTTCTTATTTCAGTTCTATCAACCATTACCAAAAGCTGAAAATAAACCCCAAACGCGTACTTTTGTGTGGTTTACAGCAAACTAGACGATCTGAGCCTTAGAAAAAAAAACTTCTGCGTTTCAAAAGTATCCCTGAAATGTTTTCCGCCAGATGTTGCAAGCTCTTTGCGCACAATGTTACAGGAGATCAAAGCCCGTTCCCAAATATTGTCTCCACAGATCTGTTGTTATGTTACGGTGTAAATGGATAAGCACTGCCTGGCTTGAATGGGTGCACATATTCTCGGCAATAGTGCATCACTATAAAGTTATCCTTGTGACGCCTCAGCGTTTCCAAGGACGGAACCCAAAACGCACAGCCCGAGTCATGCAGGGTGGAATTATTCTGGTCCTGCCGCTGATACATGAAATGTGACCGGCTGCTGGATGTACTTTCTGATGTTTGTAACCTCGCAGCTTGTGTGCTGCATGGCTAAACACTTATAAGATCCCAAAGGCGAGACCTTTTGGCTATGCCAATGCTTGTTCATATTTGAACGCGTTTCACCCCCATTTTTCATATTTGAACCCATTTCACCCTCATTTTTCATATTTCAACCCATTTCACACCCAAATTTCATATTTGACCCATTTCACACCCTAAAATTCATAATTTACCACATAGCACACCCTAAAATTCATGATTTACCCCAAATGACACGCAAAATAATTGAATTTGGTACCACAATTTACACCATGAAAAGTCTACTTTAGCACAATTGACACCCTAAAAAGCATCTCTGTACTGAGGAGACATACCCACCATGAATTAACTATTGTGATATTATTGGTACTTATTGTGAAACGTACACTTTTCAGAGTGATGTACTTATGCAGGAGAGTAACATGCACACAGGGTATGTGTGTTGTGTTTTTTATTGGCACAAACTGTGATTGGGGTCATTTAGCACAGATATATATTTGCTAAGGACTGTCACAATGTGACGTGCTCAGGTGAAGAAATTGTTAATGATTCTGTTCCTTCGGGCAATTCCTGCTGCGTTAACTGTGGGGTGTGCTCCACCTGCCTCATCTTCCTCATCATCCTGGGCATCGTCCGGTGCATCTGGCACTTGGATCCATGGGGCATTGGTGCGCACACATATATTGTGCAATACACAACATGCGAGGATTATTTTGCACACCATTTCTAGGCTGTACAGCAGTCTGCCACCTGTGATGTCCAGGCAACGAAAACTTGACTTTAGCAAGCCAAATGTGCGCTCCACAATGGACCGGGTGCGTCAGAGGGCCACATTATACTGCCTCTGGGCCTGGGTGTTGGTGGCTCGGAGGGGTGTCATTAGCCACGGGCAGAGTGCATATCCTTGATCACCTGTAACATGTGATGGAGAGCTGTGTCCATTAGTGGTTATGCATGCTGTGTTGGCTGTGTTGATAGTTTTGTGGTGTGTGATTAGTGCTACTTTGGAATTCATGTTTGCCATGTGTCGCTTATGACTATTTACCAGCATCAGTGCTAATTACATTGCCTCACAGTTGATCCTCCCTCCACCGAGCCTATTTGATTGTGTGCGCTGTGCGATTGCATCACTGGCACCCCTACAGTGCAACAATGTCAAGCCCATCTGCGCATTACCGCAGGCCTAACACAAACACCAGCAGGCACCCTGGCTCTCCTACCGTCTAGCGCTAGCACACATCCGCCCTCCTCGCAGTCAACGCCATGAGAACGTTGAACTTCCATTAGGCCACAACCGACACGGCTCACGTTCAGTTCTGCTGCTGCCGCCAGACCTGCCCCACCGCACAACACATGCAGTTTTACATCCAGACCTGCCACAAAGCAACACTCAGCAGCACCCTCGCCTGCAGGGCCCACTGAGGGCGGGAACGCTTCGCACACAACATCAACATCATCACACGCCACGCCATCTACTCCATGGACTACGTACTCATTCCTGAGCGGAGCCTCCAACTCACATACCACGATAACTCCAAATCCATTACACTCTGGCAAATGGTTGCTAACATCAGACTGTCCCAACTCTTCACCACACTGAGACACAAGGCAGGGAACACCTTTGACCCCATCTTCGCATGTGTAAACTGTGTCCACTTCATCAACCCAACTAAATGCACATGTAGTGACCACCACCCTCGTTGGTCAACCCCAAGCCACCCAAATCAAAACTAAGCCACCCAAACCCACAGCCGTAACCACACAAAGTTAGTGGAGCTGAGTCACCAAGGAGATGCTTCACCCCACCCCACCATCAACAGCAACACCCACAATGCTGCAGTCGACACCAATAGCGCTGGCCGGGATTTCCAGACATGTATCTCCAACTGCCATACACACTTGCCCCACTATGCAACTCCAACATACAGCGTGCAATAGATGCCACCTCGGTCACCACCAACCTACAAGTTGACAGATGCATCTGCTGACACATGTAGAAGAACTGGTGCAACATTGAGGAAACCATTATACATCACCACCTACAAGGACACCAAGCTCATACTCTCCCTCACCAATGCACCCACACACCAGACTGGGCTTCCAGGAAGGATTGCAGCAAGTTGCAACATGGATGATTAACAGCTGGGGTGTGCTCTACGCAGAGGAGACATGAGTCCTCATCCTCGTAAGCAAACCATCAGCATGTGACATCACCTGGTGGGCCAACGCCTTTGGCAGCCCCCCCAACTCTAGGTACCTAGGCATCGTATTTGACTCCTCCCTCTCCATGAACCAACAGGTCTACGCAGTGCCCTGCAGCTGCTTCAACTGCCTCTGCATCCTCCATGCAACATTCACATGGATCCCCCCCCTGTCAGGTAAGACAGTCACCCACGCAGTCATTGCCATCAGGCTAGACTACGGAAACACACTATATGCCCACATGGGCAGGTCTGTGCTCAGCTTAGTCCTGATTGTCCAGCACACCACTCCACACTGGCCCTTGTGTACATACTTTCCTATAGGTCGAGTCCCTTCGTCGAACATACTGGGTTCCCACTTCTCCCCCCATTGGCACATGTGTGGTGGAGGGGCTATGCCTTTGGGGATGGTTTGTGTACATGGCTAGCCCCAGTTCCCACAGTTACTTGTGTTGTTGTGTCTGGTAAGTGGGCATGTTGATTGACATGTTGTATGTGAGATAGTAACGTGTGCATTCTCACAATTGTGAGTTCCATGATTGTGGAGTTGAGGCGTGTGGTGTGTTCAGTTAGTACTTACCAACAAGCAGTGCATTTCCATATGTGCCATCCTGAAAGCGCTGGTTGATGATGCACTGTCGGGAGATGTATGAATCATGCACACTCCCTGGGAACTTGGCTATGACATTGGTGAACAGTCCACGGTGGTCCACTATTGCCTGCACATTGATGGAATGCGTATGCTTTCTGTTGCGGTATATGTGCGCGTGTCCGCAAGGGGCACATGTAGGACATGTGTGCAGTCAATTGCCCCCAACACCTGCGGGAAGCAGGCTATGGCGTAAAAGCCTTGCTTGGTCTCAAGCTGTTCCTGTGCAGTGTTGGGGAAGTGAAGGTGCTGGGGTATCAGGCTGAGTATGCCATCCAGGACAGTCGGGAGGAAGATTGAAAAGGCTGCCTGTGACACTCCTCCGACTCTGGCAGTTGTTGCTGGAAGGTTCCAGAGGCCAACATGTGTAGCACAGCCAGCAGCTTTGTCTGCGGAGAGATGTTGGTTCTCCGCTGTGTTGGTGCCGTCAGCCTGTGGGCTATCTGGTTCAGGATGTGTTGGATGGATGTCCTTTTGAGCCTGTAGTGGACAATTACATCCTCTGGCTTTAGGTCTGCGAGGCTGAGACGTCTGCGCAGGGCCCGCTGTCTTCTTCGGCGCTGCCTCGGTGGTAGTCCTGGGGGAGGTGGCAGTGGCGGTGGTTGTTGTTGCCTTCGTGGTGCTCCAAGCTGCATGATTAGTACCTCCATGGCATCAGTGGGTCTTTAGATGGGGCTCTGGGCTAGTCTCCCTTATATACTACTCCTTATCACCATTTTTAAGACCACCTTTTTTCTGGTCTAAAGTTCCTGCAGCTAACGGGCCTTAGCGACAGTTTTGTTATCGCTTCGCGGGTCCGGGCCATCCTTGATAATAGAGTGAAGTGGGGTTAGCGTGCTTTTTTCCGATGGAACGCCTACCTTGCATGTCATTAGCGATAAATATCGCTGACATGCTTGGCGATGTAAAATCCGGTCGCTATTGCCGGAAAGCTGTCGCTAACGGCTGTTAGCGACAGCTTGGTAATAGGGAGATAAAAATATCGCCGCGTTAGTGGCAGAAAAGTGCCGCTAAAGAGGCGATAAAGGCCTTGATAATATGCCTCACTGTGTTCTAAAATATCGTGAAAAACAATTACAATCCATCAGCTAAGTGTACTCATAACACCAGAACATGATACAGTTAAGAAGGACACAAACACTCTTTAGCCCCTAGGTCGAATATGAAAGATATTCATGCTACACATTTACACCAACAATAATCACCGGTTCACCTGGGATTAAAAAAAAAAAATTCTGTGTATCCTATTTTGAAAACAAAAGTCTCCTTCAGAAGATGTACAAGCCAATTAATTTTATTCGATTCTAGTCCACGCCAAAATGTGATACATTCGTTCATTCACTTCTTTTTTCGTTCATTCATTCATCATCTGAATTTTTCACAGTCTGTAAATTTTCCTTCCTTCCATCGCGTTTCAGTTGAATAGCTGTTTCTTTGAATTCATAAGACATAGTCAATTTGCAAACTATATAATAAAAAAATCAAACATTAAACCAATTGTTTGCGAAGGTAGTTTAACAAACTGATTTCCTGAAAAATAAATATCCACATATATAAGTACCAAAAAAGCTTACTTCAATATGAAGTTTTTAAAAAGAGATATAGGACTTGATGCATTCATTTAATTAAATAGGTTTGTTGGTACATCTTCTGTTGTTCAGTCCGTTACATATTTTCTAATAATGCTGTTAGGAAATTATTGCTCCCTTCCTCTAGGTCCCTTTTACCTTCAAATTCCTATTTGCTTGCCATCTTAAATAACTCAACTGGAAAAGAGCTTGATAGCGCAATCGATGTTTATAATCTTTTGGTAAAAGTTCAACTACAATTTGATCAATTATTATGTGTGTGTTTATGATTCCGTTCAATTCCGTGATTGTTATATGCTGCAATTTATTTGTTCTGGTCACTAAAAGTTCAAACTGTAAAAAAATATAGCTGTGACGGAGGGAAAAGGAAAATAGAATTCTTTAACTCTCATTTCTTATTTATGTGCTACTGTTCAATTAATATTAAACATTTAGAACTTGTATTGCTTCAGAAGCTATGTCTGAATACAACAGTAGCAGTAAGAAAATTCTCGCTGTCATGCACAAAAGTATCAGTACTTTAACATTGAAAGTACTAGAACTCTGCTGAGAAAGGGCCACCGACCCCAAATTCAAATATAAAAAGTATAGGTACGCGAAGCCTTGCGGTACCTGTCCACTTAAATCAACCTTCGCAAGTCCAGCTGTAGAAACAAAGGCCTTTGCTTTGAGCAGACAGCTGTGCAGGGAAACAGCCATTACAACGCGACTGTTACCATACTGAGCTTTTTACCACGCATATTTTTACAACTTATATACCTTTACCATGCATGCATTTACAACTAATTAACGTTGTACTCGTTCTCTACTCCTCCCTCTCCATGACCCGACAGGTCAACTCTGTTGCCTCCACCTGCTTGAACACCTTCCGCATCCTTCGCAAGACCTTCAAATGGATCCCCCCCGAATCAAGAAAAACCGCCACCCATGCACTCATAACCAGCAGACTGGACTACGGAAACGCCCTCTATGCCGGAATCAACAAGTCTCTGCTCCCCAAACTTCAGACTATACAGAGCACAGCATCCAGACTCGTCCTCGCCGTCCCTCGACATGAACACATCACCCAACAGCTGCAAGACCTCCACTGGCTCCCCGACGAGAAGAGAATAACCTTCAAGATACTCACCGATGCCTTCAAGTGCCTTCACAACACCAGACCCCAATACGTCAACGAGAGAATCTCCTTCCACGTACCCAAGAGAATCGTCCGATCCACCGACCTCGCCCTCGCCGAAACCCTGCGCATCCGCAGAGCCAGAACCGGCGGAAGGGCTTTCGCCTACATCACGGCCAAGACTTGAAACGAGCTCCCGATCGACATCAGACGTGCCCCCTCTCTGAACATCTCCAGGAAGGCGCTCAAGACCTGGCTCTTCGACTGAACGGAGCTGCTGATCCTACCCCCAGCGCATTGAGACCATCACAGGTGAGTAGCACACTTTACAATTCCCTGATTGATTGATTGATTGATTGTAAAGGTATGAATGGTAAAGGCATATATGTTGTACTGGCGGAAAGGGCATATGCTGGTAACGGTGGTAAAGGCACCGGCGTGGTCGGCGCCATTGGGGGAAATGGAGAGACCCTTCCGCTTCCTCTTGACGACCTGTTTTGCACCTCAGAAGAGGTGCCTAGTCGTCATCATCATCCTTTTAAGGTAAGGGGGATTGGGCCTGGGGCGGGGGGGTACGGATTTAGGGCTTTAGACTGGGGGTGGGTATTTTTTAGAGACTGGGGGCCAGGGGAGGTCGCGCCGGGGTACGGATTTAGGGTTCAGGGCAGGGGCTGGGTATTTTTTAAAAGGGCTGGGGGGGTCTGGTTTTAGGACAGGGGCCAGGTGATTTTGAAAAGGACTAGGGGCTGGGGGATACGCAGGTGTCCGGTTTAAGGGTTCAGGGCAGGGAGCGGGTATTAACACGGGCTGGGGACGGGAGGCGCACACTGGGGTCTAGTTTTAGGGCTCAGGGCAGGGGTCATGTATTTTTAAAAGGCAGGGGGGCTGGGGGAGTCACACTGGGGTCTAGTTTTAGGGTTAGTGCAGGGGTCGGGTATTTTTAAAAAAAAGCTGGTGGGGGGGTCGCACTGGGGTCTAGTTTTAGGGTTTGAGGCAGGGGTTGGGTATTTTTAAAAAGGGCTTGGGGCCCGGGTGTGCCTGGGACCGGCTTGAGGGCTGAAGGCAGGGATCAGGGAAAACCTCTACCATGCATAGGCATTTAACATACATGCCTTTACAATGAAATTCATTGTATAGTCATGCATGGTAAAGGCATACTCGTAAAAAAATGCATGGTGAAGGTTATGCGTGGTAAAGGCATTAGCGTTGTAAGGTATGCATGGTAAATGCATGCATTGCAACAGAATGCGTTGTTCCATTATACATTCGGCTGTGCCATCCTACATTTTGTTTATCTTTCTGGCTGACCCTATGTTTTACTCCATATTGACATTACATCTGTGAGCCCGCAGGGCATGTTCTATGTGTTTTATGTGTTGCAACACAGCAGAACACAGGGCTCTGCAGAACTAGCTATACACAGAAGATGTTTCCTGCACATAAGTGCTTTCATAGACCCCATAGCAGGTTCACATGAGTCAGGTTTGTGGTTGTGATATACATTCAGCTGAAAGCTCCTCCAGAACATGAAGACTGACCAAATGCAGGTCTACTGACCAGTACCTCTACCTGACAGTCTGCTTGGAGAAAAGCTCAAGAAGCGTGACCTCTGTGAGACCCAGACAACATCCTGTACTGTCTGGGACCCTCCCAGTATGTGCTCTGCCAAAGTCTGTCTGGAAATCGAAGGGACTGACTTGACTTCAGTGTTCCTAGTTTCAGATACTTATTTCTCCCATTGTACCAGTGGTTTGTATTTGGACCAGAACTGATAGATTTGTGAACAGGAGTAGTACTCCGGAAGTTGCTGTTCTCTACAGGCTAGGAACAATGCTCTAACTCTGGAGGACTCCCTCCTGCTATGCCATGCCCTGGAAGAAAAGGAAGGTGTTTATTTTGGGGCTTGGATAAAAGGTGAGACCGAGCAACTAGGGGAAACACCAAGGCCGAACATATTAAATCTCGCTTGGAGGTCCTCTTATGGAGGTGAAGCACCCTCAAGCCACAAAGACATGACCACCCAGGTCAACAACATCACCACCTCTTGCTTCCATACCCTGAAGATGCTGAGGAAGATTTTCAATTAGCTTCCAGTCAGGTCCTGGAAAACCCTCCTGCATACCCTGGTCACAAGCAAGCTGAACTATAGGAATACCCTCTGTTAGAAATGGGGGTCTCTAGTCGGCAGTGGCTGGCCAATGTCCAAGTAGGGACCCTTCTTCCTAAGTCACAGTAAGGGGGCTACACCCTTTGATAACCCCTGCTCCACCCTGTGGTAACGTAGCACGAGCAGACAGGCCCATCTCAGAGGCAGTGTGTGAAGCATTTATGATCATACACAATAACGCAGTGACGACACCACAAAGGGACACCACACAAGTAGCTATAGAAAAATAGGTATCTTTATATAAGCTTAACACAAGGCTCAAATACGATCAAAGAGCCACAATGCATGTAAATATAAGTTCACGAAGAAAGGCAATTAAAAGCACTCAAAAGCGTGTGAAACGAACTTAGTTCGAGGCCGGGGTCTACGCGACCCGGTGATGCACCATGTACCTGAGGTTTAAAGGGGCACGGCACGCAGCTTCGGGAGGAAGCCGCGATGATGACAGGCGGACTCGCAGCGGCCACAGCTCCCAGCTGCAGCGGTCCGCGGCATGCACTCACGAGGCTCCTGAGGCGGTGATAAAAAGGCGGGCTCTCAGCGGCAGCAGCTCCTCAGCCGCAGCGGCCCACAATAGCGATAGCGCTGATCCTCGTAGCATAGACAAATGCGGGCTCTCAGCGGCAACAGCTCCTCAGCTGCGGTGGCCCACAATAGCGATAGCGATGATCCTCGTAGCACAGACAAATGCGGGCTCTCAGCGGCAACAGCTCCTCAGCTGCAGCGGCCCACAATAGCGATAGCGATGATTCTTGTAGCACAGACACATGCGGGCTCTCAGCGGCAACAGCTCCTCAGCTGCAGCGGCCCACAATGGCGATAGCGATGATTCTCGTAGCACAGACAAATGCGGGCTCTCAGCGGCAACAGCTCCTCAGCTGCGGCAGCCCACAATAGCGATAGCGATGATTCTCGTAGCAGAGACAAATGCGGGCTCTCAGCGGCAACAGCTCCTCAGCTGCGGTGGCCCACAATAGCGATGATTCTCGTAGCACAGACGGATGCGGGCTCTCAGCGGCAACAGCTCCTCAGCTGCAGCGGCCCACAATAGCGATAACGATGATTCTCGTAGCACAGACAGATGCGGGCTCTCAGCGGCAACAGCTCCTCAGCTGCAGCGGCCCACAATAGCGATAGCGATGATTCTCAGCCCGCGTTCCCCGCAGTAGACCCAGAGGCTCTGGAATTCTCGACATAGGCCTCACCTGCGAGTAGAACCCCTCTCAATAGGAATTCAGAAGGCGGATGGGTGAAGTCTAATGTCCCTGAGACTTCAGCAGAAGGCAAGCTCAAATCAGGCCCTTGGGTAGTTGCTTCAGCAAGACGGATGACAGTTTCAAAGTCCTTTTCCTCTCGTTACACGGACAGAGGTTCGTCTTGACATCCAGAAGTAACACACCACGTAGGGGTTTCGGCGCAGATATTTATACCCCACAGGTCTTTGTTCTCAAAAGTCACAAGTCACTGAACCCAGCCAGAACCAGTTCGGTGTGGTCCTGGAGCACTTTATTTACGAGGCGGCATCCTGCCTTTGAGGAAGAGGGGGTCTGCCATCAGACGCACAGTGGGGGCTGGAGCCAGCATTCACCTTGCCAGGCCCAGCCCTGCTCAGACCAAAGGGTCACCCCTCCCCATACTCCAGCTGCAGATTCCGCTCTTCACCCCAGGTCGGGTTCAGCCTGCCCTGTACCTCCAAGACCAGACATCCAATACACATAACAGCAGAGCACATGGGACAACTTAGGCAAGAAAATACCTACTTCCTAGAAGTGGTATTTTCAAACACAGAATATAAAAATAATCCTCACTAAAAGATGTATTTTAATATTCTGAGCTCAGGCATACTAAATTCGACTTTCCAAACATGTTCCTTGGGTCAGCTAGGATTATAGGATGTAATAATCAAAACTGCCCATTCTGGCCTAAGGGAACACATAGCCTTGCAATAGTGAAAAACGAAATGGAGTGTAATTCACTATCAGGACATGCCACACAGACCAAGGCAGGTCCTACCTTTCACATACAACGCACCCTGCCATAGGGATGACTTACATGATGCCAAGGGAAGGTTGAGGGACTGGGAAGTGGGTTCACTTTACAGTCAAAGAATGGCAGTTCTGGACTGCGCACAGACTCTGCCATGGCAGGTCTGAGACACACTTTACGTGCTGCTTAGGTGGGTGGCGCAATCAGCCCTGCAGGCCCACCAGCAGCATTCGGTCTACCAGCCCTGGGCACGCACGGTGCACTATACGAGGGACTAACAGGTAAATCAAATGAGCCAATTTTGGGAATACCAATTCATCCAGTCAATTTACAATAGGGAGCATTCGCGCTGTAGCACTGAATGGCAGTGGCACAGCGCCCAGAGCATCTAACACCAGCAAACACAGAGGAGACAAAAAGCGAAAGATGGAAGGGAGACCCACGCCAATGGTGCCAGGTCTAACACTCTCTATGCAAGTATCAACAAACAATTCACAAGAAGGCTGCAGACCATTCAGAACTCTGCAGCCAGACTCACTCTCAACCTCCCACATCATACTCACATCACACCACACCTGTAAAAGCTCCACTGTCTCCTCATACATAAACGAGCACAATTCAAACTCCTCGCCCACACTTTCAAGGCACTACATAACACTGGTCCAGCATACCTTAACAATAGCATCTGCTTTCACAAATCTTTCAGACACCTCCACTCATCTGCACTCCTACTTGCACATATCCCACACAAATGGAAAACCAGATCTGAGGGTTGAGGCTTCTCTTACATCTCTCCTAAAGCATGGAACAACATTCCACTACTAATAAGAGCCTTCTCATCACTATTTGAATTCTGTAAGAAGCTGAAGTCCTGGCTTTTTGAGTAGTCCCACAAAGCCATAGGTTTGGCTGCAGACTCACCTGCTCAGAGCCAGAATAACCTCCCAGGTGACAGTGCACTCTACAAATCTGCATAACATAACATAGCATAACATAACATAACATGATTGTGAGACCCTGACTGGGGTGGCTTCAGGAGACTCAGAGGTAACTGGGATCCAATTGAGACAATTAGGGTTGTCTACCACTGGTGTCCTGGATTCACCATACTATTGGATCTCAACCTGAATTGCAAAGTACTTCTGATGAGCACTTGCCTCTCAGTGGGAACAAGGCCGAACATTCCAAGGCTTATTGCGGTGGTTGATGATGGTTATCTGAATTCAGGACAGAGCCTTTCCACCCAGCTGCATGGAGATGTCCATCCAAGATAGCATGCTCGACCATCCTAGGCACGGCAGAATTATCACATATCGGGAGCCATGCTGGATGATCATTGTCTCTAACGGCTTGCAGCTCATCCAGGATTGACAACCCCCTATGCTTGCAGTGGAAGCCTGTTTGTGACCCCCTCCAAGAGGGCACATCTGTACAGAAAATTGGAGCACCACTTGGCTAGGTGAATCTTAATACCATTACAGACAGAAGGAATAAATATCATGGTTTATAGTTCTTCAAGTTAACTGTGTCTAATCCTCGTTCCCAGAGAAGCAGAGTAAGGAGACCTTCCTTGCAAGCCTCAGAGACGTGAGAAGAGGACAGTAACATGTTTGTAATCTCGCACAAATATATAGAAATTACAGAGACAAATGTATGAAACATAGTGTTTGGAAAGTAGTCATCCAGAATGCCAGGTTTTATACAGGACAAAAAAACAACGTCTCAACTGGTATATCATATAGAGGGACTAATCAAAAATTTGTGTCAATCACATAGCACAGGGAAAAAGGGAACAAGGAGACCAAATGAGGGTGAAAAGGTTGTTATTTACATATAGAAGCACTACAATACAACTAAATTGCAGTAACCATAGCAACCAATTGTGCACTGAAAGTGTTTAAAGTGAATCAACGGCGCAGTGACACAAGTGATTAAAAAACAACGTGAAGCGGCGAAGAAAACAATGTGATACAATAACATAGGTCAAACAGAAGTATTTACAATTAGAGATACAATTTCTTTGCTTGTAAATGACCCTATTGCATGCCGCGAATAACGTTGAGAAGTCGACGGCGTTTCGACCAAGTCAGATTAAGGTCATCATCAGGACGATGGTTACTCAATACTTGAAAAGTGCTCTGCTGGCACTATCACTGAGGAGCAGAGAATCGAAATAGGGAAAGGCAGGAATCCGTAACTCAGAAACTGCTCTGTCCGGGCGTCACTGAATGAAGGTAACCACAAAGTATGGCTGGGCTGCAGTCTAGGGCTTCAAATCACCATCAATTGGAAGCAGCATGTGCAAGGAGAGCTAAGGGGTGAATCAGAACACTAGAGCAGAACTCGAGGTCAAGAAGAAGAAATTAATCCTTCTGCACAAATCAATGTAGCGCGAAACCGGGTTTGGTCCGGCGGAGGGACGAATAAAGCCGGTTTCGCGCTACATTGATTTGTGCAGAAGGATTAATTTCTTCTTCTTGACCTCGAGTTCTGCTCTAGTGTTCTGATTCACCCCTTAGCTCTCCTTGCACATGCTGCTTCCAATTGATGGTGATTTGAAGCCCTAGACTGCAGCCCAGCCATACTTTGTGGTTACCTTCATTCAGTGACGCCTGACAGAGCAGTTTCTGAGTTACGGATTCCTGCCTTTCCCTATTTCGATTCTCTGCTCCTCAGTGATAGTGCCAGCAGAGCACTTTTCAAGTATTGAGTAACCATCGTCCTGATGATGACCTTAATCTGACTTGGTCGAAACGCCGTCGACTTCTCAACGTTATTCAGCGGCATGCAATAGGGTCGTTTACAAGCAAAGAAATTGTATCTCTAATTGTAAATACTTCTGTTTGACCTATGTTATTGTATCACATTGTTTTCTTCGCCGCTTCACGTTGTTTTTAATCACTTGTGTCACTGCGCCGTTGATTCACTTTAAACACTTTCAGTGCACAATTGGTTGCTATGGTTACTGCAATTTAGTTGTATTGTAGTGCTTCTATATGTAAATAACAACCTTTTCACCCTCATTTGGTCTCCCTTGTTCCCTTTTTCCCTGTGCTATGTGATTGACACAAATTTTGATTAGTCCCTCTATATGATATACCAGTTGAGACGTTGTTTTTGTCTAATAACTACCCGGTCTCAGTTGGGTTAACGGGTTTACTTCTGTTTTTGGTTACCAGGTTTTATACAGGGGCATGCACTGCTAACCTCAGACACCACCCTGGCACCCACTGCTAATTCAGACACCATCCTGGCAGGAATCGAAATAGTGCCACCAGGGGCAATCACTATTAGCTAAGGATACAAATGTGCCCACAACAGTGAAAAGTTTAAGAGACGCATAGAGCTGGAAAGATGTGTAGTGTTAAATGTGGCTTAGCAAGCGTTATAATGCCTGATATCTGATTTGCACTTGTGCCACCCAGTGAATGATGTCACAGTACATCCCAAAACCCAAGCAGATATCATCAAAGGAACAGTGTGGCATGCCTATTGTTGGTGATTGTTAGCGATGAAAGATTGGCTAAAGAGAACTGTTTATTTCTCTCCTGAGGATGGTCCCTTTGCAAATCCTCCATTAGAAGATGGGAGGGGGCGTCCTGACTGCAGTATGTTTAGTTAAGTGGCCTTATTCAAAAGCTTTTAAACTGACTTTAGAAACTCATACACACACGCTGTTCAAATGGTTGAAGCTGATGATCATGACAGCAATGTTAAAAGCTCACCACTTCTGGCCAAGAACATCATTGATGGGGCGGGGAACACCTATGAGCGGTGACAGATGACTCAAGCTCAATTAACAAGCAATTAGTCTAGGTGATGGATAGTACATCCAGACTCGATATAGCTGAAAGTCTCGTCAAAAGCAGATCCCAAATGGCCTGCCATGTGTGTTGGCTCCATGATACACTTAAGGAGGGCAGAAAACAGGTAACATCAGAGACATTATATACAAGAAACTTTATAACCAAAAATGATTGTTTTAGCAAAGAGTAATGCAGCTACACTACAGAGGCACAAATGGTTTCTTAACACTCTCAACCTCAATTAGGTGTGTGGTATGTCAGTGTTTTTCCCCAACCTTTTTGCCTTCACCTCTCCTGTTTTACTGAATTTTTTTGTTGGCTTTAGTACTCTGTGCACTTTACCACTGCTAACCAGTGCTAAGGTGCTTTTGCTCACTCTCTTAAAATGGTAAACTTGGCTTACACCTAATTGGCACATTTAATTTACTTGTAAGTCCATACTAGATGGCATCAAATGTACCCAGGGCCAGTAAATGAAATGCTTCTAGTGGGCCTGCTGCACCTATTGTGACACCCATTGAAGTAGCATTGTAAAACACTTCTCAGGCCTGTCATTGCACCCTGTAGTGCAGTTTTAAACTGCCATTTTGACACTGCAGAATAAACCTTTTGCCAGGCCTAAACCTTCCTTTTTAATTCATATGTCACCCATAAGGTAGGCCCTCAAGGCTCGTAGGGCAGGGTGCATTCTATTTAAAAAGTAGGGCATGTGTACATAAGCTTTACAGTCAAATGAATTGTAATTTAAAAGCCTCTATAGTGGTAAAATCGGTATTTAGGTCACAGTTCTGAAGGTGCCACTTTTAGAAAGTTGGCATTTGCTTGTTCTAACCATCGGTACCCTTTGTGTCCTGGGTCACCTGAATGCGAATGGCTCTGCTGTTGGGGCTTGTGTGTTGCTTCCACTCATAAGTCATTGTTTTAGCACCTCCAATTGATCTCTAAACTTAGTTTGACCTGGATTTGTGAGGCACAGTTTCATACCCCCTCATTTGGGGGCACACCTGATTAGGATTCACTTGCCCTCAGAGTTTTTGATATAGCCTGGTCTCTGCATAGAAAAGGAAAATGGGCATGAATTTCACACTTCTCCCTTAGGACTACATATATTTGGAAAAGAGATGTTTAGATGACAACAGACCTGTCAGATGGCTTGCAGACAATAAGAGGAGCAAACCCTGTTTCATACCCTTCAAATCAGTACACGCACAGGCAATTACATTAGTGGGGATTTATTACAGCCAAACCTATTGCAAAAAATAGTTATAAGAAATGTAGGGACATATTTTCAAGGAAGTGGCAGAGCACGGCGTGAGCATTCTTGGCTTACCGCCGTGCTCTGCCACTTCTGAAACACAGGGCTGCACCATATTTACAACAATATGGTGCAGTTCTGCATTTCCCCCTGCGGTGGTGATAATTTTAGCTGCCTAGCGTCAACGCAGACACCCTTGCACCATAGTGCAAGGGTGCCTGCGTTGTAGGGGAAGATTGTTTATGTGCAGGAAGGTGTCCCTACCTGCACATAAACAATCAATGGCCTTTTGCTGTTTCTATGTGTGCTGCACAACGCAGCACACATAGGAGCAGCAAAAACAAGGAGAAATGACACATTTCTTCTCGTTGCGCCTGTTTAAGACCAGGTTCTCCCTGGTCTTAATGTTGGCACTGCCCCATATTTATGCTACCCTTTTAAATATGGGGCAGTGTCAAAATCAATGGGTGTTGCGGTGGAACACCCACTACAATACCCATTGCCCGATCCTTTCACGCTAAGGGCCCGATTCCGATCTCGTTTGGAAAGCATTGGGACTGAATCATGTCCGGAATGCTTTTCACATGACTCGGGTCTGGGGAGTCCGACCGAACAAGTACGATGCATTTGAATGCATCCGGGTACGATTCGGTCAGACTCCCATTGACTTCAATGGGAGCCTGTGTACCGAACGCGTACACAGGCTCACATTGTCAAAAGGGGTGGTTGGGGATAATCATGCACCCTGTGGTGGGAGCCCCATAGTGCCTGCCACACTGTGCATGGTTGGGAAGAGGGGACCCACGGGTACCCCCACGGGCCCGATTTGGAGGGACAAGGTTTAAGGGGGCATGCTACGGGCCCCCAAAGACCGATTCCGGCAGCTTTTTTTATTTGACGGCAAACCGACTCGTGAAGGCTGTCCGAATCACTCATCGTACTTGCTCGCTTGGGAAACCTAGTCCATAGAGCTGTACGATTCAGCTCCGGAAGGCTCCATCTCTCCGAATGCCTTTGCTGAACCGATTCGGTCAGCGCTAAGGCTTTCAGGCATCGTTCTTGGTTGTTCGGAACTGTGAACGATGCGGTCGGGAACAAAGGCTCCGGATCGGTTTAGGCAATTCCACATATGATTCGGAGCCCTTCTGAACGAGATCGGAATTGGGCTCTTTGTATAGTGTGAAAGGGGGCCTTATTTACAAGGCAGCGTTGAGCCACATTAAGTGGCTTAACGCTGCCTTGTAAGTAAGACGAAGCCCATATAAGGATATCATACAGCAGACTTTGTTTGCAACTCACCCAGTGAACATAATTACTGGATCTAAGAATTCTAGCTCATGCCAATATTCTATTGTCACCTAGGAAGCCTGCATTATGTCAGGAACACATGAAGCATTTGGAAAACGCAATGCTGACTAGCATTCCACGAGATACCAATGTTATACTAAGACAGAAGCATCCTTTGCAGGGATAGTGGTCTAAGATGTGTCTGTGAGGCTTTTCAGGTCTGACTTTATCCAAGCCTATTTGATTTTATTCATTTATTTATTTTAGTATTCACACTTTTCTTCTACTCACAAGAGCATACATCAGAGGGCAGTAGGTCAGCACAATTCAGCCATTGACTACTCCACTATGAGTGACAGTTATCTGCACTTTCAAAGGAGCATGAAAACATATAAAGTAGTTTCCTGACTTGACAGGGACTACTATGGCAATGTGTACTTTTTGATACCGAAAAAATATTTTTGCTTTTAGCCAATGTGATTTTTTACATTGATGAAGGTGCCACACATTCCCAGGGACTACTATGACAATGTGTACTTTTTTAAACCGAAAAAATATTTTTGCTTTTAGCCAATTGGATTTTTTACATTGATGAAGGTACCACAGCTTCCCCAACAATAACGTCTTGAAAAAACCATGGCAAAGCAAAACAATCACTGACAAAGCCACAGGCCAGTTGTCAACGCCAGGCCTATTAGTTTTCTTAATGCTTAGTGAGGTGTGTGTAATCAATGGCGGTTGTAAAGGTGCAACGTGATGCATGTTATAATAGTCCCTCTGTGTCATGTCATTTTAGCAGTGATATTCAAAAAAAGTTGGGGTTTACCCAAATCACCCTTCTCTACCTGGGTAAGGTACTGCAAAATATAGAAAAAACGAAATGGCAAGGAGGAAAAAATCTCTGTATCTACTAAACTATAGGGAACTTCAAATTACCCTATTCACAGTACTTAATCCTTTTGTTAATCAATATAAAATATATTCAAACAACACACCACATATCACAAGGAAATTTTTAGAAAAGGTAAACATTCTTTTTTGATATTCTTATAAAACATACAAACATATATACATACAAACAATCTATACAATTGACATCACAATTCAACAAAACAACATTAATCAAATTCAAAATTTCCTTCTCGAAAAGATAAGTTCCTACCACGCACTTATTTGGGACCAAAAATCTGTGTTTGCACACTAGATTAGGACAATACACTGTGAGGTAGTCTACTGAGCACACGAGGTTATCACACCTCTAACCACCTTATTTTTAATGTGCTCTAATACCAAAAAGGAAATTATTTTTCATTTCAAATTAGACTCCTCATATCATGAACTGTCGACGCGGACGCGTTTCGGCCTTCATCTGCATCTTGGCCTCCTCAGGACAAGGGTAAGGAAACAAAAACCTAAACAGATAAAAATTATAACGTTTGTACCAACCAACCGTATCACTGTCCCTATATTTATGCAAGCCATGCTGGACAACTAAAGTGCTGGAGACCATATCACCCAGAAAAAGGCAAGAGAAGATACGGGGCGTGAAAGCAACTCATCTATTCAGACACCCACTTAAGTGACTACTCACAGTACCAATACTTAAAGATTCAAGCACCACAGTACATCAATCAGAGGAAAAAGAAATGAAGAGCCAAATAATATTTAAATCACCCAGGTAATAATACACTCACGTACAGCAAACAGTATTGACTAACTGTAAGCTTCCGACCAATCTGCCTAATGGCGCTCTCCAATGGACCAGCCACTAGTTACATCACCTATGGGTGACATAAGCATATATCACTAATGCATATCCTCATGGACCCAATACCTATGTCATGCAACAACGTCCCTACATACCTGAAATCCGTAGAAATAGGCAAAATCGTGGTCAATCAAAAAAGACCACTGATCCCAAACCGTAATTAGACAGGATTATTTCACACTAAAAAATAAATAAATAAGGAAAGCAGAGTCTCAATATGCACCAACGAGGACATTCTTCAAAAAGATAGCAAAAACATTCCCTAACTCAAGGGGCTCACCTCCACTCAATACTTTAAGTGTGGAGTACAACGCACCGCCGATACCTCCTTTGCACAGTACGCTCGGTCAATGTCACCAGTTCCTCGACCTAAAAAAACAGCAGGGGGAATGGAAAACAACCTCAGTCGCCATACTGCCAGATACTCAAAGTCATCTCTCGCTCCAGTATTGAAATTTCACGGTACTCTTACCTCTGCTACGTGCCTTTACTACCGACCAGTGTCCAAAATCCACGGTCCATATACACTTGAATCGCCAACAACGCTAGTTCTAATAGCGGCGAGTTCAGGTGTTGCGGGACGACCTCGCGCCCCACGTGATCATGACGTATTCGAAGGACTAAAGATCAACGAGGGACTCGATGTTCTCAACGATAAAATAAACGAAGCTCTGTTTGAACTACTCAACTCAACATGAACAAGGGACTATAACCATCACCGGATCCATTCGAAGTAATTCGAGGAATAAAGGCTAATGAACCTGTCTATATTCAGGAAGTTAATCTATATATCCAGCATAGCCTGCACAAAAAGGACTCACATTCTATTATTTGGGACTAAACCAACACTGTATCATAGTACTACCAAACAAAATTTATAGGGGCCTATTAGCAATAACCGGCGATAATTATCGCTAAGCGCAGTTAGCGCTAGGATAATTATCGCCGGCTATCGCAGGTTTCTATCTCGGAGATAGCGTGCTATCAGCAACGCTTATCTCCAAAGCGATAGAAACCCTGGAGAACAGTGTGAATATCGCTTGAAAACAAGCGATATTCACACTGTGACCAGTGTTAGCTTGGCGATAGGGCGAGGGGGATTTAGCCATGTAATCCACCTCCCATTGGATTACATGGCTAAGTCAGGTCTGGACCAGGCGTTAACAAACCAGCGCTAAACGTGTTTAGCGCTGGTTCGTTAATCACCTCCCTGCCTCGCTAATAGGCGATAGCGAGCTTAGCGACTGTTTCCAGTCGCTTTTAGGTTGGGAACGCCTACTTTGCATGCCATTAGCAATAAATATCGCTGGCATGCAAAGCGGCACCCAACCCGGTCGCTATCGCCTAGAAGCTGTCGCTAACAGCAGTTAGCGACAGCTTGCTAATAGGGCGTTAGAATTATCGCCGCTTTAGCGGGAAAAAGTCCCGCTAAAGCGGCGATAGAGCCCTTGATAATATGCCCCTTATAATGTCATATACGAAAACCACTTCTTAATAAATTGCAATGTGCACTAAAAAAGAAACTAAATGTAAATTCAACTAAACAAATATTAAAGGAAACACAATTGTTCAGTGTGTGACATATAAAAAGCAATATACAGTGTATATACACAGCAATTTCTCTCACAAGTATTTCTATTGACTAATCAGTCAGTCAATGTTGACAATGTCAGTTAAAGCAGACCATCCATGGCTTAAATCAATGTCCAAATTTCATCGCGGTCGTTCAAGCCCATAGTTGATGTATGATATTTCTCAATCATACGTGCCTCAAGTCGATTCAGGTTTGTTTGTAGACCCATTCTATTCCATGATTTCACTACCAGTAAAACTGACCAACTGATATCATTTTCACTATGATTACATTCTGCAAAATGTTGCACCAGCGGTGCCCCCTGTGTTCCGCAGCGTATTCGAGATTGATGTTGTGACACCCGCATTTTAACTGCTTGTGTAGTTTGACCGATATATACCTTACCACACCGGGCATGTCAAGGAGTACACAACA
Source organism: Calotriton arnoldi (assembly GCA_963921515.1). Taxonomy (NCBI): domain Eukaryota; kingdom Metazoa; phylum Chordata; class Amphibia; order Caudata; family Salamandridae; genus Calotriton; species Calotriton arnoldi. The sequence continues at coordinate 276,243 of CAWUFW010015821.1, read as the reverse complement.
TTTTTGGTATTACAGTTAGAAAAGCTATGTTGAGTGTGTTTTTTGTTATTCAACATAACAAATTTAGAATTGTTTGTAAAGGGACACGCAGCTCAATTATTGCACTTGAAGTGTCCCACAACGGGTGGCAAACCCAACATACTTCTTAGATCTTTCTTTTGTTCTTGGTCGCACGAGGCCCTCACTAGGTGTTGGCGGAGGTTCTTTCCTTTCTTAAAGGCGAAAAGGGGCATAGGAATATTCAAATGATTTATCAGCCTCCAATTTCGAAGAATAATTTGCTTGACTTTGTTAGCCTTAGGGTCAGGACACATGTCATCTGATTATTCTCCTGTTTAATCCTAGGTGTCAATAGATTTTCTCGGGGAGTAAACCATGCTCGTTTCAAAGCTGCTTTAACTAGCTTCCTCGGGTAACCTCTGTCACATAACTTTTCCTGTAAAATCTCAGCATTTGTGAAATAATCATTTTTATTAGAGCAATTACGCCGAATTCTTAAAAACTGCCCGTAGGGCAAGTTCTACTTGAGGCATCTGGGGTGTCCACTAGAGAATTGCAACAAAGTATTGTGATCAGTCGGCTTTAGTTTAGTAGATACAGAGATTTTTTCCTCCTTGCCATTTCTTTTTTTCTATATTTTAGCAGTGATGGCATGGCCAGGGGGCATGCACTTCCATACAGGATGGGAATGCATCGATGATTTGCCAGAGTGACTTGTAAGTGTTGGGAGTGGCATGTCAGTTGTGCTTCCGGTCACCCTCTTGAGGGCATAGCTTCAAAGTTCACATAGCAGCTTTGCTTAAGTTCAGAAACGATGTGGGTTCTGGAGCTAGATGCGGGGCTCATTCAGAAGTGGCAGGCTGAGTACTGATGCCCTGGGCCGGCTGGACATTCACAGCTGGAGTAGTCACAGAGTTGTACAGTGCATGGGTTTTATATTTCTGGAAACTCTGGGGGATATTAGCAACAACTTGCGATAATTATCGCAAACCGCGCTTAGCGCGTTTTTTTTTATCGCCGCGTATCGCTGGATTTTATTGCGGAGATAACACGTTATTAGCAACGTTTATCTCCAATGCGATAAAATATCCAGCGATAGCGGCGAAATGGGTGAATATCGCTGGAAATCCAGCGATATTCACGCATTAACGCCATGGTGGACTTAGCCTGACAATCCACCTCCCATTGAAGAAACAGGTAAGTCATGTTTTTAGCAGGTGTTAAATTCTTGCGATAATCATGCTTAGCGCGACTTTTTTTATCGCTTCGCGTGCGTTGCTAATAGGGGGAAGTTGTGTTAGCGACTGTTTTCAGTCGCTTTTAGTTGGGAACGCCTACCTTGCATGTCATTAGCGATAATTATCGCTGGCATGCAAGGCGATAGGAAAACCAGCCGCTATCGCCAGAAAGCTGTCGCTAACGCCTGTTAGCGACAGCTTGCTGATACAGCGATAAAAATATCGCTGCTTTAGCGGCAAAAAGTGCCGCTAAAGTGGCGATACTGCCCTTGCTAATATGCCCCTCTTTTCCTTGACCTGATATCTAGTTGGAGTTCCATGTCACCGAGGCTGAGTTTCCTTCTCTGGTTATCAACACAACCCAAATAGAGAACGCTAGAAGCATTTAGGTCGGCGTTCTTGATGATGGCACATCTGTGTTTATGGGGAGTGAAGGTGGTGCATGCAAGCTATCAACCTATGAATTCATTAATTATGATCCTGATGCAGCAGGTGTTTCAATCCAGGGGGGTAATGCCTTTCGAGTTGTGCGATCATTTACTTGAAATGTTCATTTGCTCTTTGTGCTGTTTGTCGTATTTGCTTTGCTCTGCATAAACACTTACATTTCTGTGCCTGTCTATATCTATAGCTTTTAATCGTTTCGAGAGTGGTTTTTTTTGGATGAAGGCATTGTAAAATGTGCTTTTCACAGATGTAGATGTTTCATTCCTGTCGATAAATTTCTGCTTTTGGAAAGCAGGTGGTCTCTTTCGGTTTGCCGAAAGATGTGCAGCTGACATCTCTGCCCTTTTTGCTCAGCGCTGTATTTGCTTTCCATGGGCGATGGTAAAGGATTTTGGAAATACATTTGGCTGAATTTCCTTTATTTTATTTTATTTTTTAGACGTTAAGGCTCTGCTTGATCATAGACACAGTTTAAAGTTCTTCGCCTACAGTTATTTTTTTCCCAGCGATTTGAAAACTACAGCTCTTCTTCCAGTAGCATTTTGAATTTTTCAATGAAGTACTAAAAGTAAAGTTTAAAAGCATTCCAGCCGTCTGTAATGCAGAGCTGTTCATTGCATAGACAATGATACACACGCCTCGGGGGCAAGCTTCATTTACAGAGTGCTTGGCACACACAGATTGCAGTGTGGAGCCCTTCTGCTTTGAAATGGAATGAGAGGGAATCTGTTACATTGCGAAGCGGCTTGCATACAAACTGTGTCCTCAAGTGCAGTGCAGCCCATTTGCTGGCGAGGCAGTACTTAGGCACGTTTTTCATGGCTTATAAATGTACTGGAAAGAGGCAGTTTGAGGAAAGGGGACATGAAAGAGGGATTGCTTAGACTGACACATGAGTTGTTCTTTGCATTAAGGGCCTGTTTGTCCTCGATGATAAAAGGTCAAGAAAACCCCGAGGCAAGTTTTCTAATTCCGTATTTCTTTCGAAATGTGCAGTGTGACTAAGCTGACCTATGATGATCTATTGATGGTATTACTTTCTCTCTTGCACATCTGGTCAGCCCCGAAAGCTACACATATAATTACATATAATATTTCCTAGATGAATAATAATATTGTCATGTATCATTACTTTTTGGTTTATGCACCATGAAACTGTGTTTGACATGCAAGTGCTCTATAACTATTAGAGGAGGTAACAAAAAGTAAGCACAAACTTCCTTAAATAGGTAAGCTTTTAAAATCTCACGTGATAGAAGGGGGAAACAGACTTCAAATCTAAGCTGTCTCTACTGCAGTTTCTGCCCTCTTACTGTCGTCTTGCTAAACCCCCAAAGTGCCTGGTAGTTGGATTATAATAGTACAATGATGGCCAAATAATTAATGTTCTTTATATTTTTGGTCTTTTATAATTTATTAACATTTTGCATGTATTAGGCCTGTCATCCTAAGGGTGGTCTTTCCCCCAACCTTTTGCGTTTTGCCTTCCATTCTTGTTTGTACTTCAAATGCTACTAGTGGGCCTGCAGCACTCATTATGCCACCCACACAAGTAGCCTCTCAAACCTGTCTCAGGCCTGCCACTGCAGTGCCTGTGTATGCAGTTTACTGCCACTTCGACTTGGCATTTAAAACTACTTGCCAAGCCTTAAACTTCCCTTTTATCCCCTTTTATCACATATTAGAACATAGGAATGTTGGGAGCTCCATTGTAGACAATGGAGTGCTCCAGGCTTATAATGGCTGGTATAGGCCCGGAGCTCCAACATTCCAATTCTTCTTTGTTCACAGCTCTGGCTGTGAACAAAGGCTTCAGGGAGCCGGAGGGGATTTCAATCCCCTCGCGCTCCCTGAAGCCTTTGTTTAATTTGTTAGAACATTCTGCCCACTAGTGGCAGAATGTTCTAATATCCTTATAGCCCTTCGTAGCTGGGCTATACCGGCTATTAAAGTTCCGCTCCCTTGTTAAAATCCCTCGCCTTCGGCTCGGGCCTTTAACGCTGGAGCGGGCCTTTAATAGCCGGTATAGCCCGCTACGGCGGGCTATAAGGCTATATTAGAACATTGAAATGTGGAGCACTCCATTGAAGACAATGGAGTGCTCCGTGCTTCTACGGGCCGGTAAAGGCCCGCAAAGCAACATTCCAATGTTGTTTTCACAAAGGCCTTTCGGAGCCCGAGGGGATTTAAACCCCCTCGAACTCCAAGAGGCCTTTGTTTTATTTGTTAGAACATTCTGCCCTCTAGTGGCCTTCGGCTCGGGCCTTTAACGCTGGAGCGGGCCTTTAATAGCCGGTATTGCCCGCTACGGCGGGCTATAAGGCTATATTAGTCACCGCTAAGGTAGGCCATAAGTAACTTTAAGGGCAGGGTGCTACATAAGTAAAAGGTAGGACATGTACCTTTATGATTTGCATGTCCTGGTAGTAACAAACAGCCAATTTCGTTTTTCACTACTGTGAGGCCTACCCCTCTCATTGGCCAGCATTGGGAATTCCTTAACATACTTTTCAGCTGTAATTCCTGGTCAGAGAGGAGTAGCTTTTTCATGTTTGATATGTTTGGAATGGTAATGATAAATCCTCCTTACTGGTGACGTTGGATTTAACATTACTTTTTTAGAAATGTCACTTTTAGAAAGTGGACATTTCTCTGTACTTACTGCTCTGTGTGCCTGACAGCCTGTCTTCAATACACATCTGAGTTGCTGCATTCATCTGCATTCTGATAGGTCTTCCTGGGCAGGGAAGGAATGGGAGGGGCTGACACTTACACTTCAATAGGTAGTGTCCTGTCCACATACAAAGCACTAATCTACCACCCAGGGTTAGCCTGGCATAGAGGACTGGGTTGGAAAGGATCCTTGTGCACTTCATAGAGTTCTTTTGAAGTCACCTCCTACATCGAAAGGCACTTTTGGATATAAGTACTAGGTCTCTGACCCCTTGAACTCAGACACTTCTGGATATTGAACTGAATCTCTGTCAGAAAAACTGCTGTGCTGCTTAAAGGACTCAACTGGAAAGCTTTCCTGGAAGAACTGTTTTTCTGCTTGTTGCCCGGCTGCCTGCTGCGCCTTGACTCTGCTGGAAGGACTCTGCCTTCCCTCTAAGTGATCTCCAAGGGCTTGCTGGCTTGCCTCCTGCTCTTCTGAAGTCTCAGGGACACAAATAACTTCCTACAATTCTGCTGGTGCTGCTGGACTCTGCATTCTGTGAGTCTTACCCTTGTCTGAGGTGCCTCCTCCAAGCTCTGGGACTCAGAAGGAGGTTCTGCAACTGCTTTCATCAAAAACCCATGCATTGTATTGACTGCATGAGAAATTCTGCCACATTGCTCTTCGATGCTGACATAGAGGATGCCCAACGACCAGTTCCACAGTAGGCGCAGCTTGACGATGACGCTCTGCGCAGCTCAACAACGACGCATTGCATTCATTTCAACGGAGCCTGACGATGACGCAGCGCCCTTTGTGTGGCTCCACAACGACATAGTAGACTCTCGACGTTAACAAAATCTCCATGCAAGGTATTTCTTCAGCGGGACCTGTCTGAGTCCTGTAGCTGGCCTGAGCTTTGGATATGCATCGGTACCTCACGACCTCAAGTTACCTTTTGACTGCTAGTGACTTCTAAGCACTATTTTTGATTTAATATTTAAAAGTTCATATCTCGACTTCTACTGATTGGATTTTTATAATGTTTTTCTCATTTTGCGCAGATAAATATTCTCTATTTATCTAAACCTGTGAGGAGTCGTTTTGTGGTGTATTCATTGTGATACTATGTGTGTGTGTTGCACAAATACTTTACATATTGTCTTTATATGTTAGCCTGACTGCTCTGTTACACTTACCCTGAAAGCAGCAATGGAGCAGGCAGGAGCAAGCACAGGCCAGGACAACAACCCTAGCAACCCCACTACCATCCAGAGTTCCAGGGAAAGAGGAAGCCCAAGTTCAGTGAGGAGGACAATAAGATCTAGATCACAGAGGTGAATGAGCAACAACACCAGCTCTTCATCAGCTCCAAAGTGCCATTGGGGAAGAAAAAGACCATATGACAGACCATAGTGGACAAGGTGAACAGTGTTTCTGAAGGGAAGAGGACAGTGACAGACTGTAAGTGCAAGACAAAGGCAAAGCTGGCAACAAATCTCAAGGCAGCATTGCAGACTGGAGGTGGTAGTCCAGCTTCCCAGGAGGAGTTGGATCCCTTGGAGGAGCAGGCGTCTTCTGTCTCCTGTGAGAAGTTGGTGATTGGAGTTGCGGGATAGGAAAGTGCTGGCTATGATGAACTACAACAGTGACAGGGTAAGTCACAACAAAGGGCAATTTAGGTAACTAGGTCATGTCATGCAGTGCAGGAAGCTATGTTCCAGCGCTCTGCGGCACTGTGTGCAGGCTAAAGGGAAGGATGCTGGCTCATCCATGGTGAAACATGACATCAAGGGAAGGCTCATGAGCATTTTGATAATATGTTGGCATATGGCAGGCCGCAAGCCTTCTAGCTGTGCTACCCTTTGTCAAAAGGAAAGGGCAGGAATTTGCTGTGTCTACAAGATATGACGCATTCCTGTCCTTTCTGCCAGCACCGGCGCACATACAGCAGATGTCCGCCAAAGCAGACACCCTTGCACCATGGTACAAGGGCACCTCCATTGGTGCCAGCCAGCTGATTGCACACCAAAATAGAGGAAAGCACAGGGATGCATTGTATCTTCGATACCACAGCGCAACCCTGCACTTTCCTAATCACACAGCTTGGCGCAGCAAGGTGGTTTGTGGTTCTGTGCTGCACCACAATTCTATGAAATACACCCCTGTCTCTTACCTGGGCCTATGCACATTAAGCACATTAATCTAGCCTGCAAAACCATAGCATAAAATGGGACTCTCAGAGGAGAAATAATACATCTGAGGGGTGGGGGATATGTGAGCCTTGGGTAGTACCTATATATCGGGACATTTCAAGAATCACATCCATAGTTGCGTAGATTAAAGTACATTGTACACAGCTGATCTGGCAAACATGCTCAGAGCACACAGGTATCAGCTGCCATGGTAGGGACCACATGAACTCCTCTCATTTACTCAATATGACCGGGGGTCAGGATGAATGCTAGTGATGTACACCAGAGGACTATGGGCCATAATTACAGTGAAATACTGCATCGTGATGCAAAGAAATCAGCTGCGCTGAGCTGCATCATTGCAAAAATGCAGGGATGGGCTATATTTACAGGGATATGTGCAACCCCTGTGCACACCACAACCCTGAACTTTTGCGAAAAGAACACTGTGTGCCAATGCAGCACCGTGTTTTTGAAATGACGCAGGGTGGAGCTGCAAAGTTTCTTGCACTGCCGTGTTGTGCCATTTCTATGTGAATATGCCCCTTAGTGGATATATTTAATAATTCACAGCAAAACTAGCATCTGGGGTGCTGCCTGACACATATCACTCTATAACAGACTGCCATGTCAGTCCATTGCATATGGGCACGCATGATGTAGGTGTCGTAAGCACATGAGAGTCAATGTATGATCAGGGTGCCATCACTGTGTGATAGAAAGTAGGCTGCCAGGACCAAAATCACAAACGCCAGAGGAGACACGTACACATGCAAATGCATGGATCTGATTAAAATGATGTGTGCCACCCTGCAGATAACCAACTCGGGTCCTGAAGAAATGGGTTGAACTTCCGTGATTGTAATCTAACTAGTATGACAGGGCCCATCCACTCAGAGTATGCACAAATTGGTAATGAGAACAAGGCTGAGATCCTGTCATCTGAAAGGGAAAGACAGTGCCATTTGCAATCCAAACCCTTATGTAACAGGTATCCAACTCATCAATGAGGAAGTGAGGGGCATATTCATAAGGGGATTGTGCTATCTGAACGTCACTCTTTCCTTCGTTCTGGTGGCACAATGCCCTGCACCTTATTTACCAAGTGGCATTAAGCCACTTTGCTTGGCTTATCACCACTTTGTAAATATGGTACCCTTTCATACAGTTTTCTGCGTCAAAGGGGCATGCAATGGGGGTTGTTGTGGGCTTTCCACTGCAACACCCATTGCTTTCTGATGCTGCCCCAGATTTACAAGGATCTGTAAATCTGAAGCACTGCAAAAAACTTACAGAATGCAAAAGCAGGTATTAGATTGGTGTAACAAGAAGAAATATTTTTATTTCTCCTCGTTTTTGCTTTTTCTATGTGTGCTCCATTCTGCAGTACACATAGAAAGAGCAAAATGCCATTATTGATTGTTTATGTACAGGAAGGGACAACTACCTGCACATAAACAATCATCCCTGCAATGCAGGCATCCTTGCACAATGGCGCAAGGGTGTCTGTGTTGGTGCTAGGTAGCTATTTTTTGTACCAGTGCAAGGGAAACACAAGGGAGTGCTGTATTTTTGTAAATACACCACATCACTGCATTATTGAAATTATGTAGTGTGGCACTGCTAAATTTGCAGCCCCGCTGCGCCATTTCCTCGTATATATGCTCCTGAAAGTGAAATGTATTGCACCTTGATTGTCAACTGGATTACTCATGGCAACATCTAAGAGAGATCAGTAATAGCAAATCTCCATCTCATTTCAGAGGATGAACCCTAATCTTCTGGCCAGCAGCCTGTCTGGACTTTAGCGATGATGGGGATGATGACAACCGCATACCATTGACCAGGGCACCCTCCAAGAACTCCTGGACTCAATCAGGACACCATCTCCGGACATGGGCAGGGTCAACAGAGTTGTGGGGTCTCCACATCCCCCACCTAGCAACCAACAGGCACCACCTACCACACCACCCAGACCCCTGGACTCCGAGGACCCACAGATTACCTTCCAATGCACTGCATTAGGAGTCCAGCGGGAGTTGGTAGAGCAGGTGTGTGCGGGGATGGAAACCATGGCGGCCACCCTAGAGGGAGTCTGTGGGTGACTCACTCCCAACAGATGCACCTACTCTCCACTCTGTGGACTACAGCAGTCCCTGGCTGACATCGCTGGTGTCATGAGGTGGAGGCATGAACAAATGCCCTGCTAAAGTGGCACCAGCGATGTGGCCAACCAGCTGGGGGCAATAAGGACCATCTTGGAGTCTGTGAAGCGAATGCAGGACTCCCACTTTGCTGCCATGGCTGCCTACCATGTGTTGCAATTCCAGCAGATCAGCCTCGCTGCTGTGTTGCCTTAAGTGTTGGCACAGATGAATGCTGCTGTAAGCAAGGGATCCACATCATTCCCCAGATGTGTGTGTGCCTCCCTGGGCTGGCACACCTACAACACCACCCTCACAGGAGACATCTCACACATCAGAGGAGGAAGATGTGGACGGCACATCTTTCCAAAAAAAAGTCTCCAGTAACAGTCATCTGTGGCACATACCCAATTTCTCCTTTGCCCTGTGCTTATGAACATGCCAGGGAACATCTGCTCCCACTGTCCTCATTTTGATTTTGCCCTGTTCACCTTAACCATTTGTGGACTGTCAATGTGTCCTATCCTCCCTAATGACATTGTGGTCATCCTCCTCACTGAAGCACTCCTCTCCTCCACATGAACTATGACATGTTCCCCACATGGACTCTGGACATCCACTGGCTCTAAACATCTTTTGAGTTTGTTGTCCAATGAACTTTACCTGTGAGCCGCTTCAACTTTTGCACATGTAAATAAATGCACTTAGAGCTACATGTGTGTTGTCTGACTGTAGGAGTCAGGACCAGGTTGACCATTTGCCATTCTGTGAGGCAAATACACCAACTACTTGCCAAAGGGACATGTTTTTGTGGAGTCAGTGACAAAGCTAGGCAGTAAGAGTGTAACGTATTTGGTGAACACTATATGTGTGTTGACTAGCAAGTGCTTACTCAAGGTTGCAAGCATGAAGTAAACACTGCGGGGTATATTCACAAGAACGTGCGATAAACATCGCCATTGTAGCTTACCGCAACTCCTCACATCGCAGTCCATCGCGGGAAAATAACGCTGTGTTAACGTGGCATTCACAACATGGCGATATTCGCACGATTACGCGTCAAATGTCCGTGAAACAACTACCGCGACGGAGATAAATATCCAAACCCTAACGCGAAAAAAGCTGCGATGCGCCCAATGGCGATGAAACAACCGTGATAACTAGCAGGAGGCCAGCAATACCCACGCGCCATGCATGAAGAGGCGCCATAAAAGCACCCAAAAATACACACCAACAAGTAAACGAATTGCGGAGCACCATGGAAGCACCTGGCCCGAGTGCTGATGCCAACTCGAACCCCACAAGCACAACGGAGGACCAGCCCGGAACCCCGGGTTGGGGAAGGGCAAGGAGAAGAGGAAGAGGAAGACGGGGCCCCACACCGCAGGAAAACCGGATCCACCGCACGGTGTGGACAGAACACCACCAACAACTGTCCGTCCCCACCACCGTGCCATTGGCAAGACAAATGGAAAAATGGCAGTCCAATGAGATGACTGCGGAGGACTGAACTAGCTGTGGGCACATCACCCATGAACAACATACTCGCAACCCCCCAACATAGCCCCACGTCCATGTAGGAAAGAGGTCTGTGAAAAGATGTCAAAGTCGGTAGCAGGCCTGAAGGTGTGTCCACCATCAATTGTGACAACAGTACCTACCGTCGCATACCCACCCACACCCACCTGGGTGGACACAGACTGTCCAGAACGATCACAGTGACCCACATGCCAAGAAATCCGACCCCATACCAACAATGGTGACGTCACGGAGCTGCACAGGTCTACCAGCAACTATCCCAAACCACAAAGTCTGGCGCACAGAGGTGGACCTGCCAATAGGGACTCGCCCGTAACTGAAAAGCGTCATCCAGTCCCACCCTGTGTACGGACAATGCCCAATGAGGATCACAAATTGCCATCCTACCCAACACCCATCACAGTTGAACACAAGTGTGGCAGCGCAGACTTTATTGGCATGTGCGTGGAACTACGGGCAAGACAAGGGCCACAACATGCAGAGCAAGGCATCAGACAATCACAGGCAGCATAGGAATGCAGCCATGCCCACTGTTGTTGTGGGAAATGTGGACTCATCACCAGAATGCAACAGGGTGTTGGGACCTGTGCCATGGGTTACCATCAGTCGTGGCTGCTGGAACGTCGTCAGTCGTCCATGAAAGCGAGCGCAGCTTCCTGTGCTATCAGTTCCAGGAGTACGTCGTTGTCGAGCTCAAGGAACACGAGTGCGAGCCAATCCATCAACTGGTCCGGACAGATGTGCTCCGTCCACGCCGTCTCACCAATCCGCAGAACAGCCCAATAGGGGGGCGCCTCAATGTGGTCACTGCACATGAGGAATCATGCAAACTCCCATGTCCAACTGCCAGCACATATGCCAAACATCCAGGCATCCCATGAGCGTGAATCACGGCTACACTCATGATCGTGGGCCAACAGGGGGCGCACACACAAGTCATAATCCAGTTCAGCCACCATTGCATTGGATAGGCAGACTTCCATGGGCCACTCGAATATGCATGTTCGACAGTGGAACCAGGGCTGGACGCAGGTGACGTACGCAAGACGGAAGCTCAGACGGTAACTGATGCGCAACACTGCAAGTGGCAGGGCCCCCAACATTTGCATCATTCGGGCACGGTACAGTCCCACGTGACTGGGGTTGTGCATGTGCCCGTGATGTTCGGCCATTGCAGTGGTGGCACTCGCAGAACCGCCACTCCTCTGACCTGCGGCGGTCATGTGGATGAAAAGCCACAGCTCGGAGCAATGAGTCGTATGGGCGTGTGACGTTAGGACGTATGTGTAGTTGTGTACGTAAGTGTGAAGGCCATTCCATGCAAGAGTACCACGGGCAAGGGCCTCTGTGTGTGGGGTGTGTAAACGTTGGTCCTTCAACACCACTGTGTGAAGTGTGGGAGTCGTCTTCATCTGCTATGATATCACTCACAGGGGGTTTCTGCCGCATGCTGTGTCCAAGGTCGGAGGTGCAGATGCCCGTCCGCCTCCTGTGTGGAGACAATGGAGCATTCATCCCTGATGTCAGTCTGACTACTGCTTGCAATGTGGAAATGTGATGTGGTCTATACACTGCAATTGAGGCTAGGCCTTAGGCCCATGGCGCACCAAGAACGATACACACGGCAGTTGGCATGCATGAGCCAAGAGCCCGAGCGGACTTGCGCACCTTGTACATTCACAAGTGCACCCTCCGGCTGCATGCACCATTGCAACATTGCACATCACGTCCCGTGTTGCACAGACACTGCGACAGAGGCACACGCATATGTACATTTCCTGCCCTGCCCAGCACAGGACCACGCCCAGGTCCCGGAGATGATACTTCACACCCCTATGCTGGACGTGTGTACGCAAGCCCAGCCCACTCCGTATACGTATAAATGGTGGGACGACAGAGCTACATGGACCAGATCTTCCACAATGCCCGAGGGGACAATGCTGTGCCCGCCTGCCATGTCACGTGACGCAATCATGAAGGGACCACACGGCAGTTGGCATGCATGAGCCAAGAGCCCGAGCGGACTTGCGCACCTTGTACATTCACACGTGCACCCTCCGGCTGCATGCACCATTGCAACATTGCACATCACGTCCCGTGTTGCACAGACACTGCGACAGAGGCACACGCATATGTACATTTCCTGCCCTGCCCAGCACAGGACCACGCCCAGGTCCCGGAGATGATACTTCACACCCCTATGCTGGACGTGTGTACGCAAGCCCAGCCCACTCCGTATACGTATAAATGGTGGGACGACAGAGCTACATGGACCAGATCTTCCACAATGCCCGAGGGGACAATGCTGCGCCCGCCTGCCATGTCACGTGACGCAATCATGAAGGGACCATGACTTGCGGGGCACAGAGTCGAACTGCGTGCGGCACGGCCCGCGCGACACGGGAAGGTGACTTTCGTTGCACTGGGTTAGTGGCACCCGGAGCACGTCGGCTGGCACGGGCATGCTGCCACGGGTCGGTGACTCACGGGGCACTGAGGTAGGGCCACCTGATGTGCTGAGCGGGTGTGCAGCCAGCATTGATGACGTGTGCACTGTTATGGACTCTCCCATTCCAAAATCAAGGCCCAGAACCAGGTGTGTGACCTAGTGGCCCGCGGGACGGGTCCGCGTGATGTGGAGTCTGCCAAGGTCGCGTGTCATGGGCTCAGAGCATGCACCGGCACGTGGTTGGAGACACACCGGTGGCAGAAGGTGAGCAGTGAGGCCTGGGGGCGCATGGGCGGACAATGTCCAATGGGCGGCGGGAGGGGCTGGGGTGCAGCAGCATGTGTGCGCAGGGGCGGGCGGGCGATGTTGCCGTGTGCAATGGTATGTTCTCTGCCATTATTACATCTGGACTCCATTGCAGATGAAAGGACATGGTGGACTGCAGTGGATACCGGCATGTGGTTGGAGACACACCGGTGGCAGTAGGTGGGCTGTGGGGCATGGGTGCGCTGGGGCGGCTGTCTCTCGCCCTCTCGTCCTTTCGCTGTCTCTCTCTCCCTCTCTCTCTCCCTCTCCCTACCTCTCACTCTCCCTTTCTTTCTTTCTTTCTCTCTCTCTGTCCTTTGATGTGCGCATGACACAGGTTCTCATCTCGGATTTTGTCTTGCAGGCCGTGGCTTCCAGATTGTCCGGAGTGGATCCGCAAGGACTAATCATATTTGTTGTTTTGTGTTGTGTATTAATAAAGTTTTGTTATGGGAAATTCACAGTTGAATGTTTGATTCTCATTATTCTGACCACACATGTGTGTTTGTTGTTGTATGTGTGCGACATCAGGGTCTTTCTTATCTCGTGATTTTGTGAAGTTGCTGTGGCATGTCTTTGTCCGGGCTGGGTTGGCCGGGGGAGGGTCCAGGGGTGTGGGGGGGTCCTGGGGGTGGTGGCGGTGGGTGTTGTGGGCCTCTGGGGTCTCTGAGCTGCATGAGCAGTGGCTCCATGGCATCTGTTGTTCTTCAGGTGTGGCTGTGGGCTGGGCTCCCTTTTGTGGTGCAGGTAGTCGTCCTGCTTAACACCAGCAGAGAGCAGGTGTAAAATCGCTGCTGCTAGCGCGGCTTATCGCCTGTTTTTGGTTCGCATCGCGGATCTGGCTGGTCGTTGTGAATGTCGCGATGTGGTGTTTTCATGTGTTTTCGCGCGGGAACGCCTACTCTGCATCTCATTAGCATTAGTTGGCGGTGTCAACCGTGGCGATGTTTTTTGCGGCAGCTATCGCTGGATATGTGGCGATGTGGGCAGTTAGCACCAGCTTGCGAATGGGGCGATAATTCTATCACCACTTTTGCTGCACTAAAGTGCCGATAACTCGGCGATAAGTCCTTGTGAATATGCGCCTGCAAGTGTTAGTGGGTACAGGGCACCAACCAGGGTATGAGTCCAAAAACCTACTAATTGTGTAAATGCTTTTAACCACAACATGCCTCCCAGGCATGCTGCATGATGTACCTACATGGAGGTATTGTATGTGAAAACGTGATTTACACTGGGTACAATTCCTATCATGATTGCCAGGTTCACTGCTCAACAGTGTCTGATAGTTAGGTGCTGTTAAGTCATGGCAAACCAGACAGATCCCTGTCCATAGGTAAGACACCGACTCAAGGTAAGACACCTACTCACGCATGTTGCCAAACACTGCTAGCAAAGACATATGCATGTACATAACATTACCTGACACACATGCTAACTTCCACACAGTAAATCATGATGTAGACCTGTATGTAATATACAATGACATTTAATGTCAATAGAAAAGTTAAAAAATATAAAACTACCTAACCTATACGAACTAACTATTCTAACCTAATCTGCACTATCTTATCCTACCTACTATCTAAAACTACCTTAACTTAACCTACCTTACTCTACACATTTAACACAACATAGTAAACATCAACCTCCACCCCCCCCTTAAGGCATGTCTTCACACAAGGACACCACAAAGTACACCTAGACAACAACTAACTACACATAGGGCCATATTATCAAGAACCGGCGATAACATTATCGCCGCTTTAGCGGCAGGAAACTGCCGCTAAAGCGGCGATAAGAGCTTGATAATATGCCCTATAGAATTCCAATAGAAGCCCAGGTTCTCGTGTGAAGGACATCAAACCTGGGCTTCTATTGGAATTCTATAGGGCATATTATCAAGCCCCTTATCGCCGCTTTAGCGGCAGTTTCCTGCCGCTAAAGCGGCGATAATGTTATCGCCCGTTTTTGATAATATGGCCCATAGAATTCTAAACAATCATATATTTTTAGTTTTTTTATAAAGTTTATTTTTTCAAAACTCATATGAAAGACATCAACCGTTCACCCCCCAAAAAAAAACTACCCCAACCCCTACAAAACCCCTTAAACACTATCGCGACACTGTCACTATCACTACACTAACCTAAACTAAGCTATAAAAACTAACCCTGGGTGGAGTATGCGGAGTGGCACTCCGCGGAGTTCCACGGAGTTAAAAAAAACTCAGTGAAACTCTGCTCTGCTCTGCCCCAGCCCCACAAAAAAAGAAAAAAAAGGGAAAAAAAACACTTACCTTCTCCTGTCGTCTGCGGGCTGCCCTCCTCCTCGCCGCGGTGTCTCCTCCTTGCCGTCGTCCTCCCCCTCGCGTTGCCGGTCCCAACCCCCTACGTTTTACATCTTGCGTGTACTGCTCGTGTACACAGTGGTATTGTTCATACAATTATTTACAAATAGTTTAACAATGTTATATCTATCGTCATGGTGTGATCTCATGTTCAGCACTCATGCTTCTGTGAAAAAAATTGTTTATGATGTGGTCCCTCCGCTGTGGTGCGGCAACTGATGGTCCAGTCCAATGAGGCTCCTCATGTCCCTCCTCCTCATCGTCAGACAGTTTCTGCTCCCCATTGTCATCAGCCCATGCTACATTTGTCCTCACACATATGTTGTGCAATATGCAGCACACCAATATTATTTTGCACACCATAGGGGGTGAGTATAGCAATCAGCCCCCAGAGATGTCAAGGCTCCTCATGCGGGATTTTAGAACTCCAAATGTCCACTCAGTGAGGGACCCGGTGTTGGTTAGGACATCATTGTAGCTCTGCTGGGCTTCTGTTTGTGAGTTTTTCAGAGGAGTATTGACCCACAGCATCCGAGTGTATCCTTGGTCCGCTGAAAGGACAGGATGTGTACAATTAGTTTAGAGTCATGACAAGGGATGGCCCTACATTCATGTCCATTCTGTAATGTTTTATGATTGACTCATACACCTTGCTTCCTGTAAGAGATGTGGTATGACATTGTGTGGCATACATGCATGTAGGGTTTGGAAATAACTGACACTGTGCTACACATACAGGTGTGCTGTCCTCTGTAATTCACCGGTAATGAGAGTCAATTTGCCATTGAGTAGACAGATGTCTCACATTTAACTATTGTGTCTATTATTGGCTACTATTGCCATACCAGTATTGATACCTGTCTGATTTGACAACATGTAACTGGAGCAGGAGATGTGGGGTACTTCAGTCACACATAGAGAGTTGGAGTAAATGTTGTTCAATGTGTACTGCCATGGGAAGGATAGTGAGTGTATATCAATATGAGACACAATGGTGTACACATGGCAGTGCACAGTGTCCACTATGCTGATAGTATAGAAGGGGTTTGAGATATGTGTTAATCGTGTACTGTGCAGTGCAAATGGTAGACTAACTAAACTACAGTGCCCCACTGCTTATAGACAGTGTAGGCTATATTTTCCACATGCTTCAGTGTCCAGGATTCTGTGGCTGCCCTGGCAGAACCTGTGCAGCATTGGGAGGCGCTAGTGAGACAATTACAGTTCTGAGGTCTGCTGGTCAGTTGGTGTTGGTGTTGGTGTTTGCCGGCGCTGCTTGAC
Source organism: Calotriton arnoldi (assembly GCA_963921515.1). Classification (NCBI taxonomy): domain Eukaryota; kingdom Metazoa; phylum Chordata; class Amphibia; order Caudata; family Salamandridae; genus Calotriton; species Calotriton arnoldi. The sequence goes on along the minus strand of CAWUFW010015821.1, from coordinate 259,638 downwards.
GTCTGCCGGAGCTGGAGCTGGAGCTGGAGCCGCTCCCTGCTCTCTGCTCTTTGCTCTGCCTCCCTGCCTCCCTGCCTCCCTGCCTCCCTGCGTTTCAGCCAGCCTGCGAGGCGAGGCGAGGTGAGAGGCATTGGTTGCAGCTGAGGCGGCTGGAACAGCGAGAGCAGCTGCTGCGGGGCTGCTGTAAGACGCTGCGAGACGAGTAAGGAGAGGCGAGGCAGTCTGCCGCTCAGAGCCGCTCGGAGCCTGTGTTCCGCGCCTGTGTTCCGCGCCCCATTTGAACGACATTTGTGCAGCCATCGAACCCTCTGAAGCCAGCCCGTCTGCCCGCCTGGATGAAAGGGTAAGCGGCGCATTGAGAGGGGGAGCGCGAGGTGGTCGTCACTAGAGGCACTGGAGGCAGGAGCCTCCTGTGATTGCGCAGCGACCACATCCCGGTGCTGTTCTCCAGTACCGAAGCCGTTTCTAGTGGTGCCGGTGCCTGCGCCCCCCCTGCCGGTGCCCTCCGTCACTTAGGTCACTTAGGCCAACAGTGACCTCCACGGCATCTGGGTTACACCTAGAGAGAACAGCGCCCTACAGTGGAGGGGGACAGAAAAGAGCGGTGAAAGCAAAGGAAGCGGGGGGTAGGGGGCAGGTGAGGGGGGTGGTTAAGAAAACGCAAATTTAGACGAGGCATTGAACTGCTCTGAGCCTCAAAACAATCAAACAAACTAATACAAAGGGGAGATATTGTGCAGCGTGAAATGAGATCTGGCAGAGTCAGACAGACGCCAACCCAGAAGGTCATGAGAGAAAAGCAAAGTAATAGGAAAAAAAAAGCTTTCTAAACAAACATCCGATACTGAAGGTTTGGATTTCAAGCAAAAAAGTCCATTAATATCCCCAATAATAACAATGTTCAGAAAAATTGAGGAGGATAATAAAATGAATGTAAGATTCTCTTTCCTCAAAGACCCCGGATCGGCTATCTATTCTACATCAGAGGTACCTGGTCTCATGACACCATTAGCTCCTCAGAAAGCAACCTTAGTCTCCATTCAAGGAGAAAATACACAAAACACTGCCACACAGGACATAATCAATTCAACTATTTACAGGGATTACCAAAAAAGGAGCCAGGAAATGGACAAGTCAGGTACAAATGTAACTAACCGAGAGGAGGTGGAGAACGAAGTTTGCATACATGAGACAAACAAGGAGGAAAAGCCCCAAAGCAAGGAACTGATCATAGAAGTAAGGACAAAGAGAGTAGACAACTTAAAAGATAAAGACAACAAGGAAGCTGGAACAAACCACCTGAACAAATCAGCTGGCCCTCAACAGTCTGGACAAAAAGAGTTCGGAAGTGGGAAAAAACTTGTTTTCCCTGCCACTAATTTTAAACTATCTCAAGATAACTTGACGTCATCTACCCCTAAGTATGCAAAAAACAACGGGTCGACACAGAGGTTAAATACAGCAGCACAGGTCCATCATGAGGACCAAGAGGATCAGGATGACCTCGAGGGTCTGTTCGACCCATGGCAGAATGCTCCTAGGCCTGTAATAATTGAGGACTCCATGCTAATGTCAGCTATTGAACTGAACGCCCCGATGGGGGAAATACACAATGAAAAAACACAAAATAACATGGACCTACAAGATTTAAAAATTACTCAAACAAATAACAATAATAACTCCATTAGGGTGGATCATGAAATTAGTCAACTATTTAACCGAAATCAAAACTTTAATCAAGAATCAAAAAGACAGTTTCTACAAGGAGAGCCTCTGAGTGAGCAAAGTAGCCTGCTAGAGCTTTTTCAATCTTTATTACATACACTACAGACAACAACAAAGGCTCTTAATATGCAGACAGACAAAATGGACATTCAAATTGACTTAATGAATATCATAGCACTACAAATTTCAGGAATTAAATTGGACAATATGAACAACCTTATTACAAGAGTTCAATCCAAATATTCAGCCCAGTGTTCTTACAGCCCAATCATTGATAAATTGAGTCTCTTACCAAAACTATTAGAACAAATAATATTATTTAACAAAACAAACATGGAATCTAGAGACAACAAACCTGACGTTCCAAAAAAGTACATAATTGACACCCTGCGACTCTGTAAGTCTCCATCAAAAGAGGAGCCCAAACAAATTAAAACTGAATTAAAATTAGAAGAAATGCAAGTGCAATCAAGTCCGGCTTATCGAAAAGAGGAAATTCATGACCAGATATCGGAAAGCGACGAAATAATAAATCGGGATACAAAAACCAGAGTAACAAAACAGTCTCGGAAACAAAAAAAACGAGATAGGAAAGCAAGAAATAAAATGGTTTCAAGAACGAAACAGCAGACCACTGAGGTTTATCAGATTTTCCGCACGGTGGGCTCAAATAAGGTAGCAAGACACCAGGAGAGTCTCATAATAAGTTCAGATGAAGACTCGATCAGCATTAAAAGGTTGAAAAAGGTAGACAAGGAAAAAACAGCTGAATCTGTCCAGACATCAGGAGGAGGAGCAGACATTAATACTGAATCGGCTATCGACCAAGGGGGAACACAAGAGAAAAAAAACAAAAAAGGAGATAAAACAGGTGGATATGGAAAAAAATAAACATGGCAGCCAGGGATAAAACAGGGAAGAAGCAAATGACACAAACAATGGAAGCTAGCAGGGCCCAGCCACATTATAAATGTAGGCAAGGCATTGCTCCCAATGATATTGACCAGAAGCTCCACGAACAGCCTGGAAAAATAGAGAGAAAACCATCGGAGCACAAAGACCAAGCACAGAAAAGTGCGGATAGTAGGTCAGGAAAAAAGCATAGAGGGCCGAAAATTGGACAAGATTCTACAGAGAGTTTAGAGGCTGGAAGGCGAAAGCCTAAAAAGGAACAAGATAAAACAGAGAACTTAAATGTAGAGGCTCCCATTAACAAAAATAGCACCGTGGTAGGTCAATCAATGGAAAAATCGATGGCTATTGACCTCGGAGATGGAGACGGTAGCCCAACAGAGAAAAAGCAACTAAGATTTCAATGGGAATATAGGTGCGATAACAAACTAGGAAACTCAGGGCAGGAAGCTCAGGAGAACATGGCATCATTAGAAACCCCAGTACAATACACCGGAACGGGAAATGCAATACAATATGTAAACCTAAGAGTCCAAATCAAAGACGACAAGAAACAAATAACAGTCGACAACAAGAATGAGGATCCAATGGCAAAAATAGAGCAATGGCAGCGACTTCAGAAACAGCAAATTCTTCTAACTCCCGAATATGATTCAAGAGGGCCGCAAGACACGCTGAATAGGGGAACATATTGAAACTAACAGCTAATATTCCAGCTTTAAAACATTTGAAATCGTAGAATCTACTGACAGTAGAATTTATAGCAAAAAGAAACGGAAAAAATATAGAACAACTCTGACTACATGGCAGACAGAAGATGACGTCCAGCATATAATGAATTCCAATCTGCAATTTGAAGTCGGGGGAATTAAATTGACAAGGCCAACAATTCCACGCTATCCCGGCCCGCTGGATGTTAACTCTAATTACAACAAGAGAGATGGACAACGCCAAAGAGAAAACAACTAGAACAAAAACACAGTCCTTAAAGGAGCTATAGGCAGCAACCTTACAACCTCGCAGAGGAGAGATCCGCGGAACGACCAGACAACTGAAAACGATCCAGTCCAGGTCAGATGGAGCTGGTTGACAGGAGCGCTAAGCTCAGATAAGGGGCATTGACCGTCGGATAATACTTCATTAAAGCAAGCCCCGGAAACGATACAGTTGCTCTCATGGAATATCGCAGGGGCAAAAAAGTGGCTAGAAAACGGCAGTCAACCTAATAACTGGGAAAAATACGACATAATAGCGCTTCAGGAGACATGGGCACTGGAAGACCTGCCCTTGGCAAACTATATACACTACACAGTCCCCGCAATAAAAACTAAGACCCATGGACGGCCAAAAGGGGGACTGGCAGTATATATCTCCTCTTCACTAAATATTGAATCAGACCAAATTATCTCGTCAGGCCCAAATATTCAATTGATAAAGCTTACCTCCGGACCCGACGGCAGAACTAAAACAGTATTGCTGATTAACACATATATCCATCCGCTAGCTAGGAACAAATCATCCCATAGCGCTCAGTTGATTGCTATAATCACAGATATAAGGAGCATACACCCCTCTTGGGACATGATACTGACAGGGGACTTTAATTCTAACTTAATATACACCCCGGAGGAAGACGAGAAGTTATTAGCGGATAATATATACTGGAACGTCCCACAGCAATATCTGCTAAAGAGTTCATCATCGGATCTTGAAGGACAACGACTGGTAACGGCCCTAGAGTTTCTCGGCCTGAGAGTAATAAATGGTAGAACATCAGATGATTTTCCACCAAAACATACATTCCACGGAGGAAAGTCACGATCAAGACTAGATTATACTGCCATCACAGTAGCACTGATGCCATTTCTTTCTCACTTCTCGATAGAATATACTACCAGGAGCGACCATTCGTATCAGCACATACATTTCAGGCTAAAAATCGCCAAACATCAAGCAAATAAGAACATAGAAGGAAGCGTTCATACAACAGACCTAAAACGCCTGAAATGGTCAAATGACACGATAGATACACTCCAGACCAAATTAAAGATGATGATAACGGCGCGTGAACTTGAGGCCCCGAACAAAATCCAAGCATGGGTAAAATTCACCTTGGAGCTCACAACACTAATGCAGAGTAGCCAACATCTGAATAAAAAGCACAAAAAAAAACCCCGAAACTAATCAAAAATCTTCGGCTGGGCTGAGAGCTATGAAAGTTGAGCTTAAAAAAGCGATTAGAAGGCTAAAAACAACTGTGCATGATAAAGTAGCTTGGGATAAAGTTCGTCAGCTGAGGAAAACCTATAAAAAGGGATTATGGGAAGATAAAAGATCTAGAAGCGACAAATTTTGGGCTGAATTGCTCTTTAGTGCTAAGAAATCTAACTCGAAGACATTCTGGGAAATCATAAATAAACTACATAGGTCGGTGAACATGTTATCATCAAACATCCAAGAATATGAGTGGGTTAAATTTCTAACCATAAAATTTACAGAAAATGTAGCCCAGGACAGGTTAGAAGTGAACATAACAGGACAGCTCGACGTGGAAAATTCACCGGAAACCGATGTACAATGGGCAAGCGATACAAACAACTCAAGAGACGTCAACACGTGTCACGAAAGAGGGATAAAGGTCTCCGGTGCTAAGCAAATGGAGGATAAAAACAAAAAACAGGGGAAAACTGGCATCAGTGACTCAATTATAATGACAAGCCAGTCCTTTATGCAAGAAGATGGAGTAATAAGTATTATTAAGAAAGGAAGAGGAGACGGCGCTCCAGGACCTAATGGAATTCCACAAGCCATTTTTTAAAACGATCCATCTTTCTGGAGCAAGCACTTATTAAAGCTATACAAAGATATAGAGCTCCTACAAAACATTCCACCGAATTGGCAAGGCTCGATATTGACACCTATCTTCAAAGGAGGAAATAGATCGAATCCAACAAATTACAGGTTAATTGCCCTCCTGGATGTAGAAGCCAAATACCACGCCACACTGACATTAGAATACCTGAAGGTATGGTCAGATAACCTCCAACTTATCCCGGTTAACCAGACAGGCTTCAGGCAAGGCATAGGGACGATATCGAATGTCTTAGCTCTATCTTTAATAGCAAATAAATGTAAGCAGAGGAATCAACAACTTTACCTCTGCTTCATTGACTTAAAGGCAGCTTTCGACAGCGTAGACCGTCACCTCCTTTGGAAAAAACTGCGAGCCTGGAATATACCGAAAAGGTTACTAAATGGAATACTGCAATTTTACTCCAATACATGGATAAAAATTAAGATATGAGACGGCACCAGATTATCAAGAAAGCTGACCACAACCAAAGGCCTCAAACAAGGCTGCGTGCTGGCCCCACATCTGTTTCACCTGTTCATGTCAGATCTCGCACAGAGGCTTGATTGCACCAACTCTCATCCGCCGAAACTTGGAAAACTAGCACTTACACACCTCTCGTACGCTGATGATGTGGTGTTAATGAGTCAAACAAAGATCGGTCTGCAAATAGTTTTAAATGAAACGTCAGACTACATCGCTGAGAACAACTTAGAAATAAATACATCAAAAACCAAAATATTGGTGACCGGCAGCCGGCGGAGAAGAAAGCAGCTCATTTGGCTCAATGGCAATCAATTAGAGGAAGTAAAAAACTACAAATATTTGGGATTTTATATAGACAATTTACAAAACCACATAGAGCAAAAAAAGTACATGACTCAGAGAACCAGCGCCCTCATATTTGCCTTCAGTCAACTAGCCAAGAAGTTGAATGGGCCATCATATAAACCATTGCTAGAGGTAAAGGCAGCGAAAATTCTGCCCACGATAACATACGCCAGTGCAGCTCTTTACGGTAAGGACTCGGAGCTCTTAAATCAATTAATAGCTTCTACCTATAAAAAAGTCTTTCAGCTTCAACGGTCAGCTTCTCCAGCACAGGTTCGTCTTGAATTTGGCCTAAAAAATGAAATCACAGGGAGAATGTATTCAACAGTAAAGCTTTGGTATCGGTTAAAATTGAGTGCAGCAACATCTCAAATTAATAAAGCTCTCTGGACTGAAATAGAAGAGGACAAAAAATCACCCTATAATCAATATCTTCAAAAATCTCTGTTAGAAACCAGTACAAAAGATCTATGGAACAAAAACCTGCCATACCAGTCCTTCAAACAAGTAATAAATAAAGTTGCAAAAATACATTCATCACTAATCGATAAAAACATCTTTAGGTTAAGGTCCCATGCGTGGATGGTGATAAATAATTACAAGACACTTGCACCAGCCCATTACTTGAATTTGACATTTTCAATTTATTTGAAAAAACAATTAATGGCAATACGCTTCGGAAAATTACCATCAACAGCAGATCAGCCTACCTGGGTACACAAAGGTCCAAAATCATGTCGACTCTGCAGATACTACAAAGAAAACTTCATCCATGTAATCTGCATATGCAAAAAAACTTCAAAATGCACGAGCCACTTTACACAGACAATCTTTTAAAGATAGAGGCATCAGAACTTGTAGAGCTGCAATATGTGCATGTCTAAATCCATTGGATCCGCAACTGAACTGCAAATTGATCAAATTCCTGAAAGCTTTCGACCAGGCACATAAAACTGACTTTTAAAAAAAGCGTCATAGAAGTTGGGCAATATTTTTAATGGTATTTTAAGGGTTCTTACAGATGGGAAACTGACCTATCTTTCTTCTCTTTTAAAGTATTTTCTGCTTTTGTATATGTCTTTTTATATTGTTAAGGTTTTAATTGACCAAACAATAAATGTACCTACTTACTGTGCAGCATTGCTCCAAGACAGGCAGATAATTCCTAAAATGAAAGTGTTGTTGGCTGTCAGGGGATATGTAGTTTGAGCATGAGGCTGCACCTTGCTGCACAGTCTGGGGCCTTGGAGGACTGATAGAGTAGTTTGTATACTACAAAACAGTGTGTACATAGGATGTGATGTGTGTATATGGTGAGTGATGTAATGTAGCATGGTAGACATGATCTTGTGAGGTTCCTATATGACAATATTTCTCTGTTTGGCAGGTATGGGTTACATCTTATGCCTCACAACCATGAGGTTTACATGTGGACACACAGATTTGAGACAGGGACTGCTTTGCTTCAATGGGGTGTTTGTGCGTTGCATTTTACATGGTGTTGCATTAGTGAGGCTGTTTGACACTATTGAATACACCCACAGGGCCTCATGTAGCAGTTGTTGCCACTGGACAGCAATGGATATTATCTGGCTGTGCTCAAAATGAAGGGGTGGAATTTGCCATATTCCATACATACAGCACATTGACAGTTTGTCCACATGTGCACCATCACATGGTACAGACTAGAGCCATCACCCCCCCTTGCACCATCATGTACGTGTCAGCTTAGTGTCCTCACATGCCGTCATGCTTTTAGTGACACATTCTAGCACCAAAAAGCCACAATATATGTGATTCCCTCCTTCTATTTGTCCTTCGTAATGCAGGGCTCATAGTAACTGGACATGAGAAAGAGTCATGTAGTCATGTATCCTCATTTCACCTCCCCTGGGGAGGCATACTATTTACACACAATACCACGGTCCATGGACATAGGATGTGTGGAAATGTGTGAGATCTTCATTGGCGTTTCATGGCAAAGGCCACCTCAAGGCCCATGGAACCCATCTTTAATGTAGGGTGAATGAATGCTGCACTTTGCTGTGGCTTGCCTTACTGCATACCTATGAGACCATGTAATTTCATGCAGACAGACATTGCCTAGTGACATTGATATGATTTGGGGAGCTGCTCCACCAGGGCATCGTGAAAAGTGATACTCCATCAGCATAGTTCACTTGTACATGTGGCCCATAGTGGCGTGGGTGGTCTCGACATGTGTGACTTGTAGGATTGTGTTGCACATATGCCTTGTAGTATGGCTTAAGTATGTAGGCCCACACCAACTATACATGCACTGTCTCATTCAACCAAAGACTGACATATCAACATATTCCCATATAATTGACTGTCATGTGGTCTGTCATGTGCTTGAGAAGTACTTACCAACCATTAGGCCATTCCCATAGGTTCCATTCTGGAAGCGCTCATTGATGGTGGAATGCCGGAACATGAAGGAGTATTGAGCACTGCCAGGGTACTTTGCAAGGACATTTATGAAGAGGCCCAGATGGTCCACGATTGCCTGCAAATTCATGGAGTAGGTGTGCTTCCTGTTGCAGTAGATGTTTGATGTTGCTGCTGGAGGCACAAGTTGCACATGTGTGCAGTCCATTGCCCCCAACACATGTGGAAATCCCGCAATGGCATAACAGCCTTGCTTGCTCTACTGTTGTTGCTGTGCTGTGTTGGGGAAGTAGAGGTACTGGGATGTGAGGTTTATGATGGCATCCAGGATGGAGGGGAGGAACCTTGAGAAGGATGCCTGGGATGGGTTGGAAAGTTCTGGAAGCCAGCATGTGCAGGACAGCCATTAGTTTGGCCTGCGGAGTTATGTTGGTTCAGCGCTGCAATGTCTGCAGCCTTGGTGAAATCTGGTGTAGGAGGCGGACAATTGACTCCCTCTTGAGCCTGTAATGGGCAATGACCTCCTCCTCCCTGAGGAAAAGGAGGGTTATCCTCTGGCAGTATGTCCGCCCCCTTCTCCTCCGCTGCCTCTGTGGTGTTGATGGTGGCAGACGTCTCCTTGGTGCTCCAAGCTCCAATAGTAGTAGATCCATGGCGTATTAGAGCTTGCCAAAGTGATTTGGGTATGTTCTACTTTATACCAGCATGCATGCATCATTTTTTGACCTGCTTTTCCTTAGTGGTAAAAACTGCCCCTAATGGGACTCAGCGCCTGTATTTCAAAAGTAGTGCAGTTTCAGAAAATCCTTGTACATATGGCAGCATCAGTTTTGCAAGTGTTTTTCCAATTGAACACCTAAATTGCATATTATTACCAAAAACACCCACTAGCAGAAGTGGCGTAAAAAAAAATAGGCGCTAGCAGTTCAAAAGTGACGCTAAAAGGCTCTAGGGTCACTTTGTAAATATGGCGCTTAATAAAACCCTGCTGCAGCGTCCAAAAGGTGACACCTCGGTGGCATAAGCTCCTTGTAAACATGTCCCCTAGTCTCTAAACTTGTTTATCCCAATGCAGTAGGGAGTTCTTTGAAATTTGGAAGCTGGTTGTATTAGGGGTTCTGTTTCTGGTAAGTAGGTTTATTACTACTCAAAGTAACTTCATTTTTGTTTGGGCATTGTTACTCAATCACTCATTTTTTATAAGCTCTTTAACTTTTTTTACTTCTGGAAGGGATTGAACACAAAACCCGAACAATTGTTTTGACTTCACCTATTATACCAATGCAGATGACATGCAAATACTTCTAAAACTGGAAAATCAAAAGGATATTGGAACATCCAAAATCTTTTGTTGCATCTGGGCCTTTCACCAATGGATGACATGGAGCCACCTCAGATTAAATGCCTCCAGATCTGAAATACTCACCTATGTTGAGTGGAAAACCTATGGCCCTCTCTGAGCCTGGCCTCACGATCTAGGATCACCACCTAAAATATCTAAGGAGATAGGAAACCTCAGAATTGCCAGGCTGTAAATGAATGCACATGTGGATACGGTGGCCAAATCAAGTTTTCTCACAATGGAAACACTGCGGCACACCTTACCTCACCTAGGATTCCCCAATAATGATCAAGTTACCATCTTTCTTGTCCTAAAGATTGCAGTTAATTCAGAACACTGCTGCAAGACTCCTCTTATAATTAAAGTCACAAGCACACATCTCCCCTGCTTTGAGGGCCCTCCACTGGCTACCAATTACTACCAGGAAAGGTGTCATAAATTGCAGCTACTTTCGCGGAAACGAAGTAGGCAATCTTGTTGCAGCTTTCAATGGATGGAGTTGCTATAGCTGCAACATGTTCAAGAGAGGATAGTGATTTTAAAATAAAGAATAGGTATTTAGAAGAATTGTTCAAACTTTCCACTTTTTGAGTGTAAAATTCTCTGTGCGTTTTCCAAATAAGTTTATGATATTGTTTGGTCGCTATTTTGTATTTGGCTCGATTATCTTATATGTGTCATTCTACATTGAACTATTCTTCCTGTTATAGACAGATACATTTATATGTGGGGAAAATTATCTATAACACCACAAGATACATGTGAATACCAGACCGTGTCATATTTGGACAATGTAATTACCCCAGCCACCAAACATTTACCAAGTGTCATGAATATATTTCAGTTGTAAAGCAAAATAAAATACTCCCATCAACCTTTGTCTCATCCCTCCTCTCTCTAACTAATCCGAAACCTTTCTGACTGCTGCAAACTCCCAAACATCCTTCTCAAACTCCCTCTTCCTTTTTAAGCCATGCCACCCAACTAAAAGGCAGCCACAAACACTACTTACAAAACCAACTTACTACTTCCCTTTCATATCCAATCACTTACTACTTCCCTTTCATATCCAATCCTATCATTCTATCCCTACTCTAAACTCTACAAAACAAACAAGAAATGAAGAGCACAAAACTAACACAACTAATGCACAAGGGAAAAAAAACGTATTACTAATCTACTAACTAGTCAACCCTAATGTTGGGTTCCAGAGTAATGTGCTTCTAGTCGTAAAGTGCATCAACACCTTGTCAAGTGTAGTAAGAGCTATATAAATACAATTCGCAATTACAAATATTCCATAAATGTAATCAAAACTTTACAGAATGCTCATCAAACAAGTTTCCTCTGCCTTCTTACATACCCAGAGCAATACAATATCAGAAACATCTTGAAGTACATTGTATGGTAGATAAGAGATATCAATTCTTGGACCATAGAAAAATCACAGCTAAACTATGGGCCCGATTCACAAATATAAACTGAGATGAAAGTCTAACTTTACGACTTTTGGTATTCACAAAGGGCATTTACAAGTAGTAACTTTACATCTGCACTCGAGTGGAATCTCCACAGTCGGGGGCAGAATCTCTGCAGTCGGGGAGGAATCTCTGCAGAAGGGGCAGATGAAGTGTAATCACAAACACCTGCTGTCAATTGACACCACCTGCAAGACTTGCACTACAAACCGAAAACAATCCAGCACACAATCAAGGTTCAGGTTTCACCACTCAGAGTTCCTGCATGCCTGCTCAGCACCTTGCCTCAATAATGCTTCCCCAGAGGAGGAAGAAAAACTTTTCTGAGGAGGAGACCACCATGATCCTGGAGTTCCTTGTGAGGTACCACAAAAGGCTCCATGGTCTCCCCCACCAGCACCAGTGCCACACAGAAGGTAGCCCTAGGGCAGCATTTAGCCACTGCAGTCACAGCATTGAGGGAGAATGTCCACCCTGTAATTGACATAAAAAAGTGGTGGCAGGATGAGAAGAGGCGGATGAAGGAGAAGTACACCAGGATAGAAGTTCTCCCTGGTCCAATCTGGACCCCGCCTCCATCTCACCCAACTAGAGGAGGATGTCCTCAATACCATGCACCCCTCTTGCTCCATGAGCTGCCTGTGAGTGATGTCTGCAATGTGGTTCCAGGTAAATGTGATGACACTAGCAATGATATGAAATGACTAATGTCTGTGATGCACTACAATTGTGACTATGAATGTTGTCCCAAGTATGTGGAAATAGCATGGTGAGTCAGACCCTCATGTGTCTCCTTTCGAACATTGCACTAGAAGTCCCAGAATCCTTTGTGATGGAAGTGACAAATCCCATTTACTCAGTCCCAAACAGGGACCCAGCAATACTGGTGTATTCACCTAACACTGGTAAATGGCAATAGAAAATGTGCGCCTTCCACTTAGCATTACTGTTAGCATGTAGATGCAGTGAGGACATTTGTGACAAGTTGCACATGTACATATATTGATTGCTGACTTTTCTCTGTTCTCCTCTATTACCACACGCAGCCAGAGTATAGTCATCCACTGTAGCAGAGATGCCTGCATCTGCTGGGAGGCAAATACATGGGGCACAGCAATCCATACCACCATCACAAACAGGTATGTAAAATTGGCCAGGAGAGGGTCCAAACTCCTACATTGTTATCAGACAACCCATGGACTTATTACTAGGGGTGGGCGGAATTTGCGTAGTCGCGCTACGCAAAGCTCCGCGAAACGGTAAAAAATCTCCGCGAGCACGCAAAAGTTCCGCAACCACGCGGCATTGCTTGTTCCGCCCGTTCGCAATGCTTTTTTCCTGTTCGCGAACGCTGTTTGCGTGCTCGGGGAGAAATATCTCGCGAACATGCATTTTGAAAGCGCGAACAAGCAAAAAATGGTAATTCCGCGTTCTCCGCGGAATGCGAAATTACCCAAATTCCGCAAATTCCACGAGCGGAACGGAATTTACCGCCCAGGCCTACTTATTACATATATTTCATCAACAGTGCCAGACCTGTGAACTGAACTTGGAAATCTTGTGCATCACATGTGGCAAATAGAAAGTTAACTGAAGACACACATGTCTTTGTAGGCCCTGTGACATTGTCCGGGGACTCAGTCCCCACAGTGTCATCTGCTATAAGGTAAGGTGTGACATCTGGTCAGGCACCACACACTGGGCAGATGCGGGACCCTGGCAAGTAAACCCAAAAATGATGTACCCAAATGCTCATGCTCCCAAAAAGTGGATTTGATGTCCGCAGTATGTTGTATGTGTCTAACACCACTGCTGTCACCCATCTCAATATGCCCACATATGGCACATTACATTTTACCACATCACACCATGTTGGCTAGTGACAGGAGGACTCAAAATGTATGGCAAGTGAGTGCAGTATGTACCTAATTTACTACATTGGTTCATATGAAGTGGAGTAGCCATAACTGGAGTGAAAGTCCAGGACATGAAAACTCTCATGCAAAATCCTGGCACCCAAAATGTATGGAAATTGATGTGGATGAGGGTTGCACTGATGCCAGTTGGGTAGTGGTTGGGGAGGGGTTTTTGGGTTTGTAAGGTGGATGTAGAGGAAGTGAAGCATAGACATCTGGTGGCTGAACTGCACAACGTAAATCCAGTGAAGACTGTGACCGTCCCAGCGTCTCCATTTGACCACAATGTATGACCCTAGCCAAATGTTGATTGTCAGCTTGCCTCCTCTTCTTCCATATTCACATATAAGCAACATGTTAAATAAATGAGTTCAGGAAGTGTGCTGTACAATACCTCATCCAGTGACAGCTAAAATAGACCATGATGTCGTACATGTATAATGGGAACACAGGCCACTCATAGAGTGCACAGAACTAATGTGTGACCTCCTAGGCCAAAATGGGCATTGTGACTCCAGGGGGAGGGAACCACAAATGTGACCCAAATCTTGCTTGAGAATTAGACATATCACATTTTAACTCTGCAATGCAGTGATATGATCTGATGTGCTAAGAAGAAACAAGTCTGCATGTTGAGGTACACTTCTTTATAATTGTGACGATACCACATCATAGTTATGATGCATGATGTCTCTAACAATGAAGGTCCCTTCAAAGGTAGGTGGTGCAGTAAACCCTAATTACCTCCTTCCTTCAAATATAAGGAACCTTCTAATACACGTTTGCCTGTTAATGTGATATATTGTTGATGACAGTGCAATGTTGAGTTAACAGATGACAACTGCTGCTGGTGACCAGTGGCCGGTATATGGACAGAGGTTCTGCCATGAAGAAGACTGTTTTGTGTATCACTTTGTCCTCACAGAGGTAGGACTATCAATTTATGATCCATAGAAACATGCAACTGACCATAAGCATAGACAAAAACTCAACTGAATTTGAAAATTGTGTCAGATATATTTAGAAAATCATATATCATATGTGATGTATAATGAACAACAGGACTAATACACAATGTACATATTCAAAACAAAACAGCAGAAAATATAGTGGTCGTGACATAAAGAGTGACTGAAAAATATTACACATATCAACAATACAAAAATCCAAAATATATTATACCTATATAACACATAAAACAAGAATTTGTTTGCAGCATCAATTTACAATGAATCACCTTAAATAGACATGACATGCAATTTATCATTCCAAATATAAATGTGTCTATTTGGGCAACAGCGCTTGTGCATTCAACGTCAACTTTTCGACCCCCTATATACGTGTGTAGATGAGAAACATCACCGTGGGGTCTTCATCAGGACTTTAGACCAGTAGTGTACAGCCTGTTTTGAGAAAATATCTCACGGAGAGATGCTGATATTGGATCACGCAGGGGCCAGCACGTAAAGGTCAAGAGGACCACATGCGGCGCACTGGCCATAAAATGCATATCACTGGTCTATACGAATGACATACACATGTTAACTCATTGCTATCATCCTGTGTACTTGAATATGGACATGTTTGTCCCATAACAGCTGCTGACAGGATTTCCTCAGCGCTGCAGACAACACCATCCTGGGGTATGCGAGACATCCTGGCTGCAGTAGTCAAACTCACTGGCATCTGTTCTTCAGGTAAGCGTACCACATAGTTTTTCAAAATATGGATTCACAAATCATTCACAATGACAAATTCCTTGGGGAAGGACAATCAGCAGATTTAGCCCCTTCTGCATAGCATCTGTAGTTGGTGTGTAAAAAGTTCCCTACATAATCAAACAGTGTTGTGTGTGTCACGTGTGCCTGTTTGCATATAAATCATGCAGATCATTAAGTATGGTGTCACTTCCTTCTCAAGCTGCTGGATCGAGGACTGTATCTTCTGCTACACATACAAAGAGCCAGGTTCAGCAGCTGAGATCATAGGGGATCGCAAAACAACACACAACTGTGGCTGAATCTGGTGAGTTTGCTTTGCATTGCGCATCTGCATTCAACACCTCAGTGCTACAGTGTGAGCTGTCAAGTGTAGGTGTACCCAAACCAGGTCACATGTGCATCATCTGTTGATGCAAAATTTATTTGAATCAACCTTTGTGTAGGACCACATAATATACTAGGACAATTACTTATCCTGTTGCAACCTCTGTGTTCTAGGTGTTGAGGAAGATGAGGGCATTGGACCTTCCACCAGTGGCGGCCGACAGGCAATTGAAGGGGAGAACCTACTTCTTTTACAAGCAGCCATTTCAGCTGCCAGTAATGCACAAGAGGAGGAGGAAGTACAGGAGGGGGCTGAGGATTTGGAGGAGGATGAAGACTATCAGGCTCTTCATACAGAGGATGAGGAGTCAGATTCCCACCATCATAGCAGGCCTACTGGGCAAGACATCAAAAGCCACCCCAGCTCCACGCAGCAAAGTGCCTCATACACCAACCCCCAATATTGGAAGTTCCCCAACTCTCAGATAACCAGCCACAGCTTTCATATACATCCAACACAGCAAGAGGGAGATAGCAGATGGCCATGTTGGCCGGTGGGAGGAGTTCTTCCAACAGAATGATGATGTGAGGCAGGACATTTGTTCCATAAGGGCTGCTCTGTCAGACATGTTAGAGGCACTGCAGGACATGCAACAAATCCCTCAGGTGGTGGATAGACTCAGCCAGGTGTTGGACAGGATGGATAAATCTTGGCAAGACATGTTCAAGAAGATAAATTACATCATATCGATCCATAGGGAAGAGAATGAAACACCATTCCTTGGTCATGAAGATGATGGAGGGTATGCAGAAAATTATCCAAAGTTTCCCTTCAAGGTCAATGCATGGAGAGGAGCCAGCACATCTACCTGCAGCACATCACAAATGTTCACAGCCACCACCACCCTTGCACACGCCCCCCACTGCACATCCACCATCACCCCTGACCAGGCACCTCCCCCACCTGTACAGCCACCATCACCCCCTGTCAAGGTACCTCCCCCACCTGTACAGGTAGCTGCACCACACAAACCTGCACCTCAGCAACAACATTAGCAAATACATTAACAGCGATCTTTACCTCCACAATTGCGAAATCGCAAGCAAGATCCCTCATGATCACTGTAAAATATGTTATCCGCAATATATGACAATAAAAAAAGTATTCCTCACAAGTCAAGACTAAGTTGCATGTTATGTTTTGATGGTCAATTGCTTACCCTTGTGGTAGCCTATAGATGTGTCGATAAATGTGTGTGAGTGAGACATGTAAAAGCGTTAGACCATCTGTGTAACAAGCTATCATGTGCAAAGCAATTAACTACTCCCAAAGTATATTTCCATACTTTGAATACACCATTAACAATGAAGTAAACAAGATAGAGATAGTTTGATCCAAAATATAGCTTATGTATAATTTAATGTTGAAAAAAATGTAATTCCAAGAACAGTCTGTTGGGAAGGGAGAAAGTAAATCAAATAGTGTTCTTCACTCCGAATGGACAAGGGGACTTGGAGGGGTTGGGCAAAATAAATAAAACACGTCAGGAAGCGTAAGGGGACCATTCTATATACAATGGGCAAAGAAAATGTCCAAATCCAAATTATTGTCCAGTCAGTTAAGTGTCCTTCGGGTCATCCTCTTTTTGCATGATGTGTAGATCGTCCGCATCAGATGCAGGCTCCTGGCTGGCCGGTGCAGGACCAGACACCATACGTTGTTGGGACACATGAGTGGTATGGGGTAAACAGTGTGGGACGACGTACAGGGTGACACATTGAGGGTGGTTTGGGAGGGACGCAAGGCAAGGGCAGACAACATGGCTGCACCCAAGGAAGTGATACTGGCATTGAGGGTGAATGGATCTTGCATGTTTCTCTCGGAAGCTGCGCAGTTCATCACAGAGCTGTAGTAGGGTCCGAGAGGACATGTCTGGCTGCCCCTCCCATGCCCCCACCACTTCCTGGGATGCAGCCAATACAGGGAGTGGTTTGGGTCTCACATGAGGAGTGTGGTATGTCAAGGTCACGCCTTCCTGCTGGTCTTCCCGGCAGCCACTTGAAGGGCGACTAGTTGCAGGGGATGCAGCTGGAGGCCCTGATGGAATGGGGGCCTCTAGAGTCAGGGCGGGGTTGGTGGCAGGCCCAGGTGGTGCTCGGGCCTGCACTAGGGACACCTCAGCAAACAAAGGGTCTTGACTGCCAGGGTGAGAGTCAATTTCCTCCACCCCCTGCCAGATGTGTCCAGTTCGGCACCCCCCCTATAATATCCTCAGCCTCCACCTGGTCTGTAGCGCTTGTTGTAAATTCTGCCTCTGTCCTGGTGGGCGCCTAACCCCTGCCTTCTGATGTTGTTGGTCCCTCCTCCTCCTCTTCCTCTTCAGTGCTGGAAAGGGGTTGTGGCTGCCATCGCCCCAAGGATGTCCTGCTCTTCCCCTGGTCCTGTTCCCGTTGGTCTTGGCCAGCTGGGCTCACTGAAAAAGAAGAAAAAACATTATGTAGTTGTTGTACACGTCAGAACAACACACAACTACATGAAGCAAGTGCAAACTTTGTTCTCCTTTGATCTCACTATCCAATTCCAAGTGACTTGGAGCCTAAAGTATGTAAATGTTCACTGTAGTATCCTGATTTGACTCACGTATTGTCATCTTTCTTAAATTTGGAAGGTATACACGTGTAGTGACCAACCCTCACCTTCAGCATTCTTGTAATCTGTGTTTCCTGTCATTGCTACATAGTCATCTTCTAATGCCAGTCTACAAAAGGAGATGAGAGACAGTCAGGATGGATATATGCACACCTAAGCATGGTTCCGGGATGCTCATGTGATATGTAGTCTCAGCAGTCTTACACTTATTAACAAATGTCATCTGCTGTGTAGCATTATATGACACAACTGAAATGCTGGTTTACGTGTACATATCCAAACAAGGGTTTGGATATTAGCTTTGCTAAGAGGTGAATCTAAGTATTTGATATTCTCTAGCAACACTAGACACTCTACATGGCAAGTGCCACATTTCACCTTTCAAGACTGCTTAGTTGGTGCTGTACCCTGTCAACACATGTGGATAGTTGTAACAGCTACCTTGACTGGACTAATGTCAAACGAGCCACTGTAGGGAAGACATGTGTATGTGGACCCCCTTGGAGAAGTTGGTATCACTTTAGAGTGAGAAAAGGATCTCAAAGTCAGTTTTTACTCCATGGCACATAATAATCTGTCTTATTCTGAAACCAAACACACAAAAGGCATGAAAGCAATACACGTCCCAGAATGCACTCTGGTCTGTGCATTCTATGTGCTACAAGGAGGCATTGGCCTTATCATGACTGCTGCATTTACACAGATTACGTGAAAGGAGACATGAAACACACACCAAAGATATGCAAGGTACAGCTTCGAACACCCAAAGGCCTCTCATCCACACACTGGACAGTGTCTGTGCCATTTGTATCCAATGCCCACAGCAGTTATAAGGCCCTTGATTCACCAGTTATGGTGCTGCCAGTGCTGGTTTTCATTCAGAATGTAAGTGTGAGGGTCATTTTCCCATGTGGGTTCCAAGCACTACACGTCCCAGAATGCACTCTGGTCTGTGCATTCTATGTGCTACAAGGAGGCATTGGCCTTATCATGACTGCTGCATTTGCACAGATTACGTGAAAGGAGACATGAGACACACATCAAAGGTACGCAAGGTACAGCTTCCAACACCCAAAGGCCTCTCATCCACACACTGGACAGTGTCAGTGCCATTTGTATCCAATGCACACAGCAGTTATAAGGCCCTTGGTTCACCAGTAATGGTGCTGCCAGTGCTATTTTTCAGCCAGAATGAAAGTGTGAGGGTCATTTCCCCAGGTGGGTTCCAAACACTGCAAGTCCCAGAAGGCACTCTGGTCAGTGCATTATGGCTACAATGAGGCATTGGCCTTATAATGACTGCTGCATTTGCACAAATTATGTGAAAGGAAACATGGGACACCTGATGGTACAGCCTTGTCATCCCTCACATCATGCTATCAGAGACATATTGCAGTTAATGTGCTTACCAGGTGTATATGTTATCTGTGTTTTTGTAGCACTAAAGAATTCTCGAGAAAGGGACGAAACGTGTTGGCTACACTGGCTGAGCATTTTTGTACTAATATGAATAAAGAATTTTACAACCGACAACGCGCCTCTATACATTTGATTGGTACCTGTGTGATGTGGACATGAACCACTTTGAACAAATAGTTTTGTATTTGAAATTGGTATTTGTAAATACTGCCTTAATCAAGACATTTAGCCAGAGAAAATTAATGACAGTGAGTGCTGATCTCTCTCGTGCATAAGCTTGTGGTTAATTTCCACTTATTGGGGATTAGGAGGCTGTTCCCCCCTGATCGGAGCACCACTCTTTTTTACCATTCCCATATTGTGATAGGTGCAGTGTCTATGGTCTAGGCCTCCCTTTGTAAATCGCTTAATGAACTTACCAGGTCTTTGCTGCTCCTGCTAATCCAGCTGAGCATGGAGGTTCGGCCAGGTTGCCCTCAGGACTCTCCTGTACAGTAGCAAGAGGCAGGCCAGTGCACATGGGGCTGGGAGGACTGGCCCAATATTTCCTGGGCCTTCAGCCGGGCCCAATATTTCAGGTCCTCCCAGCGCTTATGTCATGCCCTGCCCCGCACTGCAGCACTCCGCAATGGTGGCCCAGATCTGTGGCGTGCTGCATTACTCAGCTGGTCCTTCGCTCCCCCCATACAGCTGAGGGTACTTATCTAGCACCCCCTCAGCTAATTTGTCCAATTCCCTTTCGCTGAACGGTCGTGCCTTATTCTCAAGTCCCTCAGCTATGTTGGGGTCACTTTGGTATCACTGAGCAGCAGGATGGCAGAGGATCTTATCTGGTGCTGCGGATGGCTCAGAATGAACATAAAATGTCTACCAGCAACTTCCTGTTTTATATTTCCTGCCTAGCATTTAGTGTGCCATTTCCTGTGTTCAATATTTTTCTGACTCTCCATCTCAAAGCGTACTCTCCGCATGTGGAGCGGAGACTCCGCATTTGGAGTAGAGATTCCGAAAACGACCCAGAACCCAACAATTTCAAACAAGATTATTAGGAAATTGTGATTAATCTAAGAGAAGGGAGTGAAAATCAGTTCTGGAAGGGAATAGGATGTGGCAAAACACTACATCACATCCCAGCACAGTTTGCCCCTTTGCATTATGGTACATGCAGTCCACCATGTGCGCTCCCTTCAGAGTTGACTGTAGTGTTACTAAAGTTGGGGGAAGCAGTGCTGTGTATCCCTAGACACATAGGGCTTGATTCACAAAGGAGCTCATTGATCATGATGGAGACCCCTCAGTCATGGGGGAGTCATTGCAGTTGGGGGCAATTCTTCCACTGTGAGAATGCAGAGCCACTTTGGGAAACAGGGCCATATATGTGTTACTGGATTCCATCCTTCATCTGTAGGAAGCAGCACTTCAGAATCTCTTTCATCAGTGGGAGGTGCAGTCAGCAATGTTATTTAATTTGGAGCTGTCCAAACCTCCAAGCATGAATATCTGCCTTCCAGCTACACTGTTGCACCCACCTCCATCAACATGGCTGCAGGACCTGAGGACAAGGCCGCCACGCAATCTGTGATACTGATATTAGCATATTAGCTGAGTGGTTGCATGATGTGTGGCTGGACGAACTGATGAGTGCTCCAGCACTCAGCAAGTTATGGGGTCAATTAACTGCTTGCTGCATGGTAGTGTGTCTTTTTACATGCGATGAGCATAGATGTCCCATGAACGCATGGTGTGTGGGTTAGTACATTACCAGCTGTGACAGTGGCAGGTACTGTATGTCATACATCGCACATTAAACCTGTTGATTTGATATGAGATTGTAAAATATGTTCACAGGGGTACACTACACCTGTGTGTGATGCAGTCAGCATTAAACACTATCCAATTTGCCTAGCAAGTTGTAGATGGGGCCAGTAGTTGTTCATCAGAATTATGAGGAAATCAGTTTATTTTCACACAGTACTGCCAGGTTATCCAGATCCAATCATATCTAGCAGATTCAGAATTTGTTTTCACAATGAGTTTCAGGAGTTGTAGTCTTTTCCATTCCATAGTGAGGCAGGAACATTTGTCTAAGTTTCCACACATTTCTCAACCAGGCTATCAGTGGCACTTCACATGTGGAGCTGCCAAACATGACAGCTATGAGCATGGACTATCCATGTATCACACAGGTCCACTTGAACCGTGCTGTACATATGACAGACATCTGGCCACGCTGCCACATGAGTTGCAGCACATACACATACAAGGTGCCTGATTCACAAGGGGCATCTGCCCTCGTGGGGGGCACCCCAGTTGTGGTGGACTCTCCACATGAGGGCCAGGATCACTGTAATGACAATACATCCTACCAATTAGACCCTGAGTACTTAGACTCCCCCTCAATTGCAGCACTTCTGCACTGATAGCAGAGTCAGTACCCCATTGTCAAATGGTCCAGGGAGGTCTCACACATGCACAGACATTTCATCCCCTGAGGCAATGGAGTCCATAGAGACATTGTCAACACCAATTGCTGGCATGTGCACATGACATATTGCATGGGCATTTTGACTCTTGTCAACAGCTGTTGTTTACAGACATTGAGTGTGCCTTACAAAGGAGTCTCAGGATTGAATTTATGGACAGAGTGTTAAATGTCCAACTATGAGAACTGACAACAGACTGCAAACCACATGGAGCCCGTAACACAACAGGTTGCTCGGGTGAAAAGAGTATCTGCCAGCTGGTCACGGACCCGCATACCCTGCCCTCTGCTCTGGGAAATTGCCGGTTGCCCGGGTTCAGACCTAGCTGAAAGTCCAGAGGTATGTGTAAGCCATGATTTAAAGCTATGTCGTGCAAGACACAACATGTTACTATGATCTTGTACACATCTTCAGAGGAGTACAGCAGCAACCCCCTGTATGGTCAAGACATCTGAATCGCGACTTCAGGAGACCAAATGTGCGCTCTTTGATGGCTCGAATATGTATGTGTGCCCTATTGCATCTACGCTGAGGTACAGTGGCTGCATGTCTGTATGGTGTGAGGAGTTGAGGGGAGAGTGCATCTCCAGCATCACCTGGGGAGGGAAATTAGGGAACTTGTTTACATTCCATCTTGCATCTGTACAGTACATGATATATTCCATGGTACATGGAGTGTCTGTTGATGCAGTGTATGTGACATGAGGATTTTTGTTGTAAAATGGTTGTTTATCTGACGTAGCAGTTACACATGGCATTTATAGATATCACACTTGTGTTATGCTTGGTACTTACCCAGTAACCACATGTTGCCAAAATCCCCCCCCTGCCAACCGCCGGGCAAGAGGTGACCTGCAAAATACAAAACTGTCATGGATACTGCATGGGAACACTGCATGCATATCAATGAATCTACCACTAACATCAGAGACTGCCATCAATGTCTGTTGTAGAAGATGTGTGCAATGTGGTGAGGTGACTGGAGAGCCACATGGGGACACTCAATTGCACTCAGCACACATGTGAAGCGGGAAATAAGGTAAAAATCCCTGCGGTGGCGGCTCCTCCGCTAAGGCGGAGGAGCGTTGCCTCACTGCCAGCAGCAGCAAAGAAAGGAAAAAATAAAATGATAATACCGGAATGTTATTATCATTATATTTTTTCCTCCTGCTGCGGCAGTGCGTGGGGGGGCGGAGCTGCAGGTGAGCAGTGGTAGACACTCCTGTGCGAAATGACTATTTGGTCAGCCCTCTCAGGTAACCCAAAACAGTCATGCGCACTCCCCTGTTCTCCATGCAGGCTGCACTACAGCCTGCATGGAGAACATGCCCACCCCTACAGCCCCTGGCTGAGCGCCATGTCACAGCGCTCAGACCAATCACAACGCTCCATTAGAGCGTTGTGATTGGCTTAGGGGTGGGAGCCTGGCTGCCTGCTTCCTGTTCCTGACCTGGAGTCGGACACAGGTGAGCAGGAGAGAAGACACAAGACCCGGTGGCGGCGGCAATGTAGTTTTTTTAAAATTATTATTATTTTTCCTTAAACCAGCAGCCCGTGAGCCCCTGTCCCCCTCCCCCGCAGCCGCCCCCCACCCGCGAGCCATGACAGCCGCTTCTGAATCCCTAGCTACTCTTTTCCTCCTGTCCAGTGTATGGGGCATTCATATGTGGAGGTGAGCTCTCCTATTGATGCAGCTCAGTACCTGATGCAAGCATCGGGACTGGCTTTCCTGAGAGATACCCACAAGGTCACTAGAGATCCTTTGGAATGAACCTGTATCAAAAAAATGGAGAACTGCAAGGATCTTGACATTAGGTTGGGATGGCGTGGAGCGACAGGTCACAGCGTCAAGTTCCTGTTCCTACTCACAAACCATCTCCAAGATGACATCTGGGGGGAACGGTATCTGGCCCTGACATCTTGGCTGGACATCCCAAATAGGTTTATCCTATATCTGAAAATCCTCTCCACTTTCCTCCTTCTCCTTAAATCTTCCTGTTGCATGGTAAGGGGAGTGCAACAAACACATTCAGCGACATGTTGAAAGGTCTGAAAGGGTTTGTGTAGCAGCTCGGCTTTTATGTTTGCAGCAGGGCTGGGATTGGCTGTTGGTCTGAGGAACAAGGCAAACATTTGAGGGTAAAGACAAAAGCCACTTTGGCGACCACCAGCTTGCCTTTTACAACAGTCGAATTGAATGGTAACGATGTCAACAGATGATGAGAGCTGGTCATGCAGATTAAAGACAATGCATTGATGATTGTGGTTGGCAAGGTGACAGAAGGTCAGAGACGTTGGCTCACTCTCATAAATGTAGTTGTCCGATGATTTAATTAGTTACCATGAGTCAGTAAAGATAATTACTGTTAGGGTCAGTGTATCACTCTGCGCTGATTCATCAGCATCACGATTTATAGGATGGTGTCATACTAAGTGCATAGCTGAAAGATGTCATGTATTTGTCAGTTTCTGAACTGAATAAAATCATAATGTTTTCATTGTTAGTGGAATTCCAGTCGAGGGTTTTGGGAAAGCCTGGATTTCAAATAAAGTAATACATATCTTTTATTAAAGCTAGCTGCTGGCGTTTCTCTATTGGTTTAAAACTGTTTTGTGGACATTGCAGCAAATAAAACATATTTGCACATGACTAAAAGGAATTGCTTGTTCGAATTACATTATAATTTATTCCTGAAGGATAAGGCACTGTATATTCAATTGCTTTATATGATTTCAAGGGAAACAGATATATTTTGTTATAACATTACGTAAATGTGGATATAAAGATATTCCTGTCTTGAAGAAAGGAGATCCTGTATCTGCAAAATGAAGTTTTTTATTTTCTACTTAGAACAGAAGGACATTCTGGAGTCGACATAGAACACAATTCTTGTATCTCTACGTGTTAAGTGAATTACTCTGTTTATAGCTTGCCCAAAAATGAAATACCCTTTATTATTTATTTTGTCTGCATTTACACTGGGGTGACATTCCGAATTTCAGATTATCTTTAAATATGTCACGAACTTGAGATGATTTGTACACGGTCAATAATGCAATTGTGTTAGGTATGCATTTAGCTTGAAAGTGGGAGTCTTGTAGCTGTTTGATGAAACTTATTTAAATTACAGTAATTCTTGCTCCTCTTTCAACAGGCTTTTCTGCAGGAGATAGCATAGTAAGGTGAAAATAGAAATTGTAATTTTGGGTCAATAGAGTATGTAAACCACGATTACACTGAACAAAAAAACAAGTCAGAGGACATTACATATGCCGTGATAGAAGGGGATTTTCTAAGGGTTGTGTAGGGAAAACTTAAGATTTTTTTTTATATTTCTGCCTTTACTACTAAACAACATTTAGCAGGAGTTAAAATAAATTATAACATTGATGTCTACTCGATTGAAGGTTACTGCATCAAACCTCTTACCTCTTTTCTATGAATTGAAGTGAACAAAAGGAATTAAACACTCAATTCCTGAAATAGAGTGATCAAGCTAGTTGTACAAGACCAGATAATATGTTGCAAGCAGTTTGCTGAGTTGTGCGAAGAAAAAGTATTTTGTATGTCAGGACAATTGTAGTAAAGTAGGATCTGCTTCTTATGGTTACCCCCACTTTTTGCTTCATGTTATACTGTTTTTGACTAGTCTGACTGGGATCCTGCTAATCAAGACCCCAGTCTATCTGCTTTCCCCCTAAACTGTTATGTCATGTACTTAGGTGCACTCCAGATTGAATACTGGGGTACCCTTGTCAGTCCCTAGTATATGGTACCCATGTACCCAGGGCATAGGTACACCAGAGGCCTCCCATGGGCTGAAGCATGTATTATGCCACCCATGAGAGGTCATGCAAAATGGAACTACAGGCCTGCCATTGCAGCCTGTCTAAGATGGTGCATGCACCACTTACTTTAGATATAGTTTAACTATATCTAAGGGTCACTACACTTAAAACCTATAAGTCACCTGACAATCCTGAAGACAGGGTGCTTGGTTCTAAGTGAGAGGGTGGCACTGCATGAGCAGGACACCCCTGCAGCCTACAGAGTCCATTCTCCCTAATTGTTAGTGCTGCAGCCATTTAAGGCATATAGAGTGGCATTATGCGACCCTGTGATGAGCAACTCTAAAAGGGCTGAAAGTAACCCTATCGTGTTTGGTGTCAAACATTGTGGAATGATACCCCCACACTGGTAACCGGTGTGGGAGGTATGATTCCACCCCTCAGAAACGAGCTTTGTGAGGTCCCTGGTGTTCCCGGTACCAGACTTCTAGTCCCGGGCAGCCCAAAATGGTTGCTGCCGACCAGAGACACATTTCTGCCCTCCTGCTGCTGAGCCAAGCTCGAGCAGGGTAAGGCAGAACAATAGGCATCCTGTCCCAGACAGGATTTAGTGTATTAGGCCTGGATGGGTGCGTTTGCCAGTGACCGAAAGTCTGCAGGAGGGGCACATTTGGTGTCCCTGTGCATAGTCCAGTTCAAACCAGTCCTGGGAGCCGTTGGCTCCTGCTCTGGCACGAAACTGGACAAAGGACATGGGAGTAAACTCCCCACTGTCCAGATCCTCCCCTGGGAGGGTCTACTGAAGCTGTCCAACCCTCTCCCATGGGTACAAAAGAGATTACCTGGCTGTAGGACCCTAGATTCGACATGGACAAGATTCTGAACAAGAAACCACTGACCTTTGACCGTCTAGACACTCTGGACTTCTCTGGACATCGTTTGGGCCCGACTTTGTCTCCCACTCCGTCCAAAGCATCGTCTGTGCCCATGCACCATACAGGCTCCATGCAGGACCTGTGGAGCCAGGGCCGGACTGGCTACCGGGCGTTTTGGCATGCTGCCGAGCTGGGGGCTGATTTCGTTGATGGGGACCTGCGTGTGCTGAACGAAATTCGTTTTGCTTTGTTTATTTCGAAGCACACGCAGGTCTCCATCAACGAAATTAGCCCCCACCTCAGTGACATCAGCCCCCAGCTCGGCAGCATGCCAAAACGCCCGGTAGCCAGTCCGGCCCTGTGTGGAGCATCAAGGACAACTGAAGATATCTCCCTTGGAGTGAAGGAGTCACTCCCCTGCATCCGCAGGCACCACATAACGATTGACTTGTCTGCTGCTCCTGAGCTCCTATGAACTCCGAAGGCTCCAGCAACACAGGAGGTGGGTTTCTAAGTCCCTCGAGGTCCGAGCCACCCTCTCACCATGTTTGAGGCCAGAATCCCTTGTGGGGGCTGCAATACCCGTACCCCTGTGCACCGCGTACTTTTGCAAGTGCATATGCTTGTTGGCATTTTGAAACAAGTGCACTGAGCTCCGTGTAGCCCCAACCTCTGGCACCATTTCCACCAAAGAACTTTGGCCTCCTCGCACCGAGTGCTCCTTGGGCTGTTGCTTGGTGAAACTGCTCAAGGTCCCCTTGCGACTCCTGTGCCTCCGACCTGTGGGTACTCTTGAAGGTCATCTTTGCTTTTCTTGGGCTCCCCTGGTTGCTCTAGGTTTTCCCGGACTCCCCTGCATTTGGTGAGTCTCTTGGACCTTGCTGATCCGAACCGTAACTTTCTTCAACCTTCAGCTTTGGTTGCCGTTGCCAGCCGGTGCTCCAGCTGTACACCGACCCCTCAGTACTCAACATCCTTTGTGGGACAGCTCGTATCTGGCCCCTGGTTGTCCTCGACATCTCCTGGTCCCGGTGGCTGCAGAGTCAAGAACACCCTCATTGTACCTGAAGCACCTGACATTGGTGGGCATTCATCTACCGAGCCCCTGTTCACTCCTGAGTGACCCAGACTCTGTCCCCTCTACTTTCAGGTACTCTTCAAGAAGAATCCACCTTTGGATTCCGACGGACACTTTTCTTCCTTCCAGCAGTGGCTCTTCTTCGAAGTCCTCCATTGAGTTCGACAGCGGTTTCCGACGTCACTTCAGACCTATGAACACGGCTTCCCTGGGATAGGTAACTATGGTACTACAGTAGCCACGGGTGTGGTGGCTCTCCAACCTCCTAAGTTCCATGGGGTTTCTTCGAAGTCCACTTGGAAGTTTCCTTAAACTTTAAAACTGCAACCGCGACTCTCCCATAGAATTGTACGGCGCACGCGGTCGTGCTCCCATACTGCACTTGTCCTCCGTGGGGTCCCTACTTACTCACCTTTGGTGGTTCCTTGGGGTCCCAGCGATTCTGCATCCTCTAGACACTGTCTTGACTCAAGTCATGGTTCTTATACCACTATTTTAGTATATGGTTTGGTCTCCCCCTGGAGCCCACTGTGTATTAGTGCTACTTACGATTGTTTCTGTGCTACAGTACTGTGTGCTTTGTGAGTATCTTCGTGTAGAAGATACTGTGTCGTACGTTTAGTGTGTTATACTAATAAATACATATTTTTATAACTACTGTGTGGTTCTCCTTTCATTTAATCAATACAATAAGGTTGGATTCTGGTAAAACAATCTGCTTAACATTCCTTCAAGACTAAGCCTGAAGGCTGCTCTCCACAGCTACCACTTGGATAGCTTTCTAAGGTTATCTTTGACCTTTTAAATCACCATAAGGGTTGTTTGGACTGGTACAAGGTGCCCACTTTAATTAGTGGACAGCATATACCAGGCCCGGTTGGGATTCAAGCCTGCATTGTTTTACCAGACAAATCTTTGTATTGATTAACTAAAAACCACTAAGTACTAGGTACATATAATACTAGCTTAGAATAAGTAAGTTCTACTGAACGTAGGGTTGGGTAAGTCAAGGGTCTAGCACACCCTTTCTCCAACCTCAGAGAGTTTAGTTCCCACTAGGTTAGGTAGGTGCAACACTTCACCATACTTAGTATGTCTACTAAAGGAGATGCCAGTGGCTCTCTGCCCTCTAGATACAGTAAGCTTTCATTCCAAGAATTGAAAGCCCTGTGTGCCTCTAGAAAGCTGAAGACAGGGAGAACAAACATTGAAAGCTCTGTGTGCCTCCAGAAAGCTGAAGACAGGGAGAAGTGCCAACACTCAACGTTTAATAGAGATGTTACTGTTAGATGACCTACGGAAGACTCCTGGGTCAGATGAACAGGATAGAGTGGGTGGGACAGGGAATGAAGACAGGTCAGGAGGTGACACCTTTTATGACCTGGAATCTAACCCTGACCAGGGGGACCAAGATGGGTCCCACCTGGATAACTCAGATCTTCCAGAACGCAGTGGAGAAGGCCATGATGCCCCCCTCTTCACCCCTCCTGGTAGAGTGCAGAGTTTACCAAGGAGATCTAGATCTCCCTCTGCAGAGTCTAAACACTCAGGACAGTCTGTGGGGACCTCTGTATCTAGCAAGAGGGACCACTCTTATGACAGGGAGTACCAATTTATGGAACTTGTGAAAGCTAAGCTTAGGCTCAGGCAACAGCAATTTGCCCTGGACAAAGAGTCCCTAGAAGTCCAGAGAGCTAGAAAAAAGTTGGGAGTAGAGTCCCATGGTGGCAGCAACAGTGTCCCTAGAGTTAAAGAACATTCATTTGACAATAGGAACCTGAGCAAGATTGTCCCTCCCTACCATGTTGGGGATGACATCCATAAATGGATAACTGCTTTAGAAAGAGCCTGTAAAGTTCAGAGGGTCCCCCAAGAGCAGTGGGTGTAGGAGAGTAGGATCTGCCTCTTATGGTTACCCCCACTTTTTTGCTGATGTCTCACTGTTTTTCGACTTTAGTCTGGCTGGGGCCCTGCTATCCAGGACCCCAGCCTAGCTGCTTCCTCTCTAAATTGATTCCATGTACTTTAGGTACACCACAGATTGGATTCTGGAGTGCCCTTATAAGTCCCTAGTATATGGTATACTATGTACCCAGGGCATAGGTACCCCAGAGGCCTACCAGGGGCTGAAGCATGTATTGTGCCACCCCTGGAAAGCCATCCAAAATGACACCACAGGACTGCTACAGCAGCCTGAGTAAGGTGGTGCATGCACCCTTTACAGAGATATAGGTTCACTATATCTCACCTATCACTGCACATCGAAACCTATCAGTCACCCCTATGGCAGGCCTTATCAATCCTGAAGGCAGGGTGCTTGGTTTTATGTGAGAGGGTGCCCATGCATGAGCAGAGCCCCTCTGCAGCCTTCGGAATCTCCTCTGCGGGGTTGTCTGTGGTGCAGCCTGACCATATACTCTTAAGTGCATTATATCCTCACGGTAAATGCTAACTTTGGGATGGCTGCACGGAAACATGTCGTATTTGGTTTCAAACACCTTGGAATCATACCCCCACACCAGTAACTGGTGTGGGAGTATGATCCCACCCTTCTAGAGGGAAGGACATGACAGCACCAGTATACCCGGTACCAACTAAACAGAGCCCTGGCATCACAAAATGGATGCTGCAGCCACAGACACGAGTCTGGCCTCCTGCTACTGACCGAAACTCCGGCAGGGGAGGCCTGGACAATAGGTTTCCTGTCACAGGGAGGTGTTACCACCTCCCAGACAGGCCTTAGTGGAATAGGGCTGGGTGGGTGCACTCCAAGAGTGCTTTGAAGTCCTGCACTGGGGGCACATTTGGTGTCCTCATGCATACCCCAGTTCAAACCGGTTGCAGGGGCTGCCAGCCCCTGCTCTGGTGCGAAACTGGACAAAGGAAATGGGTGTAGCCACCCCTCTTTCCAAACCCTCCCATAGATGGGTCCACAGAGTTAGTCCAACCCCTTTCTTAGGTATAAGTAAGGAACCCCTGGCAACAGGACTTTAGATATCCCTGGACGAAACTCTGCAACTGAATCCTGGAACTTCGACGCTCTACTAAAGACTAAAGGACTGAAGAAATCTCCCTTGGGGTCAAGGAGTGACTCCCCTGCTTGGCAGGCACCAACGAAGCATTTGCCAGTCTGCATCTGTGAATCTCCCGCCGGACTCCGAAGTAACTGCAGCCTAGGAAGAGGATTTCCAGACTTCTCAGAGGCCGACCCAAGTCCCCAGCAAAGCTGAGACCCGCAGCCCTCACGAGTGACGTGGAACCGGAACCCCTAGACACCATGCACATTTGATAGTGCATCAACTTCTCGACATCTCTTGAAGTCCTGCTTTGGGTTACTTGTAGCCCAGGCCCCAAGCACCATTTACACTGAAGGTTGTGAGCCTACACTCCATTAGTGTTCCGTGGACCCGCTTCTTGCATTTCCGCTTGAGGCTCCTTTGCGATCCCTGGTCCATCAACTGGTGGGTCCCTGTGAAGGCAACTCTGATTTCCTTTGGGCTTCCCTGGTTGCACCAGATGTGCCCTGACTCCCCACTGAGTGGTGAGTCCCTCAGATCTTGCTGGTCTGCACAGAAGCATCTTTCTCCTTTCTGCGTGGGTTGCTGTTGCCAAGGCTTGTTGTGCTCAATCCGGACACCAATGCTGCAGCACTCGACATCCTTCGTGGGGCAGCTCGAATCCAGCTCCTGGTCATCGTCGACGCTTCCTGGTCCTCGTGGCTGAAGAGTCAAGCTTCACCTCTTTCACCTGAAGCACCCGACATCGGTGGGCATTCGACTATCGTGCCCCTGGTCACTGGCAAGTGACCCAGACTCTGTCCCCTCTGCTTTCAGGTTCTTCTCATCTCCGATCCAGGCTTGGATCTCTTCAGACTCTTCGCATCTTCCTGGCAACAGCACTTCCTGGCAGGCTGCCATTGAAATCGACAACGCGACCCGACACCATTCGACACCTATGCACCCGGCTTCCCTGGGTGAGGTAACTCGAGTACTCCAGTGCTCCTGTGGGTGTTGACCCTAGAACTGTCTAAATCCAAGAGGGTTTGGTCCTAGTCCATTTCTAAGTGTCCTTAAACTCTAAAACTCTTACCGCGACTTTCCCATAGACTTTAACGGAGCTCGCGGCTGTGTTCACACACTGCACACGGCCCCCATGGGTCCCCTGTGTCACTACCTTGGGTGGTTCCTTGGGGTCCCAGCGATTCTACAGGCTCTAGGCCTTGTGTCTACTTAAGTCGTGGTTCTTATACCACTTTCTTAATATATGGTTTGGTATGCCCCTAGGGCTAATCGTATATTGTGCTAATTTACTGTGCTATTTGACTTGTAACTTGTGTACTTTGGCCTCTAGCCTCATAAAGAGACTATTGGGTAGTGTTTAGTAATAAATACATATATTTTATATATATACCTGGTGTGGTTCTCCTTTCATTTGGTCATTCACGAGATTATAACTGGTAAAACAAACAGCTTAACACTCCTTCAAGACTTAGCCTGAAGGCTGCTCTCCATAGCTACCACTAGGATAGCTTTCAATAAAGGTTGTCTTTAAACCTATCATCAATAAAGGTCGTTTGGACTGATGAAAGGTGCCCACTATAACTAGTGGACAGCATATACCAGGCCAACTTCTCACAGTGGGCAGCTATCTTGTGGCTCTCCTTTGCTGACAAAGGTAGAGATAAGCTCCTCACTGTTAGAGAAGAGAATGCTGACAACTATTCAATCTTGAAGAGTGCTCTCATTGATGGGTTTGTCTTAACCACTGAACAGTACAGGATTAAGTTCAGAGACACCCAGAAGACACAGAATCAATATTGGGTAGACTTTGTGGATAGTGCTATTAAGGCTCTGGAAGGCTGGTTGCTTGGCAGCAAAGTGAATGATTTTAAGGGATTGTACAATTTGATTATGAGGGAGCAGATCCTTAATAATTGCCAAAATCAGTTATTGCATCAGTACCTGGTTGACTCTGATCTGACTTCTCCCCAAGAATTGGGAAAGAAGGCAGATAAGTGGGTCAGAACAATGGTGGTGACCAAAAGAAGCAATATGCTAAAACTCCAGATAAGGGTGGGGACAAGGGTAAAGATTATAAGTCTTCATCAGGGCCCCAAAAACCTGCATCTGGGGGGGAGTCACAATCGAACAAAGGTAAAGGCAAAACAAAACCTTGGTATTACTTGTGTAAGGTAAAGACCCCTTGGACAAAAGATGTTGATTGTCCAAAAGCCAAGGAAAATCCTCCTACCACCACTGCCCCTAAGGCAACTGCGCCCCCTAGCACAAATATAGGTGGTGGTACAGGGGACAAGGGATTAGTAGGGATAACCTTGGGCTCTGAGTTGGGTATTGGCCTAGTCAGAACTCCAGCTCAGGCTTTGCTAGTCTGTGATGGTGGCATGGATCTTGCCACCTTATTTGTCAGTCCCAGTAACCTGGGCAAATACAGACAACAGCCTTTGATCAATGGTAAGGAGGACATGGCATCAAGGGACACAGGTGCAAGTGTCACTATGGTGACAAAGAATCTTGTGGGCCCTGACCAAATCATACTTGGAGAAATGTACCAAGTGACCAATGCTAACAATGTCAGGACTGATCATTCCTTGGCAGTTGTTAATTTCAGCTCGGGAGGGGTAACTGGCCCTAAGAAAGTTGTGGTTAGCTCAGACCTTCCAGTGGAGTGTTTGTTGGGCAATGATTTGGAAACTTCAGCCTGGGCTGAAGTAGAGTTAAGGACTCATGCAGCAATGCTGGGCATCACTGCAGATGTGTTTGCTGTGACCAGGTCACAGGTCAAGCTGACTAACACTGGACAGGGGCTGGATCCTAGAACAAGGGACCAAGGGCCTTCCAAGAGAAGGAGCAGGAGGAGTAAGGCTATGTCTTCTCTCCAGACTCAGTGTGAGGATCACTTTCTTGAGGGAGATGATCTAAGTCCCTGTGAAGGAACTGTCTTAGATGAACTGGAACCTGATCAGGTTGAGTTCTTGGGGTCAGGGGGCCCTTCCAGGGCAGACTTGAGTTTGGAGCAGCAAACCTGCCCCTCTCTTGAACCCCTCAGACAGCAAGCTGCTGCTGAGGCTGCTGGGAGTGTCAGTGGATCTCACAAGATCTATTGGGATGAGGGACTCCTATACTCAGAGGGTAGACACCCCAAGCCTGGTGCCACCAGGAGGTTGGTCATACCTCTGACGTTTAGGGGCTTCCTACTCTCCTTAGCACATGACATTCCCTTAGCAGGACACCTAGGCCAAAGTAAGACTTGGGACAGGCTTGCCCCTCACTTTCACTGGCCTCACATGTCAGAAGACACAAAGGAGTTTTGTCGCTCCTGCACCACCTATCAAGCCAGTGATAAGTCAGGTGGTACCACGAAGGCCCCCCTCATACCACTACCCTTGGTGGGGGTTCCCTTTGAGAGGGTTGGGATTGATATAATTGGTCCCATGAACACTCCGACTGCATCTGGACACAGTTACATTCTAGTGGTGGTGGACCATGCCACTAGGTATCCAGACGCTACACTCCTTAGAACTATCACAACTCCTGTGGTGGCCAGGGCCCTCCTGGGAATTTTTTCCAGAGAGGGGTTCCCTAAGGATATCTTAACTGACAGAGGTACCAACTTCATGTCAAGTTATATCACTGCAATGTGGAAGGAGTGTGGAGTGAACTATAAGTTCACCACACCCTATCACCCACAATGCAATGGGTTAGTTGAAAGGTTCAACAAAACCCTCAAGGGCATGATCATGGGCCTCCCAGAAAAGCTTAGGCGAAAATGGGATGTCCTGTTGCTCTGCCTTCTCTTTGCCTACAGAGAGGTCTCACAAAAGGGGGTTGGCTACAGCCCTTTTAAACTTTTGTTTGGGCATCCAGTTAGGGGTCCTTTGTGTTTGGTGAAGGAGGGATGGGAGTTACCTCTCAAACCTCCTAAACAAGACATAGTGGACTATGTACTTGGTCTCCTCTCCAGGATGGCTGAGTACATGAAGAAGGCCAGTAAAAACCTTGAGGCAAGCCAAGAATTACAGAAAGCTTGGCATGACCAAAAGGCTGTTCTGACTGTTTATCAGCCAGGGCAGAAGGTGTGGGTGTTGGAGACTGTGGCCCCAGCAGCTTCCAAAATAAATGGAGTGGACCCCATACCATTCTTGAGCAGAAGGGAGAGGTCACCTACCTGGTGGACCTTGGTACTCCCAGGAGCCCCCACAGGGTGCTCCATGTGAACAGGCTCAAGCCATACATTGACAGGGCTGACATGGGCTTGCTGATGGCAACTGATGGGGGACAGAAGGAAGAGAGTGACCCACTCCCTGATCTCCTCTCACAGAACCCTGATGATGGGTCAGTTGATGGTGTAGCTTTGGCAGGCAGCCTCACTGACCAACAGCAGATTGATTGCAGGAAGGTCCTCAATCAATACAGACACATGCTCTCCCTGACTCCTAGTCAGACCACCTGGTGTACCCATGAAGTGGACACAGGTGAGTGCCTACCTGTTATAAATAAGATTTACAGGCAGCCTGACCAAGTCAGAGACTGCATCAGGACTGAGGTCCAAAAGATGCTAGAGATGGGAGTAATTGAGCCCTCAGATAGCCCTTGGGCTAGTCCAGTGGTCTTGGTGCCAAAACCTCACACCCAGGGTGGTAAAAGAGAGATGAGGTTTTGTGTTGACTACCGGGGACTCAATGCAGTCACTAGGACTGATGCTCATCCAATTCCATGCCACCGAGTCACATGATGTCCCACAGAATTCTGACTTATGAGAGCATGGTACTCAATGATGTTCTGAAGGCATGTTCCACCAGACGCTATATCAGACACAATGTCACCACCGGTGAGCGGGAGGCACTCAATTCTCTCAAAAATAGCAGGTTGATTGCCATCAAGCCTACCGACAAAGGTGGAGCTATTGTAGTGCAAGACACCGAAGACTATAGATGGAAATTTATTCCCAACTCAGGGATGGGGTCAGCTACACACGCCTTAATGCTGATCGAACCAAGAACATCAGCAAATTGATCTCTAGAATCACGGAATCTGGGAGAGAATCCGGTTTTCTATCAGATTTGGAGTTTAATTACCTAAACCAACGGCAACCACCTCTCCCCACCATCTATACCTTACCTAAGGTACATAAAAATCTGGAAAAGCCACCGGGGAGACCCATTGTATCTGGCTGTGGCTCTGTACTAGAACCTCTCTGTAAATTTGTTGACTATTTCCTAAAACCTTTGGCCGAAAACACCAGGTCTTACCTCCGTGACACCATGCAAGTAATCAGCTTGGTGGATGGGATGGCTTTTGATCCAACAACACACATCCTAGTTACTTTGGACATCGCGTCCCTGTACACGAGCATTCCTCAACTCCCGCCCTTGAGGTGATACGGAAGGCATTGAACAGAAGGCAACAGCCATCAATGATCCCAACTGAGTTAATTCTCCAGTTGCCAGAAATAGCTATGATGAAAAATTTCTTCATC
The DNA here is from genome assembly GCA_963921515.1 of Calotriton arnoldi. NCBI lineage: Eukaryota > Metazoa > Chordata > Amphibia > Caudata > Salamandridae > Calotriton > Calotriton arnoldi. The sequence continues at coordinate 223,339 of CAWUFW010015821.1, read as the reverse complement.
TTCCAGGGGGAATACCATTTGCAGACTAAAGGAGTCACGATGGGCGCCAGCTTCGCCCCGGACCTGGTGATCCTGTTCATGGACAACTTCGAGGAGGAATTAATTTATAGCGACATTAATCAATTTATCAACAAAGTGACGCACTGGAAAAGATACATTGATGATGTGCTGTTAATATGGACTGGCACTGTGGCAGATCTCCAAGACTTCTATAACTGGATCAATGATAGATCGGACGATATTAAATTTACCATTCATTGGGATCAACAGACCATTGACTTTCTGGACATATCCATCAAGGCCAAAGACTAACAACTATACACCACTTTGTTTAGAAAGCCTGCATAGAGAAACACCCTTTTGAGATATGGGAGCCATCATTCAAGGGGATTACGCGACAACTTGCCCTTAGGTCAGTTCCTGTGGATCAGGAGGAATTGTTCCCTGAAGGAAGATTTTTTCAACGAGTCTGATGACCTTATCAATCGATTGATAGAACGCGGCTACCCCAAAAGGCTGGTCAAGCGAGCGAGGAAGCGGGCATGGTTTAACCATAGAGAGACACTGTTGACGCCTAAAGATCGCACCACAGACACGCTGGATAGGATGATCTGCGTCACGACTTACAACACGAGTAGCAACGCTATCAAACAAATTGTGAACAAACATTGGAAGGTTGTTGCAGATGTCTTGGAAGTACCGAATCCTCCCAAGCACTCCTTCAAAAAGGGCAAAAACATCAGAGACTACGTGGTTAGATCCCTCCTTGAAACACCACCTAAGCCTACCATCCAAACTCTGTGGCTGCTTCCGGACATTACAGGTCACTACAAATGTGGCAAATGCAAGGCCTGCAAGCTGACCCTGGAAACCAAACAGTTCTGTTACCAGCAGCATAAGATTGACCTTAAAGCTCACATGAACTGCAATACGTCAGACGTAATTTATGCTATCTTATGTCCCTGCGATAAAATCTACGTTGGTCAAACTAGACAGAAAGTTAAAGCACGAATACTGCAACATTGCAGCAGGATCAGACGTGGCACCACTGGGGCTCCACTGGTGGAACATTTTCAGGCCATAAACCATCAACCTGAGTCCATAAGATGGGTTGTACTTGAAAAGATCACGCTGGGGACCAGGGGTGATGATCTGGACTGCATTTTGAATACACATGAATGTAAGTGGATGGACCTCTTTGACTCTGTCCATAATGGGCTTAACGAATTGGATGCCACATATGCACAACTTTCTTGCCTATACAGGGACTAGAATACACATCCATGTGAATCATCTCCCGATTATGCCTAGTCCAATACCAGTTTAAATATACATCTAACATTATTGCACACCCACCTGACCATTCCCAAAACCTTCACATTTTATTATCCTTGCAATCCATTACTGGACAATGGTAGTGCACCTATTTGGTTGTCATATGTCACAGTATATTTATCTTTATTGATGTTTGCATTTGTATCTTTCGTTCATGTGCTCTCACGAATGCATAAACTTCCACTTCATCCATGTTTAATTCATGCCCTGCAAACGTTAATACATTTTGTTGAATCATCGCTCAATTCGTGACCACTGTAGTGATGTACTTCAAAGGCTCATTATCAATAATAATATACTGTATTTACCAATCTAGAATGTGCCCTTTACCAGCAATAATATATTCATTACCAGCAATCATATACTGGATTCAACCAATTTAGAATGTGCGCCGTCTTCATGGACAGTTAAGGATTGAATGCTGTCAAATGTAAAGGAGGAGGACAAGCACATACGTTCAAACTATCCGTTTATAGTCAGCACCTAGCGTCTGCACAGTTACGGCGTTATGTGCATGCGACTCGCTAGCTATATGAGGGCACCGGTACCGTGGTCGGCTGCTTCCGGTATTCAATACAGAGCCGCCGTCGGGTAAGTGCCATGGTTGTCTTGCGGTCCACTATGGACGGACACGCTGTAGTCTTTTAGAGTTATGCCATTTGGATATTCACTTCTGTTAAGTTTGCTCCTTAAACCGCTTGCTAATTTTTTTATTTATTTTTTGTATTCGCTGACACTCGGACTCCTAGGAGTGCCGATGCTCCACGAGTACCCTAGGATGTTTCCTTTAACTTGTAAATCACGCACGGCGCATATCGCTTTGTGGGCATTTTAGCAGCCACATTGTGCGTTAATTATATTTCTCGAGCCTTCACCAACACTGTTTGGTTTTTTCAAATACTAGCTGCTTAGTTTAGTACGGGTCCAACCCGCAGGTATTCCTTGGTCTAATCAAAGGCTTTAGCAATTACTAATAGTGATTGTAGCACTTTTTCACTATTTAATTATTTTGCAGTTTAAGACGACATCGAGTTATAATTCAATGCATTCAAGTATGCACGCAGTCTCTTTTCCCATCACGGATTTTTAACTCCAACCCTCACACACTTTGTTGCAGGTTACTAATCAACCTTGTTCGGACTCCCAGGTGTACTTCAGGCACCAACCACGGACTGTGGCTACTTCTATTAATTTACAGTGAGTTTTTCTGCAAGGTTGCAGTGTTTAGTATCTGTGGTTATGTTTTTGGATCCTCTGGTAGTTTACTCCTAATTTTCGCCTCTGACCCTTTAGGAGCTCACGGACCCTTCATCTCATACACAGCCGGATTTTCCTAGCTATTTCACATTGGTAATTACCCCTTTTAATTTTGTCAATACTGTTATTGCCTTTGCGTCCACATCACCCATTAATGCTTGCTAAATTAATTCCAGGTGCTTCTGTCCCCCCCCGTCACGAGTCCCCAAGGTCCTGATGAAGACACCGCAATAAGGCTGGAATCACCTTTATGATTACAGGGGTCGAAACGTCGACATATTTTGTTGTATATCAAACATAGGTGACAGAGATTTGTGTATCTGTACCTATTATGTTATGTTTTGTTCTATATGCATTTGCCAAATAATAGGCAGGATAGGTTCTACAAACCTTGGATGTATGTAAAACACATTACCTTCCCCTTCCTCTACACCATCACGCAACCCTCCCTAAACAATCACCCCCTTCCTTTCCTCTGAGCACCAAATTTGATGATCTTTTGACTCATACAATTATTATTTGTTTGATTTATTCATTGGTTTGTGATGCAAATTAAATCACAAGTACTTATTGACTTCTGTTGGTGATGTCTAAATCATTTTTATGTATGTAAGAATTTATTTCTTCTAAGTTGGTTTGCAATTGAACTCCACTGCGACCATTCTCTTTATGTACCATCCAATTCCAAGGGCAGATGAGCTTATTGATACTTTTGCCTCAGCCAAGTTTTTGAGCACATTTGCCCTCCCTGCTGGCTATTGGCAAATCAGACAAGCTGAGGAGGCCAAGCCAAAAACAGCATTTTCAACCCCTAGTGGGCATTATCAATTTATTGTAATGCAAGAATGCTCCTGCCACATTCCAAAGGTTGGTGAACAAAGTCCTTACAGGCCTGGAAGCCTATTGTACAGCATATCTTGATGATATAGCTGTCTTTAGCTCCACCTGGGAGGATCACCTGGTCCACCTAAAGAATGTTTTGGAGGCTTTGCAGAAAGCAGGTCTCACTATCAAGGCTACTAAGTGCCAGATAGGGCAGAGCAATGTTGTGTGCTTGGGCCACCTTGTGGGTGGAGGCCAGGTTAAACCATTACAGAACAAAATCCAGACCATCATGGACTGGGTTGCTCCAACTACCCAGACTCAGGTCAGAGCTTTCTTGGGCCTGACTGGGTATTACAGAAGATTTGTTAAAGGATATGGGTCTATAGTGACTCCCTTAAATGATCTCACATCAAAAAGAATGCCCAAGAAAGTTCAGTGGACAAGTAGCTGTCAGAAGGCATTTGATGACCTCAAGCAGGCCATGTGCACTGCTCCCATTCAGCAAAGTCCTGACTACTGCAAGCAATTTATTGTCCAAACAGATGCATCTGAGTTGAGGGTAGGGGCTGTGTTGTCACAACTTAATACAGAGGGTCAGGATAAACCGGTAGCTTTTATCAGCAGAAGGTTGACCCCTAGAGAGAAATGTTGGTCAGCTATAGAGAGGGAGGCCTTTGCTGTGGTCTGGGCCCTGAAGAAGCTGAGGCCATACTTGTTTTGCACTCACTTCATTGTTCAGACAGACCATAAGCCCCTCCTATGGCTAAAACAGATGAAGGGTGAAAACCCCACACTTTTGAGATGGTCCATTTCTCTACAGGGGATGGACTACACAGTGGAACATAGACCTGGGAGTAACCATGCCAATGCAGATGGACTCGCCAGATATTTCCACTTATAAAATGAAGACTCAACTGGGCAAGGTTAGTCTCATCTCCTTACGTTTGGGGGGGGTTGTGTACGAAAGTAGGATCTGCTTCTTATGGTTACCCCCACTTTTTGCTGCATGTTATACTGTTTTTGACTAGTCTGACTGGGATCCTGCTAATCAGGATCCCAGTCTTTCTGCTTTCTCCATAAACTATTATGTTATGTACTTAGGTACACTCCAGATTGGATACTGGGGTACCCTTGTCACTCCCTAGTATATGGTACCCATGTACCCAGGGCATAGGTACCTCTGAGGCCTCCCATGGGCTGAAGCATGTATTATGCCACCCATGAGAGGTCATGTAAAATGGAACTACAGGCCTGCCATTGCAGCCTGTGTAAGATGGTGCATGCACCACTGACTTTAGATATGTAAACTATATCTAAGGGTCACTACCCTTAAAACCTATAAGTCACCCCTATAGCAGGCCTTGACAATCCTGAAGGCAGGGTGCTTGGTTCTAAGTGAGAGGGTGCCACTGCATGAGCAGGACACCCCTGCAGCCTACGGAGTCCATTCTCCCGGGTTGTTAGTGCTGTAGCCATTTACGACATATAGAGTGGCATTATGCGACCGTGTGATGACCGACTCTAAAATGGCTGAAAGTAACCCTATCGTGTTTGGTGTCAAACATTGTGGAATCATACCCCCATACCGGTAACCGGTGTGGGAGGTATGTTTCCACCCCTCAGAAACTAGCTTTGTAAGGTCCCTGGTGTTCCCGGTACCAGCCTTCTAGTCCCGGGCAGCCCAAAATGGTTGCTGCCAACCAGAGACACATTTCTGCCCTCCTGCTGCTGAGCCAAGCTTGAGCAGGGTAAGGCAGAACGATAGGCATCCTGTCACAGGGAGGTGTGACCACCTCCCAGAAAGGATTTAGTGTATTAGGCCTGGTGGGTGCTCTTGCCAGCGACCGAAAGTCTGCATGAGTGGCACATTTGGTGTCCCTGTGCATAGTCCAGTTCAAACCAGTCCTGGGAGTCGTTGGCTCCTGCTCTGGCACGAAACTGGACAAAGGACATGGGAGTAACCTCCCCACTGTCCAGACTCTCCCCTGGGAGGGTCCCCTGAAGCTGTCCATCCCTCTCCCATGGGTAGAAAAGGACTTACCTGGCTGTACTTCATTTGGGCCGGACTTCGTCTCCCACTCCGTCCAAAGCATCGTCTGTGCCCATGCACCATACAGGCTCTGTGCAGGACCTGTGGAGCATCAAGGACAACTGAAGATATCTCCCTTGGAGAGGAGGAGTCACTCCCCTGCATCCGCAGGCACCACAACATGATTGACTGGTCTGCGGCACCTCAGCTCATATGGACTCCAAAGGCTCCAGCAACACAAGAGGTGGGTTTGCAAGTCCCACGAGGTCTGAGCTGCCCTCTCACCAAGTTTGAGGTCAGAATCCCTCGTGGGGGCTGCAATACCCATACCCCTGTGCATTATGTACTTTTGCAAGTGCATATGCTTGTTGGCATTTCCAAAACAAGTGCACTGGGCTCCAAGTAGCCCCAATCTCTGGCACCATTTTCACCAAAGAACTTTGGCCTCCTTGCACCGATTGCTCTGTGGGCTGTTGCTTGGTGAAACTGCTCAAGGTCCCCTCACAATCCTGTGCCTCTGGCCTGTGGGTCCTCTTGAGGGTCATCTTTGATTTTCTTGGGCTCTCCTGTTTGCTCCAGGCTTGCCCTGATGCCCCTGTGTTTGGTGAGTCTCTTGGCCCTTGCTGGTCCGAACCATAACCTTCTTTGACCTTCTGCGTGGGTTGCCGTTGCCAAGGCTTATTGGTGCTCCATCCAGACACCGACCCCTCAGTACTCGACATCCTTTGTGGGAAAGTTTGTATCCAACTCCTGGTTGTCCTTGAGGTCTCCTGGTCCCAGTGGCTGCTGAGTCAAGAACCCCCTCAACGCACCTGAAGCACCCGACATCGGTGGTCATTCGTCTACCGAGCCCCTGGTCACTTCTGAGTGACCCAGACTCTGTCCCCTCTGCTTTTAAGTACTCTTCAACAAGAATCCACCTTTGGATTCCGACGGACACTTTTCTTCCTTCCAGCAGTGGCTCATCTTCAAAATCCTCCATTGAGTTCGACGGCGCTTTATGACGCCACTTTAGCCCTATGCACCCGGCTTCCCTGGGATAGGTAACTCTGGTACTACAGTATCCATGGGTGGGGTGGCTCTCCAACCTCCTAAGCTCCACGGGGTTTCTTTGAAGTCCACTTGGAAGGGTCTTTAAACTTTAAAACTGCAACTGCGACTCTCCCATAGAATTGTACGGCGCACGCGGTCATGGTCCCACACTGCACCCGTCCTCCGTGGGATCCCTACTTACTCACCTTGGGTGGTTCCTTGGGGTCCCAGCGATTCTACAACCTCTAGACACTGTCTTGACTCGAGTCGTGGTTCTTATACCACTATTTTAGTATATGGTTTGGTCTCCCCCTGGAGCCCACTGTGTATTAGTGCTACTCACTATTGTTTCTGTGCTACAGTATTGTGTGCTTTGTGAGTATCTTCGTGTAGAAGATACTATGTCGTACTTTTAGTGTGTTATACTAATAAATACATATTTTTATAACTACTGTGCGGTCTCCTTTCATTTAATCAATACTATAAGGTTGCATTCTGGTAAAACAAGCTGCTTAATATTCCTTCAAGACTAAGCCTGAAGGCTGCTCTCCACAGCTACCACTTGGATAGCTTTCTAAGGTTATCTTTGACCTCTTAAATCACCATAAGGGTTGTTTGGACTGGTACAAGGTGCCCACTTTAATTAGTGGACAGCATATACCAGGCCAACTTTTCACAACAATAAATACCACAAATCAATAAGGGTATCGAAATCCTCCATTTGAACAAATCCTGCAGTTGAACAAAACAATCCAGATGTCCAGATGGGCAGCAGGCAGATGATAGCTGCACAGGACACAACATCAAGTTCCTTTTACCTGTGTCTTTTGCCAATTAGTCCATGGCAATTCCACGTTGAAGAAAAATGGGGTTCTTAAAATGGACCCACTTAATGACATGGCAGACCCAGGAGCCCTTTTTGATCAACATTGCTTCAAAATGGGAGATTGAAAGGCAGCCACAGACTGGTGAACATTAAAAGTACTATAAACGACCCTTTACAAAAAAGGTCAAAAAGAAATTTGGGAGGGTCATTGGAGAGTGAGGAAGGATAGCCACTTCTCATTACAAGCGCTAGAAAAACCAGACCAACTGTGACCTTCTTGAATGTATTGCTATGTGGACACAATATTAATTTATGAGACCAGAAGAATGCTCTCAAACTACTCACCATTTGACAGAGTCAAAAAATGCCTGTTTGGAATCAGCTTGGGTTAATTAAGAGTGATCAGGTTGTAGTAAAGACCTTTGGATTTAAGAGAACCGAGTCAAAAGTAGGGTGATGGCAAGGGTAGTCTTCTGCCATTTCCATCAGAGAGATAAAGAAGACTTGGTAGTTCCAAGCCAGAGAGCCTAGGAAAAGCTATGTCTGGAAACACCTCTTGTTAAGGAGGACCCCTATAAGGAGAAACAGGGAACATGTTTAGCTTGCAAGCCTTCCCAGTCCTCAAGAAAAGCATCTGCAGCCCATGTGTTGAGGTCCAAGTGCTGGCTTACACACACCAGTGGCAACTTCAATATGTGGAACACCTGATGGTCCAGCATCAATTGCCTAAATCCTTCAGTTGCTGGAGTACCAACCAGTAACTGAGTTGCTGGGGCCTGCGTAGTATTCAGTGACAATAATGGCAATAATGGGAACTCTCTTCAGTTAGTGATATAATAAGTGTCTTTACAAGCCCAGGAGCAAATAAGTTAGCTGTGGGACCTCTGATTTTCATAGCTGCCAAGTTTCAGATTGCTTATGTGTGACATTACCACGGTCTAAGCTTGCTTATGTGTGACATTCCATGATTTTTGTGTGGCACTTTGAGTGAAACTTAATTGTGATTAAAACCGTGCATAAAAATCCCTGTAAATATAACAAATTACCCCACTTGGTGCCATATGAAGTGCTAGGAGTAAGTGTTACTTTTTGTTCTAATGTTCTAATCTATTTGCATTGATGGACTGCTGCTTACTGGTGGAAATAATTTCTCTCATCTAATCTCCAGAATTGAAAAGGAGAAACAATAATGAAGAAATACCTGTTGCTTAATTTGGTATCCAGTGGCAGATCTTTGAGAATGTTGTAGACAGACTTCCTTTCTAATCTACTGGGGACTATAGGCCAGATGTACTAAAAATACATTTGGTAAAACGTGTCATCATTTGCGCACTGACTTTAACCGAATGCATACCAGTTTTTCAAACCAACCTATGGACTAACAGGTCAGTTCACAAAATACTTAATTGTAGTGGGTCGCAATTCAACCTACTGCATTAATATTAATGAGATACATTGCAAATTGTGACCCATTCCAATTAGTTGCCATCACAGGGATGGTGTCCTGCTGAGGTCAACAGATCCCCATGTTTGATTGCTTTTAAATAAAGTAATCATTTTTTAATCAAGCTTGTTTTCCTTCAAGGAAAACAGAACGTGTTAAAAAAATTAACGGTTTAGCAATTTTTTTTAGGAGTAAACAGTGGTTCCACGGACCACTGCCTACTCCTGAAAAATCTTTTTTTCACCATTCACAAAGGGGAAGGTGTCCCTTGCCCCTTGTTGCGAGTGAATAGGTTACCACCTCTTTTGAGGCGTCAGTAAAATGTAAATGTTTTGCAATCGGATTTCAGTCACAAAACTTGAATACATATCTTAAGGAATCAGTATTTTTAAGGGGCGCCCTAAACACGCCCATTTCAAAAACCAACGGAATCATTAAATGCACTTATAACACTTAAAAATGGATTTTTGCATTTGCAAACCCTTTGCTTTACTTAAGCTAGCATTTGAGATGTGCAGGGATTCTGGGTAAGAAAACGTTGTGGGATCCATGTAAGTCATACTGCCCTTGACACCTTGATGTGTCTAGTTTCAGAAATGTCTGGATTTAGTAGGGTTCCCTGTTTGTCAGCTGGCCGAAGCCCGAATAGTGCAACTATTCAGTATGGCATGAGAGAGGACATTGGGATCTACCCGCACTTTGCCTGCCCATAAGTCAAAACTACACTCAAAAGAGTCAAAATTTCTTCTCGATTTTCATAGCGATGGGAATGCTTTAGACCCCAGGAGGGCAGAAAGACTGTTGGGGCATTAAAGGTGGGGATAGACCCGACGCCTAGGTGGCCTACCCTGATCCCATATTTTTATTCTTAAAAAATATTCTTGGTGTCTAGTTGCCTCTCTGCCCCAAGGGCAGATTGCTGGTAAACACCCCAATCTGCATAAAGACTGTGCAGCCCTTTTTTCAAAAACATTTCGTCTGTAGTATCTAGAAGATTTTCTCCATCCCCAGGGGACAGTTTGTGGGTAACCCCCCTTAATTAGCCTCTGGGAAGGGCATAAAGACTATTTGACTGATTCTAGGGTGAGGGCAAGGCCCACTGCATGAGTGTCCATTTTTTCCCTTGTGTGTATTGTGCTGTCAACCCCCACTCTGAAAGGGAAAGACAACATAGAGGTATGACCTTACCAACCACCCCCAGGGCAACAGCCTGGAGGGCCACTGTAGCACCCCAGCCAAGGTACGTGCAAATGATCACACCACACACAGAGCTTGGTATTACACATCTTTATTCCTCAGCGTGTAACCATTAACTGAACATTTTGCATCATGAATTCTATTACCCACACCCAGGCACTTACATCACTGTTCTACGGAGTCTGTCAGGAACCAAAAGAGTCCCGTCATCTCTAACTCACAAGACACCACATCTCCCCCTTTGTTAAATAAAAAGTACCAATAATACATATACACATTACAACTCTTCAATAAGTCGTTTTGACGTTTGAATGAATCGCCCAGATCTGGTCCTCTGAGGCTGCGGTGATACCAGGGAAATGTCCATAACTGGCATTCGTGACAGAGACATCGGTACTTTGGGCTCTCTGGATTCTCAGGTGGACAAATCTCACTCCTGACATCTGGAGTTGGTGAAGGTCGAGGCAGGTGCTTGAAATACAAAGAATCTCGCGTAATGGACTTCCCAGGATGGTGAGCAGTCACCATGTGTCCTTTACTGGTCACAACCCTCAGTGGGTCAGCATCAAAAGATGCATCAGACTTGCATTTCCATTTCTGTTTTGCAATCACTTGGTCTCCTCTGTTGAACACAGTGTTCTGCATGCAGTGGCATCTATGCTCATAGGTCTTCATTTGATGTTTGTGAGACGAGTCAGTAATGCAAAGTTTATCAATGTCAATTGATCTCTCATGGGTCCATTGTGGCACTTTGGTTCCTATGGATTTCCCAAACATTAAGGTGGCAGGGCTTTTCACCTGTGGTAAAATGGGGAGTGGACCTGTATGCACGAAGTGTAGACTGAAGAACTGATTTGAGTTCAAGGTTTTCCAGTTAGTCAAACTCTAATTCGTTTTGCTGACGGAAGTCCGATCCAGTTCTTCCGATCCAGTTCTTGCGAATAGCCGCTAGCCGCTGCCGAGAGAAACGCCGGTGAGCAGCTCGTGCTCCCTCTTCACTCCCCCCGCAAGCCCGCAGGGCAAGTGGCAACGGGGGTTGAGCGAATCAGAGTGGAATTCGGTGTGCAGAGCTGCTGCGGTGCCGCGGTTCTGCGAGGAGGACCCGCGAGGGGCGAGGGGAGAGTGGCTCGCGTGCGGTGAGCCTGGCCATAGCTACTGTACCTACTACCGCACCGCCGTCCCCCGAGCAGCGGGTAGAGCTCTGCTGTCTGCCTTTGCTACCAGGAGCAGGAACTAAGGAACCAAGGAACCTCTGAAGAACCAGAAGAACCAGAAGGTAGGAGCGAGAGAGCGCCCATTAATAAACAGCAAAGAGCGGGTGAAGAGCGACTGCTGATAGCCTGACAGCTTGCAGCCTGGGCTTTGAGGTCAGCGGTGAGTGGCACTGGAAGTTACCCCCCCCCTAATGAAATAAGGGAAGGTCATGGTGGACGTGAAGGGGGGGTGGCGGAGAACTGACTGATGCCAATGCCAAGCCTGGTTCAGAGAGCAGAGACCGCTGGTCTGTGGTTAGTCTATTGAAAACAACCAGAACAGCCCTCAACCACGACAGCAGCCACCCCTCCCCCTCCCCTTCTGGTTTCCTTACGTTGAAGCTCTCGGTAAGAACTGCGCACAGAGCTTCCAGCCCCGGTCAAACTCTGGTTAAGAAGGGCCACTCTGGCCCATAGGAGGGCACAAGTGAGGACACAAGTGAGCGCCCGCCACGCCCAGCAGCCGCCGCTGGCTTGTTTGTCCACCTGTCTGTCCACCCGTCTGCTCATCTACCGGATCACCTGCCGGACCACCTGCAATCCCCCCTTCAATTTAATGAAATCAACCAACACGCCGCACAGCAGGGAAGCCATCGAGAGCGGCTTTGGAAGAGGAACCATACAGAGTTGGAGACTGCTCTACAAATTAAAGTACAAATTCCCTTACAAACTAGAGGACAGGGCAGCGAAAGGCAAATACAACCCCAGGCATAATCATCCTCACACACACCAAGAGAGGCACAGGAGAAAGAACAAGCCAAACACGAACATGAGCAAACTCACCAAACTTACCACCTCAGGTAATAGAACAAAACCGGCAACAAGGAAGCAAGCACGGTTGGCGTCTACCCCTCTGCCGCATTCAACCAATCTAAGCCCCAAAATTGACACCAAGTCAATCTGCAAATATTTCATCCCAATAACGCCTCGACAGGACACACTGGGAAAAAATAAGTTATACAGCAACGCACTAATACACACAACGTTACAAGCCAAAAGGCGCAAAAGTCAGAGTCATGGCCAGGAAATGACCCAGGAAACGACTCAGGAAATAAGAAGCCAGGGCAGCGAGAGACCTACAGACGCGACGCCACACCCCGCTGGGAACACCAACACAGACTCAAACACACACTGGGAGAAGGTGGAAGAAGGGCTTGGGCACGGAGACACGGAAGTGTTTGAAACCTTAACTCCACCCGCGTACCCAGCACCCCAGGAGGAGATGCAAGTCGTATCCGGCCAGACTCAGCGTGATGAAAAAACCCAAGACGCACAAGGGCAAGGAGTCCTAGAAGTCCTTGAAATTTCATCAGCATTAGAGCACTCGGAAACCCAGGGAAAGAGGCTCGAAGTATCAGGCCTGAGAACCTTGGAAATCTTAGAAATATCTTCCACTCAAGAGCCAATAAACAAAGGTAAAGATTACCATCATACGTTCGGGGATCTTACGACGGACCCACAGGCAGAAAGCAGAAACAACCCGCATGTTCTGTCTCCGTCCTTTCCCCACGTACGGAGCCTATCAGCAATCAAAATCTTCACCTTCAACCAAAGCCTACCCCTGATGGAAGAAGAACGGAGAGAAAACAGCTTCTCGGGAGAACAGAACCTTCTCCACTCCACCGCCGAAACCAAGTGCACACCCCAGATGGGATGTCACAATCAAAACTCTCTACTGTCTTCAATCAACTCCACTTTAACAACGGCTATCAACTCGCTCACCTGGCAAACGCAAAAATTGGAAATACAAATGGATACCATGCAGGCAATTGCGATGGCCATGGTCAACATAGAAGCTAAAATCGACACTCTTACTGGAAAACTAGACCTGTTGAGAACACTACCGCCCACCAGTTGTACGTGTCTACCTATAGTGGAGAAGCTTAGCTCACTTCCAGAGGTCTTAACATCTATTATTACAGAACTTAAGCAAAGACATCGGACCACTACAGCCCAGTCCCAACAAAGAACTCCCGAAAGAACATTGAAGGATGCAAATGGAATTAATGACCCAGTGAGTGTAGCAAGCGTCGCTAATGTGCCACCACAAACAGCAATGAGTAATACGAACCTCTGCGTGGGCAATATATGCCCAGTAGAAAAGCTCACCGAGCAGAACAAAAATCAAGTTGGCACACCCACCCCGTGCAGGGACACTCCTCCGTCATCTTCACAACTGGCAGCAGTGATGCATCAAAGCACACCTAAACATGAGGAATCCGGCACAGGTGAAACTTTGCATAGTAACGTCAGTGGGACAACCAACCTGGAACTCACTACAGAACCCTGCAAAACACTATCACGGAGAGCAAAGAAACGCTTGAAAAAACAAGCTAAAACCAACAAACAACGGAGCCGAATAAAGGAAACACAGCTGGGTCCGAGAGAACCAGCTGGCCCACATAGCCAAAAATCACATGTAAAAAAGGCTTTTGTAACAAAGAACGCGGAGCCACAGAAACTCTACCCGATTTTCCAAATGGAAAACTGTGGCACCAGGCCAGAAAATGGCCAGTCAAATAATATAACAAAGCCAAAAATAATCACAAATCCACATACCAATGAGGGACTGCCAGACAAAATGGAAGAGGGGCCCCATCCTGTGCTGGAAGCGCCACCACAAACAGTCAGTACAGGTACCTCGTCTATAAAGCAGTACCAAGAAATTCACATGCAGGAAACCAGGCCCCACGCTACCGTCAGAGAAATGCAAGCCCCCCCGATATCAATCCGAAATGACACCTGGGGAGTTAAAACTAGCTACAAAGATAACAGAGCGACCATAACTAATGCATATGGACTGGCCACACATCCGACTGACGAACACCATAGGGCTCAAGGGCAAATTAAAGTAGAGAATAACATCACAATCTTCACACCCGAATACACATCACGGGGAAGCACCGACATTCTAAACAGGACCAATATTTTACAAATATTTCAACATATCCCTGAGCTCTCCTCGATTGTGACCGAAGACCTTATTCAAGTACAATTTAAGCTATTGGGCAACAATGAAACAAAAGAGTCGTCAATATTAAAATGGAAAAATGACACTATACCACAAATAATTATGACAGAAAAAGATCGCTTTGCAAATTGGGGGATTAAGGTATACATCCCCAAAGAGGAAAAATATCCGTTTATGTTAAAAGCCGGCATTAACATCAAAAACACAGAGAGCACACGAAAGTCCTGCCTAAAAGGAACAAACCACGTTGCCCGCACTACAGTTTTCTCCAACTTAAGAATACACCTTTCACCTAACTTGACTCAAATAAGGCGCACGTGCACAGAAAGCGAAAAGATGGACCTCAAAAGAATCCACAAGGAAGGAACACCAATAACCCGACCACCAATAAGAACATACTGCTCCTAGCAAACAAAGTAAAGATTCTGACATCACTGGATTGAGGGACACTGTGAAAGTAATCTCATGGAATGTGTACAGGTTAAAAACAACTTTACAGAACACGGAATCAGTTGACTTCCTACAGTCTGGGGATCTGTTATGCCTCCAAGAAACTTGGCTGCTAATCTCAGCGGCCATTCCAGGCTTTACGGAATTTCAACAGCCAGCAAAAAAGCATAACATATTCGGAAGACCGTCGGGGGACTATCTATATACACACGAACCAGCTGTAACATAAAAGCTACACCCCTACTTAACACAGGCATGGCCCAAGCTACTCTTTTGCAAGGCTTCAAATTGAACGGCTGCCCATTAAAGATTTTACTTGTGAACATCTACTTTAACAGTAAGGAATCATCAAGACCCAGCACCATGAGGGCCCTATTGGATGCACTGGAAGAGCTACTAAGCAGCCAGCCAAATTGCGGGATTATAATCGCCGGTGATTTTAATACTCGTAACCTAGGGACTGCACCCAACGATGCCCTGCCAATGGACATGGCAGGAAAGCTAATGAATACATTTTTAAATGCATATAGATTAAAACCAACACAAATCCTCAACCACCCCAAGTCGGCTTCGAACACAGAACCACTGGGAAAAATCAAAACCACGATTGACTATATCTTCGTGTGTAAACGCTTGTATGGACGTGTCAGAAACTCAGAAACCCGTGCTCCAGACGAGCGATCATCTCCCACTGGCCATAATCTTTGCATTACAAATGACCATGCAACCGCTCGTCGCCACAGTGGGTTCCACTAAGGGAGAGGAAATTCACACCTTACAGAGGAGAATAAAATGGAACACAATAGATACAACAGCATTATGCAGGTGGAAAACGATCTGGCCCAGTTTTGCTCACAAATTTACAGCAGGCAACGTGTGCGAAAATTGGATCAAACTAGCGACAGAGGTGTATGAGCTTTTGACATTCAGACAAATAAACCACCGACGAACATCTGGAGAAGGGATCTGTTGCCATCCACAACCCCGGTGCACAAAAGTGGGGCAAAGCAAGCGGGCCTTGAGATCAGCCATTCGCATCCATAAACGAGAGGGAAAGGCCAAAACATTCCAAAATCAACTCCTAGCTAGGAAAATACACAGGAAAAACATATGGGACAGCAAAAGAAAACAGCAAGAGTCCCAATGGTTGCAAATCCACAGCCTGCTGACCCCAAATAAAAAGGCAGAATTTTGGTCATATATCAATAGGCTCTCTGGGCACGGCCACGATAGGCGCAACGTGGTTTCCAGCTACTCATGGATTGCACACGTGGCCGCATTGTATTGTTGTGTGCCAAGTCAGGCTCAGCCTCATCAGCTTTTTTATCACAAAAAATACTCCTATAGATTAACTGATGGTTAACATAAAAACTGTGTTACCTAAAAACGATAGGGAGGTGTCTATGTGAAGATCTAGAACTGCAGACACCCAAGGGTGCGCAAGGAAGCAATTCCTTTTTGTTTAGTTACCCTCACACACCCTAGTGGTGTCATGCTTCATCATCGGGTCACCCCAACGCCTATAAGTTGGGGTGGGCTCAACCACAGTGTTGGGAAGCTCTTTGGAAAGTGAAGACCAGGGGGATTATAGATAAAAATCCTCCGACAGGCCCCGGTTTCCCTTTATTATTGGGTCTGTCAGGGATATTAAAAATAATTAAAAAGAAATGGGTCAATGGGAGTGATAATGGTCCTATGACCCTATTGCCAACATGTTTCAGTCCTGGGATGGCCGTAAAGGTCCTGGACTTTCTTCAGGGCAGAGGTCGTCCTCCCTGGGAACAACAGTGAAAGGGGAGTCCCTATCCTGTGAACGAAAAAAGGGCAGAGTAGCTGCTCCTTTTGTATAAATAACAGATGATTAATCTGTTATACGCAGTCCTTCATCTCTGAAAAACACAAGAAACAAAACAAACACCATATCGTTTCCATTGCATAAACATCATTTGTGTAGTTATTAACAACTCTAATTAGGTGCGTCAACTGTGACCCAACATTTAAATAAATGCCAGGTGAGTGTGCAAATGGAAATTCTCATTTACATCATACTCATGCCATACACAATTATATCTGTAACATAATAGTGCTATGTGGCAGATAAATGTGCGGTGGCGATTTTACTCGCATACTGACATTATCAGCATGCCAGTGTGTGTACTTATTCCAAAGTGAAAATATCGCGTGACAGTCTAAAAGAACAGCACTAGGCTGCTA
Organism: Calotriton arnoldi; assembly: GCA_963921515.1. Taxonomy (NCBI): domain Eukaryota; kingdom Metazoa; phylum Chordata; class Amphibia; order Caudata; family Salamandridae; genus Calotriton; species Calotriton arnoldi. The sequence goes on along the minus strand of CAWUFW010015821.1, from coordinate 206,506 downwards.
TCAAGCAGTGTACTATTGTGCAGGTATATACTCGCATCTTTGCTTTAAAAATACTAATCATAATAAAAGCATCCATTTTCTTACCCATTTTGCGGAGAAAAACTGTGTCACAGGGGCCCGCTAGGCGTGATGGAATAGCCCTGTAGTCACACTCTGTTGTATTGTTTGGGGGTGGGGAGAAGATGAAGTATACCGGAAGTTTTTTAGTCAGGGCAAACAGTCTGTGTTTAGCAAAGTAACACGACTAAACCTGTTGTAACCACCTGTCACCCCCTACTTACTTCTTCAAGGGTCCTATCCCGCCTGTGTACCTACTTGGTCCGAGTCCCCGGCTTTCGCTCTTCACTGCCGTTGAACAGGGATATAAATACCTTTATTTTAGCGGGAAAACCTCAGTTGAGTGTCACGCCCATGGTATACTCAAGTGCCGTTAGGCACGTAGATGCGTGTGTGATGTGCCATAGAGGATCATGGGATTTGAAGTCTTTTTACAAAATGGTGTCTCGATCCGAAAAATCGGTTCGCATTGGTGTTAGATTTACCGAAGAAGCCTCGATGTAGGGCTGACTCAACAACGTAATTCTAATATCGTGACACACTTAAATTTACATATGTGTCATACAATATCTACATACGGGTGGGAGTTTGTTGGCAGTTTAAAGAAAACAAATTTTCATGCTCGGAAATCAGTGTATAATTAAGATGACAAGCAAGATGTCAGTGTCATGATGGAAGGGGATAATGGGAACAATAGTTCCTTTGCATTTAGATGGAACTCGAGCAGTAAAGTTTTTGTCTATTATACTAGTGTGTATAAATGAGTATTTAGAAATGGTCACTTTATACATTTTAATCAGAAAGGAAAAACCAAAAGACTATCCAAAGATACTGTTCATATAGCATCTCCATTTGTCATAACAAGAGAGATAGCAGAGATGATATGTAGCTCAGTAATGTTTATTTATTTAGCTGATTCCAAGGTATAGAATCATTCAGACCAATTTCATATGTCTTCAAACGATACACCCATCGTTGTTCTCGTTCTAGAAGTCTATTCGTCAGATTGCCTGAGCCTTTCACTTTCTCTATAACTGTCCACCGTATGTCAGTGTCTTTATGTTGTTTTTCTTTATAGTGTGCTGTTAATTTAGTTGCAGTCACTGCTCGCCTTATTGTGCTTCTATGTTCACTAATGCGAACTTTGACCTTGCGACTAGTCATACCGATATAGCTCAAATTGCATGGGCACTTGATGAGGTAGACTACTGATTCTGAATTACAATTAGTATGGGATCTTTGTTCCCATGGAAAGTGTAGACCTAAATCAAGGCTTTTAGTATGTTCTGTAAAGGGGCACACTACACATGAACCACATGGAAAATGACCTAACACAGGTGGGTTATTCCACAATGTAAGTTGAACATTGTTTACATTTTTGAACGTGTCAGTGTGAACTAGAGTGTCTCTCAAGCTTTTATTCTTTTTGAATGAGAACATGGGTTTTTCATAAGGGAGTCTATTTGAAGTAAGAATGGGCCATTTCTTGTTGATGATTTTCTTCACCTCATTGGAAGAGGAATTAAACGTGGTTACACAAATTATTTGATCACGTGGGGTCTTTTCATGGGACTCTAGAAGTGCAGCTCTTGGAGTGTTACGAGCTCTTTTACTAGCTTTTTCTATAATCTTGTTCGGATATTTTCTCTGTCTAAGTTTGGTGGTGAGAATTGCAGCTTCTTTTTATAGTCTTTCAAATCTGAGCAATTTCTCCGTACTCTCAAGAACTGGCCTACCGGAAGATTCTCCCTGAGAGAGCGTGGGTGCGCACTGTCAAATCTTAATAAACTGTTCCTGTCAGTGGGCTTTGTATATAGTGAGCTTAACAGAGTACCGCCAGCTGCTCTCAGTGTAATATCTAAAAAGGAAATCTTTTCTCTATCCATATTCATAGTGAATCGTAGATGGGGATTTAAAAAATTAATCCAATTCATGAAGCTATTGAGAGTCGAAACTTCTCCCTTCCAGATGAGAAGTACATCATCAATATATCTGTACCATTTGTATATATTAGTAGTATAAGCATTTGCCGTCCAAATATATTGATCTTCAAAGTGACCCATATACAGGCAGGCTAAACTGGGGGCAAAGGTACTGCCCATTGAAGTTCCGTGTATCTGGAGATACAACTGGTCCTCAAATTTGAAAAAGTTTTCTGTAAGGGCTAACCGAATCAAAGTGATAACCCACTCAATAGGAGCTGTCCACTGCCATTCTTCTTGTTTTAGAATATCCTCTATTACTTTGATACTTTCTTCCTGAGGGATACTTGTATACAATGCTTCCACATCAAGGCATACCAAAATGTTTTCCTGTGGGTCATATTCTATGTCTGTCAAAAGATTAAATAGATGTTTTGTATCTTGTACGTATGAAATTATGCGTGTAACCAGAGGTCGTAGGAACCAGTCAGCATATTTCGATAAAGGTTCAAGAATAGATCCAATTCCAGATACAATAGGTCTTCCTGGGGGTGGTATCCTGCCTTTATGGATCTTAGGTATTGTGTAGAACAGAGGTGTTCTTGGATCATCTTGGTTGAGAAAATCATGCTCCTTTTTGGTGATCCACTCTTTTTCAAGGGCATCTGTCGTCAATGTTGATATCGTGGTTTTTATCCGTTGGGTTGGGTCCCTATTGATCTTTTTGTAATATTTGGTATCTGCCAAGAGATCAAAGCAAGCTGTTCTGTATGCATTAGTCTTCTGAATAACAGTTGCACCGCCCTTATCTGCTGGTTTTATAATTATATCAGATCTGGTTTTTAAGGTTTCGAGGGCTGTACGTTCCTTGGTGCTCAAATTATTGAAGGTGTCTCTTTTTGGTTGTAATTGTTCAATTTCTTTGATTACTGCTTCCTCGAAGGCCATCACCTCTGGGGGCATTGTTGATGTTGGAGGAAGAAACGTGGACTTTAATTTAAAGTTGGTATAGCTGTCATCATTATCTTGTCTTTCTTTATCCATAAAGAAAGTCTTGAGGCGGATCTTCCTGAAGAATTCACTTAGTTCACATCTTAGACGGAATTTATCCATGTAGGTAGTTGGAACAAAACCTAGTCCTTTGTCCAGGATCGCCTTCTCCTCTGTCGTCAAGACTACGTCTGTTAAGTTGACGATTAGTCCCTCATTGTGCTCGTGCTCGGCTGTGGTTGACCTCTGGTATGGCTCCGTGTGTTGATTGGGGTCCTGTCGTCTTCCCACTGGACCCCCTTGTTCCCACGTCTTCCTCGTTTGCCTCTTCTTCCGCCCTGTCCTAAAAAATGTTGGTTAAATTCAGGCTGATAGTAGGGTCCAATAGGGTATTGTGGTGGTCCATGGAATGGAGCTGGGCCAAATGGGCCAGGCCATGGATACATCTGTGGTTGTACAAATCTTTGGTTAAAACCCCTCTTCGAGGTCTCCTTTGTTTTCCTCTCCTGCTTCTGTTAGATCCATCACTGGACCACTCTTCTTGTTCCGATTCGGAAGATGCCGACTGACCACTATAAGAAGATCCTGAGTCCGAGTGTTCATAACCCTTATAGTCATCCTTTATATAGGGGTACACCCTCTCATGACTAAACTTCTTCAGGTCTTTTTGTAACTTACTGATTTTATTTTGCATTAGATAGTCCTTATGTTCACTTATTTCTTTGTTTACCTCTTCAAGTTTTTTCTTATAGAGAGTCAGCTTAATTTCTGTAATCAAGCAATCTTCGCTGGTTTTGATTTTGATTACTAATGCTTCAGATAAGCGTTTAGCCGTATTAATAATGAGGATCAACCAGTCGCGTGAACATCGCCACGCGATCAGTGACCACTCTTTTTTGAATTGGGGGTCATCTAAGAATATTCTTGGGGCATTGGTGACTAGTAGTCCATTTGGTGCTGCGTTTCCACGGAGATATTCTGTCATAATGGCACCATGTAATAAGATTCTCATCTGGCATCGCTTCAGTTCTTTCAACTCGTCCCAATTTTGTGCTTGGGTAAGGCTCTGACTGATATTGGTATCAGGTAACAGGGATGGCCCTGCCAAAATGGCAGATGCAATGTCATCTGTGTAGCCTAAACCCAATTGTTCTGCCATGATAATGTCGGATGATAATGGATGCAAAAGCTACAATAAACAGTATGTAATGCTGTACGTGACTGTAAACGCTAGTATTATTCACTAATTAAAGTACCATTATTGAAATTCAGAATGAGTTCTGAATTATACCCTACAGCTGTACGCTGCGCAACATACGTATAAACATAGGGCTATGGGGAAGTGACCCCTAATGCCCAGAGGGTTGAGAGGATTCCATACTGGAGTATAACCTCCCAAGTCAAGATATTTTATCACAAAAAATACTCCTATAGATTAACTGATGGTTAACATAAAAACTGTGTTACCTAAATACGATAGGGAGGTGTCTATGTGAAGATCTAGAACTGCAGACACCCAAGGGTGCGCAAGGAAGCAATTCCTTTTGTTTAGTTACCCTCACACACCCTAGTGGTGTCATGCTTCATCATCGGGTCACCCCAACGCCTATAAGTTGGGGTGGGCTCAACCACAGTGTTGGGAAGCTCTTTGGAAAGTGAAGACCAGGGGATTATAGATAAAAATCCTCCGACAGGCCCCGGTTTCCCTTTATTATTGGGTCTGTCAGGGATATTAAAAATAATTAAAAAGAAATGGGTCAATGGGAGTGATAATGGTCCTATGACCCTATTGCCAACATGTTTCAGTCCTGGGATGGCCGTAAAGGTCCTGGACTTTCTTCAGGGCAGAGGTCGTCCTCCCTGGGAACAACAGTGAAAGGGGAGTCCCTATCCTGTGAACGAAAAAAGGGCAGAGTAGCTGCTCCTTTTGTATAAATAACAGATGATTAATCTGTTATACGCAGTCCTTCATCTCTGAAAAACACAAGAAACAAAACAAACACCATATCGTTTCCATTGCATAAACATCATTTGTGTAGTTATTAACAACCCTAATTAGGTGCGTCAACTGTGACCCAACATTTAAATAAATGCCAGGTGAGTGTGCAAATGGAAATTCTCATTTACATCATACTCATGCCATACACAATTATATCTGTAACATAATAGTGCTATGTGGCAGATAAATGTGCGGTGGCGATTTTACTCGCATACTGACATTATCAGCATGCCAGTGTGTGTACTTATTCCAAAGTGAAAATATCGCGTGACAGTCTAAAAGAACAGCACTAGGCTGCTATCAAGCAGTGTACTATTGTGCAGGTATATACTCGCATCTTTGCTTTAAAAATACTAATCATAATAAAAGCATCCATTTTCTTACCCATTTTGCGGAGAAAAACTGTGTCACAGGGGCCCGCTAGGCGTGATGGAATAGCCCTGTAGTCACACTCTGTTGTATTGTTTGGGGTGGGGAGAAGATGAAGTATACCGGAAGTTTTTTAGTCAGGGCAAACAGTCTGTGTTTAGCAAAGTAACACGACTAAACCTGTTGTAACCACCTGTCACCCCCTACTTACTTCTTCAAGGGTCCTATCCCGCCTGTGTACCTACTTGGTCCGAGTCCCCGGCTTTCGCTCTTCACTGCCGTTGAACAGGGATATAAATACCTTTATTTTAGCGGGAAAACCTCAGTTGAGTGTCACGCCCATGGTATACTCAAGTGCCGTTAGGCACGTAGATGCGTGTGTGATGTGCCATAGAGGATCATGGGATTTGAAGTCTTTTTACAAAATGGTGTCTCGATCCGAAAAATCGGTTCGCATTGGTGTTAGATTTACCGAAGAAGCCTCGATGTAGGGCTGACTCAACAACGTAATTCTAATATCGTGACACACTTAAATTTACATATGTGTCATACAATATCTACATACGGGTGGGAGTTTGTTGGCAGTTTAAAGAAAACAAATTTTCATGCTCGGAAATCAGTGTATAATTAAGATGACAAGCAAGATGTCAGTGTCATGATGGAAGGGGATAATGGGAACAATAGTTCCTTTGCATTTAGATGGAACTCGAGCAGTAAAGTTTTTGTCTATTATACTAGTGTGTATAAATGAGTATTTAGAAATGGTCACTTTATACATTTTAATCAGAAAGGAAAAACCAAAAGACTATCCAAAGATACTGTTCATATAGCATCTCCATTTGTCATAACAAGAGAGATAGCAGAGATGATATGTAGCTCAGTAATGTTTATTTATTTAGCTGATTCCAAGGTATAGAATCATTCAGACCAATTTCATATGTCTTCAAACGATACACCCATCGTTGTTCTCGTTCTAGAAGTCTATTCGTCAGATTGCCTGAGCCTTTCACTTTCTCTATAACTGTCCACCGTATGTCAGTGTCTTTATGTTGTTTTTCTTTATAGTGTGCTGTTAATTTAGTTGCGGTCACTGCTCGCCTTATTGTGCTTCTATGTTCACTAATGCGAACTTTGACCTTGCGACTAGTCATACCGATATAGCTCAAATTGCATGGGCACTTGATGAGGTAGACTACTGATTCTGAATTACAATTAGTATGGGATCTTTGTTCCCATGGAAAGTGTAGACCTAAATCAAGGCTTTTAGTATGTTCTGTAAAGGGGCACACTACACATGAACCACATGGAAAATGACCTAACACAGGTGGGTTATTCCACAATGTAAGTTGAACATTGTTTACATTTTTGAACGTGTCAGTGTGAACTAGAGTGTCTCTCAAGCTTTTATTCTTTTTGAATGAGAACATGGGTTTTTCATAAGGGAGTCTATTTGAAGTAAGAATGGGCCATTTCTTGTTGATGATTTTCTTCACCTCATTGGAAGAGGAATTAAACGTGGTTACACAAATTATTTGATCACGTGGGGTCTTTTGATGGGACTCTAGAAGTGCAGCTCTTGGAGTGTTACGAGCTCTTTTACTAGCTTTTTCTATAATCTTGTTCGGATATTTTCTCTGTCTAAGTTTGGTGGTGAGAATTGCAGCTTCTTTTTTATAGTCTTTCAAATCTGAGCAATTTCTCCGTACTCTCAAGAACTGGCCTACCGGAAGATTCTCCCTGAGAGAGCGTGGGTGCGCACTGTCAAATCTTAATAAACTGTTCCTGTCAGTGGGCTTTGTATGTAGTGAGCTTAACAGAGTACCGCCAGCTGCTCTCAGTGTAATATCTAAAAAGGAAATCTTTTCTCTATCCATATTCATAGTGAATCGTAGATGGGGATTTAAACAATTAATCCAATTCATGAAGCTATTGAGAGTCGAAACTTCTCCCTTCCAGATGAGAAGTACATCATCAATATATCTGTACCATTTGTATATATTAGTAGTATAAGCATTTGCCGTCCAAATATATTGATCTTCAAAGTGACCCATATACAGGCAGGCTAAACTGGGGGCAAAGGTACTGCCCATTGAAGTTCCGTGTATCTGGAGATACAACTGGTCCTCAAATTTGAAAAAGTTTTCTGTAAGGGCTAACCGAATCAAAGTGATAACCCACTCAATAGGAGCTGTCCACTGCCATTCTTCTTGTTTTAGAATATCCTCTATTACTTTGATACTTTCTTCCTGAGGGATACTTGTATACAATGCTTCCACATCAAGGCATACCAAAATGTTTTCCTGTGGGTCATATTCTATGTCTGTCAAAAGATTAAATAGATGTTTTGTATCTTGTACGTATGAAATTATGCGTGTAACCAGAGGTCGTAGGAACCAGTCAGCATATTTCGATAAAGGTTCAAGAATAGATCCAATTCCAGATACAATAGGTCTTCCTGGGGGTGGTATCCTGCCTTTATGGATCTTAGGTATTGTGTAGAACAGAGGTGTTCTTGGATCATCTTGGTTGAGAAAATCATGCTCCTTTTTGGTGATCCACTCTTTTTCAAGGGCATCTGTCGTCAATGTTGATATCGTGGTTTTTATCCGTTGGGTTGGGTCCCTATTGATCTTTTTGTAATATTTGGTATCTGCCAAGAGATCAAAGCAAGCTGTTCTGTATGCATTAGTCTTCTGAATAACAGTTGCACCGCCCTTATCTGCTGGTTTTATAATTATATCAGATCTGGTTTTTAAGGTTTCGAGGGCTGTACGTTCCTTGGTGCTCAAATTATTGAAGGTGTCTCTTTTTGGTTGTAATTGTTCAATTTCTTTGATTACTGCTTCCTCGAAGGCCATCACCTCTGGGGGCATTGTTGATGTTGGAGGAAGAAACGTGGACTTTAATTTATAGTTGGTATAGCTGTCATCATTATCTTGTCTTTCTTTATCCATAAAGAAAGTCTTGAGGCGGATCTTCCTGAAGAATTCACTTAGTTCACATCTTAGACGGAATTTATCCATGTAGGTAGTTGGAACAAAACCTAGTCCTTTGTCCAGGATCGCCTTCTCCTCTGTCGTCAAGACTACGTCTGTTAAGTTGACGATTAGTCCCTCATTGTGCTCGTGCTCGGCTGTGGTTGACCTCTGGTATGGCTCCGTGTGTTGATACCAAATATTACAAAAAGATCAATAGGGACCCAACCCAACGGATAAAAACCACGATATCAACATTGACGACAGATGCCCTTGAAAAAGAGTGGATCACCAAAAAGGAGCATGATTTTCTCAACCAAGATGATCCAAGAACACCTCTGTTCTACACAATACCTAAGATCCATAAAGGCAGGATACCACCCCCAGGAAGACCTATTGTATCTGGAATTGGATCTATTCTTGAACCTTTATCGAAATATGCTGACTGGTTCCTACGACCTCTGGTTACACGCATAATTTCATACGTACAAGATACAAAACATCTATTTAATCTTTTGACAGACATAGAATATGACCCACAGGAAAACATTTTGGTATGCCTTGATGTGGAAGCATTGTATACAAGTATCCCTCAGGAAGAAAGTATCAAAGTAATAGAGGATATTCTAAAACAAGAAGAATGGCAGTGGACAGCTCCTATTGAGTGGGTTATCACTTTGATTCGGTTAGCCCTTACAGAAAACTTTTTCAAATTTGAGGACCAGTTGTATCTCCAGATACACGGAACTTCAATGGGCAGTACCTTTGCCCCCAGTTTAGCCTGCCTGTATATGGGTCACTTTGAAGATCAATATATTTGGACGGCAAATGCTTATACTACTAATATATACAAATGGTACAGATATATTGATGATGTACTTCTCATCTGGAAGGGAGAAGTTTCGACTCTCAATAGCTTCATGAATTGGATTAATTTTTTAAATCCCCATCTACGATTCACTATGAATATGGATAGAGAAAAGATTTCCTTTTTAGATATTACACTGAGAGCAGCTGGCGGTACTCTGTTAAGCTCACTATATACAAAGCCCACTGACAGGAACAGTTTATTAAGATTTGACAGTGCGCACCCACGCTCTCTCAGGGAGAATCTTCCGGTAGGCCAGTTCTTGAGAGTACGGAGAAATTGCTCAGATTTGAAAGACTATAAAAAGAAGCTGCAATTCTCACCACCAAACTTAGACAGAGAAAATATCCGAACAAGATTATAGAAAAAGCTAGTAAAAGAGCTCGTAACACTCCAAGAGCTGCACTTCTAGAGTCCCATCAAAAGACCCCACGTGATCAAATAATTTGTGTAACCACGTTTAATTCCTCTTCCAATGAGGTGAAGAAAATCATCAACAAGAAATGGCCCATTCTTACTTCAAATAGACTCCCTTATGAAAAACCCATGTTCTCATTCAAAAAGAATAAAAGCTTGAGAGACACTCTAGTTCACACTGACACGTTCAAAAATGTAAACAATGTTCAACTTACATTGTGGAATAACCCACCTGTGTTAGGTCATTTTCCATGTGGTTCATGTGTAGTGTGCCCCTTTACAGAACATACTAAAAGCCTTGATTTAGGTCTACACTTTCCATGGGAACAAAGATCCCATACTAATTGTAATTCAGAATCAGTAGTCTACCTCATCAAGTGCCCATGCAATTTGAGCTATATCGGTATGACTAGTCGCAAGGTCAAAGTTCGCATTAGTGAACATAGAAGCACAATAAGGCGAGCAGTGACCGCAACTAAATTAACAGCACACTATAAAGAAAAACAACATAAAGACACTGACATACGGTGGACAGTTATAGAGAAAGTGAAAGGCTCAGGCAATCTGACGAATAGACTTCTAGAACGAGAACAACGATGGGTGTATCGTTTGAAGACATATGAAATTGGTCTGAATGATTCTATACCTTGGAATCAGCTAAATAAATAAACATTACTGAGCTACATATCATCTCTGCTATCTCTCTTGTTATGACAAATGGAGATGCTATATGAACAGTATCTTTGGATAGTCTTTTGGTTTTTCCTTTCTGATTAAAATGTATAAAGTGACCATTTCTAAATACTCATTTATACACACTAGTATAATAGACAAAAACTTTACTGCTCGAGTTCCATCTAAATGCAAAGGAACTATTGTTCCCATTATCCCCTTCCATCATGACACTGACATCTTGCTTGTCATCTTAATTATACACTGATTTCCGAGCATGAAAATTTGTTTTCTTTAAACTGCCAACAAACTCCCACCCGTATGTAGATATTGTATGACACATATGTAAATTTAAGTGTGTCACGATATTAGAATTACGTTGTTGAGTCAGCCCTACATCGAGGCTTCTTCGGTAAATCTAACACCAATGCGAACCGATTTTTCGGATCGAGACACCATTTTGTAAAAAGACTTCAAATCCCATGATCCTCTATGGCACATCACACACGCATCTACGTGCCTAACGGCACTTGAGTATACCATGGGCGTGACACTCAACTGAGGTTTTCCCGCTAAAATAAAGGTATTTATATCCCTGTTCAACGGCAGTGAAGAGCGAAAGCCGGGGACTCGGACCAAGTAGGTACACAGGCGGGATAGGACCCTTGAAGAAGTAAGTAGGGGGTGACAGGTGGTTACAACAGGTTTAGTCGTGTTACTTTGCTAAACACAGACTGTTTGCCCTGACTAAAAAACTTCCGGTATACTTCATCTTCTCCCCACCCCCAAACAATACAACAGAGTGTGACTACAGGGCTATTCCATCACGCCTAGCGGGCCCCTGTGACACAGTTTTTCTCCGCAAAATGGGTAAGAAAATGGATGCTTTTATTATGATTAGTATTTTTAAAGCAAAGATGCGAGTATATACCTGCACAATAGTACACTGCTTGATAGCAGCCTAGTGCTGTTCTTTTAGACTGTCACGCGATATTTTCACTTTGGAATAAGTACACACACTGGCATGCTGATAATGTCAGTATGCGAGTAAAATCGCCACCGCACATTTATCTGCCACATAGCACTATTATGTTACAGATATAATTGTGTATGGCATGAGTATGATGTAAATGAGAATTTCCATTTGCACACTCACCTGGCATTTATTTAAATGTTGGGTCACAGTTGACGCACCTAATTAGGGTTGTTAATAACTACACAAATGATGTTTATGCAATGGAAACGATATGGTGTTTGTTTTGTTTCTTGTGTTTTTCAGAGATGAAGGACTGCGTATAACAGATTAATCATCTGTTATTTATACAAAAGGAGCAGCTACTTTGCCCTTTTTTTCGTTCACAGGATAGGGACTCCCCTTTCACTGTTGTTCCCAGGGAGGACGACCTCTGCCCTGAAGAAAGTCCAGGACCTTTACGGCCATCCCAGGACTGAAACATGTTGGCAATAGGGTCATAGGACCATTATCACTCCCATTGACCCATTTCTTTTTAATTATTTTTAATATCCCTGACAGACCCAATAATAAAGGGAAACCGGGGCCTGTCGGAGGATTTTTATCTATAATCCCCCTGGTCTTCACTTTCCAAAGAGCTTCCCAACACTGTGGTTGAGCCCACCCCAACTTATAGGCGTTGGGGTGACCCGATGATGAAGCATGACACCACTAGGGTGTGTGAGGGTAACTAAACAAAAAGGAATTGCTTCCTTGCGCACCCTTGGGTGTCTGCAGTTCTAGATCTTCACATAGACACCTCCCTATCGTTTTTAGGTAACACAGTTTTTATGTTAACCATCAGTTAATCTATAGGAGTATTTTTTGTGATAAAATATCTTGACTTGGGAGGTTATACTCCAGTATGGAATCCTCTCAACCCTCTGGGCATTAGGGGTCACTTCCCCATAGCCCTATGTTTATACGTATGTTGCGCAGCGTACAGCTGTAGGGTATAATTCAGAACTCATTCTGAATTTCAATAATGGTACTTTAATTAGTGAATAATACTAGCGTTTACAGTCACGTACAGCATTACATACTGTTTATTGTAGCTTTTGCATCCATTATCATCCGACATTATCATGGCAGAACAATTGGGTTTAGGCTACACAGATGACATTGCATCTGCCATTTTGGCAGGGCCATCCCTGTTACCTGATACCAATATCAGTCAGAGCCTTACCCAAGCACAAAATTGGGACGAGTTGAAAGAACTGAAGCGATGCCAGATGAGAATCTTATTACATGGTGCCATTATGACAGAATATCTCCGTGGAAACGCAGCACCAAATGGACTACTAGTCACCAATGCCCCAAGAATATTCTTAGATGACCCCCAATTCAAAAAAGAGTGGTCACTGATCGCGTGGCGATGTTCACGCGACTGGTTGATCCTCATTATTAATACGGCTAAACGCTTATCTGAAGCATTAGTAATCAAAATCAAAACCAGCGAAGATTGCTTGATTACAGAAATTAAGCTGACTCTCTATAAGAAAAAACTTGAAGAGGTAAACAAAGAAATAAGTGAACATAAGGACTATCTAATGCAAAATAAAATCAGTAAGTTACAAAAAGACCTGAAGAAGTTTAGTCATGAGAGGGTGTACCCCTATATAAAGGATGACTATAAGGGTTATGAACACTCGGACTCAGGATCTTCTTATAGTGGTCAGTCGGCATCTTCCGAATCGGAACAAGAAGAGTGGTCCAGTGATGGATCTAACAGAAGCAGGAGAGGAAAACAAAGGAGACCTCGAAGAGGGGGTTTTAACCAAAGATTTGTACAACCACAGATGTATCCATGGCCTGGCCCATTTGGCCCAGCTCCATTCCATGGACCACCACAATACCCTATTGGACCCTACTATCAGCCTGAATTTAACCAACATTTTTTAGGACAGGGCGGAAGAAGAGGCAAACGAGGAAGACGTGGGAACAAGGGGGTCCAGTGGGAAGACGACAGGACCCCAATCAACACACGGAGCCATACCAGAGGTCAACCACAGCCGAGCACGAGCACAATGAGGGACTAATCGTCAACTTAACAGACGTAGTCTTGACGACAGAGGAGAAGGCGATCCTGGACAAAGGACTAGGTTTTGTTCCAACTACCTACATGGATAAATTCCGTCTAAGATGTGAACTAAGTGAATTCTTCAGGAAGATCCGCCTCAAGACTTTCTTTATGGATAAAGAAAGACAAGATAATGATGACAGCTATACCAACTTTAAATTAAAGTCCACGTTTCTTCCTCCAACATCAACAATGCCCCCAGAGGTGATGGCCTTCGAGGAAGCAGTAATCAAAGAAATTGAACAATTACAACCAAAAAGAGACACCTTCAATAATTTGAGCACCAAGGAACGTACAGCCCTCGAAACCTTAAAAACCAGATCTGATATAATTATAAAACCAGCAGATAAGGGCGGTGCAACTGTTATTCAGAAGACTAATGCATACAGAACAGCTTGCTTTGATCTCTTGGCAGATACCAAATATTACAAAAAGATCAATAGGGACCCAACCCAACGGATAAAAACCACGATATCAACATTGACGACAGATGCCCTTGAAAAAGAGTGGATCACCAAAAAGGAGCATGATTTTCTCAACCAAGATGATCCAAGAACACCTCTGTTCTACACAATACCTAAGATCCATAAAGGCAGGATACCACCCCCAGGAAGACCTATTGTATCTGGAATTGGATCTATTCTTGAACCTTTATCGAAATATGCTGACTGGTTCCTACGACCTCTGGTTACACGCATAATTTCATACGTACAAGATACAAAACATCTATTTAATCTTTTGACAGACATAGAATATGACCCACAGGAAAACATTTTGGTATGCCTTGATGTGGAAGCATTGTATACAAGTATCCCTCAGGAAGAAAGTATCAAAGTAATAGAGGATATTCTAAAACAAGAAGAATGGCAGTGGACAGCTCCTATTGAGTGGGTTATCACTTTGATTCGGTTAGCCCTTACAGAAAACTTTTTCAAATTTGAGGACCAGTTGTATCTCCAGATACACGGAACTTCAATGGGCAGTACCTTTGCCCCCAGTTTAGCCTGCCTGTATATGGGTCACTTTGAAGATCAATATATTTGGACGGCAAATGCTTATACTACTAATATATACAAATGGTACAGATATATTGATGATGTACTTCTCATCTGGAAGGGAGAAGTTTCGACTCTCAATAGCTTCATGAATTGGATTAATTGTTTAAATCCCCATCTACGATTCACTATGAATATGGATAGAGAAAAGATTTCCTTTTTAGATATTACACTGAGAGCAGCTGGCGGTACTCTGTTAAGCTCACTATATACAAAGCCCACTGACAGGAACAGTTTATTAAGATTTGACAGTGCGCACCCACGCTCTCTCAGGGAGAATCTTCCGGTAGGCCAGTTCTTGAGAGTACGGAGAAATTGCTCAGATTTGAAAGACTATAAAAAGAAGCTGCAATTCTCACCACCAAACTTAGACAGAGAAAATATCCGAACAAGATTATAGAAAAAGCTAGTAAAAGAGCTCGTAACACTCCAAGAGCTGCACTTCTAGAGTCCCATCAAAAGACCCCACGTGATCAAATAATTTGTGTAACCACGTTTAATTCCTCTTCCAATGAGGTGAAGAAAATCATCAACAAGAAATGGCCCATTCTTACTTCAAATAGACTCCCTTATGAAAAACCCATGTTCTCATTCAAAAAGAATAAAAGCTTGAGAGACACTCTAGTTCACACTGACACGTTCAAAAATGTAAACAATGTTCAACTTACATTGTGGAATAACCCACCTGTGTTAGGTCATTTTCCATGTGGTTCATGTGTAGTGTGCCCTTTACAGAACATACTAAAAGCCTTGATTTAGGTCTACACTTTCCATGGGAACAAAGATCCCATACTAATTGTAATTCAGAATCAGTAGTCTACCTCATCAAGTGCCCATGCAATTTGAGCTATATCGGTATGACTAGTCGCAAGGTCAAAGTTCGCATTAGTGAACATAGAAGCACAATAAGGCGAGCAGTGACCGCAACTAAATTAACAGCACACTATAAAGAAAAACAACATAAAGACACTGACATACGGTGGACAGTTATAGAGAAAGTGAAAGGCTCAGGCAATCTGACGAATAGACTTCTAGAACGAGAACAACGATGGGTGTATCGTTTGAAGACATATGAAATTGGTCTGAATGATTCTATACCTTGGAATCAGCTAAATAAATAAACATTACTGAGCTACATATCATCTCTGCTATCTCTCTTGTTATGACAAATGGAGATGCTATATGAACAGTATCTTTGGATAGTCTTTTGGTTTTTCCTTTCTGATTAAAATGTATAAAGTGACCATTTCTAAATACTCATTTATACACACTAGTATAATAGACAAAAACTTTACTGCTCGAGTTCCATCTAAATGCAAAGGAACTATTGTTCCCATTATCCCCTTCCATCATGACACTGACATCTTGCTTGTCATCTTAATTATACACTGATTTCCGAGCATGAAAATTTGTTTTCTTTAAACTGCCAACAAACTCCCACCCGTATGTAGATATTGTATGACACATATGTAAATTTAAGTGTGTCACGATATTAGAATTACGTTGTTGAGTCAGCCCTACATCGAGGCTTCTTCGGTAAATCTAACACCAATGCGAACCGATTTTTCGGATCGAGACACCATTTTGTAAAAAGACTTCAAATCCCATGATCCTCTATGGCACATCACACACGCATCTACGTGCCTAACGGCACTTGAGTATACCATGGGCGTGACACTCAACTGAGGTTTTCCCGCTAAAATAAAGGTATTTATATCCCTGTTCAACGGCAGTGAAGAGCGAAAGCCGGGGACTCGGACCAAGTAGGTACACAGGCGGGATAGGACCCTTGAAGAAGTAAGTAGGGGGTGACAGGTGGTTACAACAGGTTTAGTCGTGTTACTTTGCTAAACACAGACTGTTTGCCCTGACTAAAAAACTTCCGGTATACTTCATCTTCTCCCCACCCCCAAACAATACAACAGAGTGTGACTACAGGGCTATTCCATCACGCCTAGCGGGCCCCTGTGACACAGTTTTTCTCCGCAAAATGGGTAAGAAAATGGATGCTTTTATTATGATTAGTATTTTTAAAGCAAAGATGCGAGTATATACCTGCACAATAGTACACTGCTTGATAGCAGCCTAGTGCTGTTCTTTTAGACTGTCACGCGATATTTTCACTTTGGAATAAGTACACACACTGGCATGCTGATAATGTCAGTATGCGAGTAAAATCGCCACCGCACATTTATCTGCCACATAGCACTATTATGTTACAGATATAATTGTGTATGGCATGAGTATGATGTAAATGAGAATTTCCATTTGCACACTCACCTGGCATTTATTTAAATGTTGGGTCACAGTTGACGCACCTAATTAGGGTTGTTAATAACTACACAAATGATGTTTATGCAATGGAAACGATATGGTGTTTGTTTTGTTTCTTGTGTTTTTCAGAGATGAAGGACTGCGTATAACAGATTAATCATCTGTTATTTATACAAAAGGAGCAGCTACTCTGCCCTTTTTTCGTTCACAGGATAGGGACTCCCCTTTCACTGTTGTTCCCAGGGAGGACGACCTCTGCCCTGAAGAAAGTCCAGGACCTTTACGGCCATCCCAGGACTGAAACATGTTGGCAATAGGGTCATAGGACCATTATCACTCCCATTGACCCATTTCTTTTTAATTATTTTTAATATCCCTGACAGACCCAATAATAAAGGGAAACCGGGGCCTGTCGGAGGATTTTTATCTATAATCCCCCTGGTCTTCACTTTCCAAAGAGCTTCCCAACACTGTGGTTGAGCCCACCCCAACTTATAGGCGTTGGGGTGACCCGATGATGAAGCATGACACCACTAGGGTGTGTGAGGGTAACTAAACAAAAAGGAATTGCTTCCTTGCGCACCCTTGGGTGTCTGCAGTTCTAGATCTTCACATAGACACCTCCCTATCGTTTTTAGGTAACACAGTTTTTATGTTAACCATCAGTTAATCTATAGGAGTATTTTTTGTGATAAAATATCTTGACTTGGGAGGTTATACTCCAGTATGGAATCCTCTCAACCCTCTGGGCATTAGGGGTCACTTCCCCATAGCCCTATGTTTATACGTCAGCCTCATCAGCTACATCTACATATCATCGATGATTTGCGAAATAACCTCGCTCCAACCATCGAAGATTCAGCAGTACAGCCAGTAACGGGGAAACCCTCGAATTGCGAAGAAACATCAGCTCACCATGTCGAAGCGAACCGTGTCATACTAATCCTAAAGAACATCAGAAGGGATGGAGCACCGGGTCCCAATGGTTTACCAGGACACCTCTTCAAAGAAGACTGCAATTTCTGGGGTACCATACTTACACCACTCTACCATTATTGCCTGACCAATTCAACAGTCCCGGAGACCTGGAAAGGTTCCCTGCTGCAACCCATTCATAAAAAGGGAGACACTGGGGACCCAATGAACTATAGGCTGATTGCTCTCCTGGACATCGAGGCAAAAGGATATGCAAGCCTCCTCCTGCAAGATTTACAGGAATGGGCCGACATCAATGAAATCCTTCCAGCCTACCAATCCGGTTTTAGGCCTGGAGCATCAACGATGGATAATATTTTAGCTCTCGCTTACCTAGCAGAACAGTCCACTCAGAAAAAGCACCTGCCACTTTTTGCATGTTTTGTGGACTACTCTCGGCATTTGATGGCGTTAACCGGAGCCTGTTGTGGCGGAAATTGCAAAACTGGGGGGTACCTCCGATACTGCTAAAAGCAATAATCAGCCTTTACACCGGAACATGGGTACAGGTGAAACTCACGACAAATGCAGCCACTAAAAAGATCCCAACAGATCGAGGGCTGAAACAAGGCTGCGTACTGGCGCCCCTCCTTTTTAACTTATATACGGCAGACCTTGGCAATGCATTATCCAAGGTTAACCTTCTGTCTCCTAAAATTGGCTCGACTAGATTATTCTTAATGCAGTATGCGGACGATATGGTGTTATTGGACCACACCAAAACAGGCATGCAACGACTGTTGGAAGCTCTAAACAAGTACAACAACAACAACGACCTAAGGGCAAATGCAGGAAAGACGAAGGTGGTAATATTTGGGAAGTATGCCAATAAACTTAGACAACACTGGAGACTAGGCATCTTGAATATTGCAACAACGACCAAATATAACTACCTGGGGGTCTGGCTCACGAGCAATGCGAAACCCACGGCACACATCGCTTCCATGGAAACAAAAGCTAAGGCGGTGTCGTATGCCCTATGCATGCTGAATTCTAAATTAAGTGGCCCATCCACCAAATCTATCAGAAAGGTCATAAACGCTAAGTTGTTACCCTCTCTTACATATGGCCAACTAGCATTCCCAGCGGCTTATAGTAACATCTTGGAACAAACCAACTGTCGAGCGTTTAAGCGAATCTTTCAAATACCAACATATGCCCGGAATGCACTGCTCCGATTGGAATTCGGGCTAAACAAACAGAGCTACGAGCATTGGGCCTCGATTGTGCGGTTCTATCGAGGGGTATGTGCGGCTCCCCGCACTCAATGAAAGCAATCTTAAAAACTATTTTTGAGGAAGCAAATAACTCGTGGTCCAACGGCCTGCACACCGCCTGTACTGAATTGCATCTTGACATGTCCAACTGGCAGGATTTCATCCATCAGCCCGGCATCCTAAAATCGATTTTAAGAAAACAAGTTAGAGTACTCTCTAAGGAAGAGGATATGAAGGAACTGAGGCTCTCCAGTAGTAACATTAGGATTCTTGCCACCTCCTATGAGGACCGCCTAAAGCAGCCTTATCTTGACGCCGCCTTAAATAAATCAATCTTAAAGCGAATCCTAGCAGTGAGACTTATGGTGCTGCCGATAAAAGACATTAACATGCACTGGAAATCATTAGAGGTGGTTAGTAGTTGCCGACTGTGCCAACAGTATGAGGAAACCATGGCTCACCTGGTTTGCATATGCCACTGTTTAGCACAGGTACGCTGCACTTTACTAAAACCATTGTTTCTAAAATATGGAACACGTACATGTCAAGATTCGATGGAACTTCTCTTTAGCTTGGACATTCCAACGGAACTGGCAAGATTTGGGAAATTTGCACACAAGGTGAAAGAACTGTTAGCTAATGCCTCGCACATTGCACTTTAATTGAATTCCTCGCGGCTAAAGCACCGAATACGTACCCGCACAGTCGCAGTGGAAACTTTTCTAGGTCCCACAAAAATGAGCGAAAGTTTGCACTTCAATGAAAAAACTCTAAATCATCGTCTAATCAGGGATTGTAACTAATTCAAGGCATTGACATCCGACTATTCGCACTGTTTTACTTATTTTAGCGTCAATTGTAACATTTTAAATCTATTTTATTCATGTGGTATTTATTATTTGTTGAATAGATACCGACCATAATTGAATTAATTAAGCGCTGGAACATCTCCGCTGGTTTTCCATTGTAACAATTTTAATTAATTGAAACAATAAAATTGATATCATATCAACTGATTTGAGTTCAAGGTTTTCCAGCGCAGAGCCCTGAACGGTCTTCTTGAGGGTGCTCATAAATCTCACGACAACACCATTCACCTGTGGCCAGAGAGGCATGCTTTTCTGATGCTTGACATTTAGATAAGTGAGAAAATCTTTAAATTCTCGACTATTTAAAGGCAGGCCATTGTCAGATTTCACAACCGAAGAGGAACACCCCATGTTGCACAGATACGTTCTAATCTCTCAATGACTCTGTCCTGAGTATTTAAGGACAGATCTTCCACAAGAGGAAAACAGTAATAATCATCAACAATTACTAGTAGATGATGTCCATTATCAAAGGGTCCAAAGAAATCAATTGCAATCTTCTCTCATGCATGCTTTAGAAGATCAGACATGTTTAACGGATATGGGGTTGTCTTGGATGACAAACATCTGCACAAATGTCATGCCTTTAACTCTTTTTCAATTCTTTCATCAAGACGAGGGAACTACACTCGGTCCTGTAGAGCTTGTTTCGTAGCAACAACTCCACGTTGTCTCTCATGAGCCAGTTCAAGAACTTGTTGTCTCAGACTCTTGGGTATGACAACTCTCGACCCTTGTAATATTATTCCTTCTGGGGTAACTGAAAGTTGTTCCTGCACATTTTTGAATTTTTGGTATTGAAGGTCATCATGAAGAGGTAATTATGTTTTGCCACAAGTGGTATGTAATAATATATTTGAGTATCAGCAAATCCCTGTCAGTAGTCATGACAGCAATGATTAGTTCTACTGATATGGCAGCAGTGGCACTGGACTTCACAATGAAGTTAAATGAAGCATCTTCTGCTTTAGAAGTAGTGCCATGACTCAGTATTGACACACATGAGAAGTAGTGAGCAGTGTTTTGATCTTTTCCTGGATGATGCACAATCGTATAATCATATTCCTACAGTCGCAACCCCCACCTCTCAATGCGAGGAAACATCTTGGCTTTAGGATTGCCAAAAATGGTGAGCAATACTTAGTGATCCATGACAACTGTGAAAAACTTTCCATATAGGAACACATGAAAATGCTCACATGCCCAGCCTCCAGCAAGCCATTCTTTTTCAGGTTGTGAATAGGCACATTCTGTCATTGACAAACTTCAACTAGCATTCACCACAATGTGAATTGGGGCATTGGAATGTCCAGTGTGCTGGGCAAGGATGGCACCCAAGCTCATTGGGCTTACATCAACAACAACCTCCGTCTGCAATTTTGGATCAAAGCATGCCATTTTAGTCGCGTTCTCAATTGCATGCTTGATTTTCTTGACGCTTTGTTCACTTTCACTTGACCATTGAAATGGAACATTTCATTTCGCTAGGTCACTCAATGGGGCACTTACAGTGGCAAAGTCACGTGTATATACCCTGAACAGTAACTGGCCATACCAAGGAAGGATCTCAGCATAGTTATATCTTGTGGGGAGGAGTGGATGACAAGTCCTGTACTTTACTTGGATCTGGAGTTATTGCCCCATCTCAAAAGATATGACCAAAGAATTTGAGTATAGTTTGATGAAATTCACATTTGACAGCATTTAAAGTGAGACCCACATTAGCAAGTATATGACACACTTGTGTATGTCATCACTGTAATTGAAAGCATGTGTGACTTGTTGTATTATGTGACGAATGACATCCTGAAAAAGTTCTGCAGCTGGTGACACTCTGAAACTTAGTCTTTTGCATCTAAATCAACAAACATGAGTCAAAAAGGTAGAAATGTACCTGCAATTCTCTTCCAGTTACAGCTGGTGATAGCCATTGTTCACATCAAGGCAGGAAAAGACTTTGGCTCCATTGAACTGCATAATCATTTCAGCAATGTGCGGACCTGGATGTTGTTCTCTTACAATTGCCTTATTCACTTGGCGAATATCCACGCAAATGCGCACGGCTCCTCCACTATCCTTAGTCAGCACTACCACTATGGGTGATACTTATGGTGTCGGCCAGCAGATCTTTCATTGAGGTTGTGCTTTAATAGTGTCTCAAGTTCTTTTTCAACAGCCTCATCAAAACGAAATGCAATTCAACAATGCATCTGAGCAACAGGATGGATGTTCTCATTTATGTGAAGTTGCACTTTCATTGTCTTAAGTTTTTCCAGCTCATGAAACATGGATGGAAACTGATTCACTATCTCATGACAGGCATTTACATTGTAGTTTACAGATATCAGCCTCTATGTCTGCAGCAGTACTGAAACTGAGTAAACATGCGCTCGATAAAGTGCCTGACAAGATATGAATTGGAGCTTGTACTTTCGTATTTTTATGCTTCACAGTGGCTATGAATGAACCTTGACTTTGCAGTGGTGTATAAGCAACCCACATGTACACTTTGGTTTTCAACAGAGTTAAACAGGCGCTTTAGAAAGTTTATTGTACTTTGCCACTGGCATAATGTTTATAAATGCACCACTGTGTATGATACAAGGTATGGAGCCCCCATTCACTTTTAGTGGGACAATGTTCAAATTAATTTCACAATTTTACTTGTGGACCTAGCTTCGACTTGCATTCTTTCTTGAAAGAAGCTAACCCTAAATGCGCACATAGTCCAGAAGTCTACGTTGACATCACACACCCATCTTCCTCACTGTTGCTCGACCATGACGGGGATGAACTTTTAGAGGAAGAATTTGATGACAATCAACATTGCTCAATTTCTACTTCCCTCAACTGATGTTGCTGCATGGCCATGTGGGCGTGCATAGAGCATTGCATCTGGAACTTTCTGGCATCCATTTTGTTTTCTCGACGTAATGCACTTTACCTTACCTCCATTTTATTTTCTCAACGTAATGCACTTGATCTTTCCCTCGCTTAGCAGACTGTTACAAAATAGTTCTCTTTCTTGCAGCTTTTGCATAGCTGTCCAGTGGTGGAACAATTGCCTTCATGTGGAAAGAAAAATCCACATCGAAAATACACTTGTTTTTCCTGGGAGACATTACTTTATGGACTTCTACCTTGTATTTTGATATACTTTTCACACTCAGTGCTGATTCATTGTGGGCCGTTCCGGCCTCCATGTTAGCTGCCTGTCTGTCTGTCCTTTCTTCCGCTCTGGCAGCCATGAGTACATTCTCCAAGCTGAGTGTCTCTTTCAACATTCATCATCTGAAAGAATCTGAGATGCAACCATCTATGACTCTGAGAAGGATGGTCTCTTCATCGTTGAACTCGTTGAACTTACAATGCTTTATGAGAGAATCAAGTCTTTCTACAAACCCATACATCGTTTCACCAGCTCTCTGCCTTTCTTCACTGAAAATGTATACTTTTCACAGTCGACATGCAGCATTCAATCTAACTTGGTGTTTAACGGCTCTTTGATTTGACGGTACATCACTACTTCACCTTATGGTATTTTTACTTCTTTTACTCCTTCACCAGCTAAATTCTTTGGATATTTAATGATCTTTTTGTCATTTTCTTCTTCCAGTGCATCAATGAAACCATCGAAGGTTTTGATACAGGCAGTCCATCTGTCGTAATGATTCTGCTTTTTGGCTGTGTCGAAGGGAGGCGGTGGTTTTAAGATAACAACTGCATTATATCCAGTTGTGGCTCTACCCAACGAGAGTATGTGCTGTTCGCCTTGACTTGCACCACTCATACCATCTTTTAGTCCTTGCGTCCTGGCTTCAGGATCGTTGTGGCCAATCAGAACTTGTGAGGAACCAAAAATGTCCTGTAATCTCTAACTCACAAGACACCACAGTCACCACAAAAGCCTTTGCAAGAAGTCCTTCATTTGGACAATACAGGCTAGTGGCCAGGTGACAGCAGACTATGAGAGACAAGGGAAGTGTCACAGATGCTTACCCCACTCCCATTCCCCTCTGATCCTGGGCATTATTGGCTGCCTCTCCCACCCCATGCTAAGGGTATTGATACTTAGGATGTTGTCCATGATGCATGACAAAAGTCATGCAATACAGGATTGTCACTATCACATGTGTGCTGCCCAGCTGTTAACCCTGCCATCACCAGCAGAGTCAATCCTGTCCCTAAGCAGCACCCAAAATCCATTAGCATACTCCTCATTTGAGTGGCAGGCTGCAATGGGTTTCATGGGCCTACTGCAGGATTTAAGAATCCGGGAATTTGAGGATCTAGAGCAGGACTTGAGGACCCCAGAATCCAAGAATCTACTACAGGATTTGAGGTGTGCCTACATGGTTGGCTTTCCTCCCTGATGGTGAGAGGAGTACCCTGCTTGGGCTATTCTGATCATCAGTGTTCCTCTGCATGGGCTTAACTCTTCACCTGTGCCTCTGGCTCTCCAGCTGAGACTAGCTTCAAGTCAAATGTCAAGAACACCTTTCCAAATGTTTTCTTTTTGTGGAACTTCTTGAAATGCCTTCTCTAGTGTCACCACAAAGACTTTCCTTGCATCCTTGGAATTATTTTTCCTCTCTAATCCCTGCCTTCAAGAGTTACATATCACATACTTGGATTGTGGGCCTCATAGTGGGTCCCTGTATTGTCTCCTGCACCTATGCACTGGGCTTCTGTCCCCCCTCAAAGTTGTGCTGTAACCATTGGCCTCCATAGTAATATATTAACATCCTGTTTGCACTTTTGTTTCTGACTGGTGTCTTAAACTGTGGAGCATTAACAATTGCTATATGACATCAGAACAACTGCAGTCTCATGACAATTCTTTTGGCCATAATAAGATAAAGGTGCTGTGTCATGGATATGTTGAATATTTTCCATGGTGCATCAGTTACTACAGTAATACTTGTGTATGTCTTACTACCTGTGGAATGTTACCATTTGTGCACATTCCAAGTAAATAAAAAAATGTGTGTATCTTATGTTAATATAGAAGCGGACATTAACAGTACTCTTGTGTTCCATTTAGTATAAAAAATCCGTCACTCGGGACAGACTGCAGAAAATCCAATTAAACCTCCATCCTATGACACAAACGGAGAGACTAAAAACTTACAACATCTATTGAGTATCACCTTCTCTTATATTACGAAGAAGATGACGGAGTGCACACCAAATCTTTTTACTTTTCATCTCATTTGTTTTCATTTGTAGGCGTGCAAGCCCGGTATCGTGGACTGCTAAACCACGTTGAATGTAAATCACAAGAGGAAAATGGGGCGAAGTATCACCACATTCCAGACGCACAGCTTTCATGGGTGCATAACAAAGATGCCACAATTTGTTCCAATTAATCCAAATTTATTCTTGTGTTCATCAATATTTTCGATGTTTATCTTGTTTTGTCCAGTCACATAAAAGACACTCCATGTTTTCATTAAGCTCTTAATGCTGTAGATGTGCCGATACGGGCCTCGTTCTACAGCATGGAATTACATGAACATTCCTCAGTCGTTGTATTCATCACCCAATGCATTTCGGGCCCATTCTGGCCCTTCATCAGGGGTACCCTGCAAATTTTAAAACACCATTATTGTGCTGTAACTTTAAATGAACTCACATTCTTAAGTTTTGTACCTAGTATAAAGCGTATAAAAAAGATATACATGTTAGTAACTGGGGTTCATCCAATTAACAACGTTCTGCCCACTGAATTCAAAATGCTACCCTTCACTAAATGCTTATTCAATATTCCATCACACTATTGTTTATCTCTCCACCCTTTCAATGTCCGTGAACTCGCTTCCCTTCCCCATGTACCAACAGTCTTTACACCTCCTAATCTCTCTCTGATTCAACATAATCGAACGAGCCCGTACCTTCAACGTCTGGTAACAGCTTACTCTGGTGTTCAAACACTGTGCCTTCTCTCATGTTTCACAACCATGCTCGTACCTATCCCTCTCTCCCTCCATTAAGAGCAGCTGAACTGTGTCCCCGCCCATCTAAATGCATCCAATTAACGCCGACTGAAATTATTACACTACAAAACCCATAATGCCCTATAAAGTTGGAAATCCCTTTCAATCGGTTAATTTAAATACGTTAGTATGCCTTGCCTTCAGCATGACCTTG
The DNA here is from genome assembly GCA_963921515.1 of Calotriton arnoldi. Classification (NCBI taxonomy): domain Eukaryota; kingdom Metazoa; phylum Chordata; class Amphibia; order Caudata; family Salamandridae; genus Calotriton; species Calotriton arnoldi. The sequence goes on along the minus strand of CAWUFW010015821.1, from coordinate 180,605 downwards.
TCTGACGTTTACTACCACGGTGAATCCTGCTGATGGTATACACGCACTGTTCCCTCCCATATCTATTCATTCTCTAAGAAGTGTATAAACGTTCGGTACAAGTTTTATCCTTTCCTATCTCTATCATCCTACTGAATATGTAAAACATTTAAATTCACCGCTCACCCGCTGATATCATTTTTCGAACGTTGCTTTAAACATGCATCATGTTGATCACTAATCTTGTTGATGTTATGTACACTAAATTAATAGAAACGAAATTAAACTGTCAGAACAATGTGTTCAATCAATAATTGTCCATTATTATATTTTAAAACAGCAGTCCATGAATTTTACTTTTGAAGGAAGGTGTATAAGTAGTCCATTATGTGACAATATCATTACTTTCAGTTTGTTTTCGAAAATCCCAGGGTGCTACTCGTCGAACAGGCAGTACAGTATTAAATTACGAAGAAGATGACGGAGTGCACACCAAATCTTTTTACTTTTCATCTCATTTGTTTTCATTTGTAGGCTTGCAAGCCCGGTATCGTGGACTGCCAAACCACGTTGAATGTAAATCACAAGAGGAAAATGGGGCGAAGTATCACCACATTCCAGACGCACAGCCTTCATGGGTGCATAACAAAGATGCCACAATTTGTTCCAATTAATCCAAATTTATTCTTGTGTTCATCAATATTTTCGATGTTTATCTTGTTTTGTCCAGTCACATAAAAGACACTCCATGTTTTCATTAAGCTCTTAATGCTGTAGATGTGCCGATACGGGCCTCGTTCTACAGCATGGAATTACATGAACATTCCTCAGTCGTTGTATTCATCACCCAATGCATTTCGGGCCCATTCTGGCCCTTCATCAGGGGTACCCTGCAAATTTTAAAACACCATTATTGTGCTGTAACTTTAAATGAACTCACATTCTTAAGTTTTGTACCTAGTATAAAGCGTATAAAAAAGATATACATGTTAGTAACTGGGGTTCATCCAATTAACAACGTTCTGCCCACTGAATTCAAAATGCTACCCTTCACTAAATGCATATTCAATATTCCATTATTCCATCACACTATTGTTTATCTCTCTTTAGCGAGTTCACGGACATTGAAAGGGTGGAGAGATAAACAATAGTGTGATGGAATATTGAATATGCATTTAGTGAAGGGTAGCATTTTGAATTCAGTGGGCAGAACGTTGTTAATTGACTGACAGTCGAGGAGAGATCCAGTCGAGGAGCCAGTCCGTGTTTTCGCTTTCATTGTTGCCGCAGCGCGGCAGTTCAGCTTTTGACGCTGCCACCGTCCGGCTGCGGTTGCTTTGAATTCGGCTGCCTAAGTCCCAGGTGCCCGGACTCATCCGCCCAAATCCCCCGCCTAACCTCCGGCCTTAACCCCCGGCGGTGACTCGGACAGGCGGAGGGGACGATGGTGGCGCTGGCCGGGAGTGGAGTTTTTCGGCGCCCGGTGGAGACAGCTGGGGACAGCTGAGAGGCACAGTTGAGGTAACAAGCGGCGGATCTTGGGGAAGCGCAGTTGAAGAGAGAACCGCTTGTACCAGGGGGCCCAGGGGAGAGTCTGCGGAGACGGCTCGGTTTTGACCGGGTGCGGTTTGAGATGAGCCCCCTGGTGAGCCTCTAATTCTCACTTTTACTTACAAGTTGATTGCCTGACATCCTGGCATACGGTATCCTTTCCTTGCGCTTATTAGCCTACTGACCCCATTAGTCCTGCCTTCCACTCTTGCATAGATTCGGGTCTTCCGAAAAAGGACTTTGTACCTAAACATTGTTTCGTGAGACGGACAGGAGAGAGGAGACTTAAGCGAGAGTGGAAAAGCGTGGAGGTTAAGAGGAAACTGCAATTTGAACCTGCACTTGTTCCTCTACATTTAGGCAATCCCATAGGGAAGAAGGGCATAAGGGAAATGCCTCCAAAAGTGAAATCACGTGGGGTTAAAAAGGGATTGAAAGCCGATGTACCAAGAACGCGCAAAAAGGACCAGCGTCAAAAGACATTGGAGAATACTAGTATTGAACTCCTAGAAGAAATGACGACACCTAGCAGGCAAGATAGACTGTTACTTCCTGCAGAAGAAGCAAGCAGAACTTCCTTAGGGCAATCTATAAAAAAAATTGTAGGGAAATATTTAAAAAAAAATTGGGATGTTAGTGATCATTCCTCCGTGTTAGGTGGATCTCATAAAAAAGACCGTACAAGGAGCCAAAGGACTGTAATGAGTGAAATAAATGACTCTATACTACCAGCTTTTGACCAAGTCCTGGGCGAACAAGGGGGGGCAAATGAAGGGGGGTTGTTTTCATTGCAACCTAGGTTATCGTCATCACCCCGCCTTTCCCGTAGTGGAATGGATAGTCCCTCGGTAGATAAGGAAGTATTGCAACAGTCAGTTAATGGGCAGGGGAGGGAGGGAAATGATACTACCCCACAGGGCGCAATTTCCCCAGATACTCCTCAGTCGTCCTTGGCACTTGATATGACAGCAACCTCAGCCTCATCATTACTAGAGGTGATGTTTTTAATGCAAAAGACTCTTCAGGCAATATTAGAAGCTTTAGTCGAGAATAACGGGCAAGGAAAACCCATAAAACCCAATTGCAACAGATAGCAGAGGAATTAAAACAAATTAATAACTGTATGCCGACTATAGTCCGCCCAGTAGTGGAGATGAGGGATCAGGAGTTATATGTATCACTATGTGCGAAGGAGGATGATGTTACACAGATTGAAAATCCCCCGACAGAATATATCTCAAAATGCCCTATGTTGGTAATTAAAAGGAGCCCTTATGGGAGATTTAAGAGGTATAGACCCGAGTATAAGAACAGAAGGAAGCTGCAGACAAAGCTGAAAAGGACAAGGGGTTTACAGTCAGGGGAGAGCAATAAACAAGGTATGGCAATACAGGTTCAAGAGAAGTCAGTAAGAGTTGGGGCTAGAAATAAAACGGGCTCAGGAGGCAACCGAAATAGAAAAGCTATAAGGACAGTGACGAGGATGAATACCTTGTGTGGAAGTTTGGAAACCCAAGGCCCGGAGATCCAGAGGAGTAAGGAAAGAACGGGGTGTAGGGCGATTTAACCAGCAGGAGAATAAGGGGAGAGCCCTCTCTAGACCAACCCGGGATAAGAGTCTGCCCAAAGCTAGAGTCTGCAATAGTAGTTGGGAGGAACAGTGGGAGCATCAGGAAGTATGATAACAGTGAGCACCTATGGGTGTATATGGAACCATGGGGGCAAAGGGGGGGAGAAAGCGGCGAAGGAAAATAAATCCCTTAAATCGCTCCAACCTATTGCAAATACTGGTCAAATGTTCCACATTGGGTGGGGTTACTTCTGATGATATTAGACAAATAGGTTTTATAACTAATCCTGAAGGAAATGAGGTAACAAAGGTGCTTTTTTATTCTGAATTTGTAAAGCAGATGGTGATAAGGGCAGAGGGAGACCTGGAAAAGGAGGGAATAAGTCTTGTGTATGATTGCCAACTTGGTAAAGATGAGGGTAATCCCGGGGATTCTGGGACCCTCACCTATCACGCAGGTTTACGCCCGGAGCAAATACAGTATGACATACTAGGTGCCCAATATAGAAGAATACGCACTGATAAAAATCAAGGAGGGCTAAAAGTAACGATAACAAATAGTGTAAAGGGGCCAGCCTTGAGTAATCGATTTGATCTATTGTCCGAATCCTCAATAAATTGGGGGAATAGTATGGACGAAGGGTTGAGCGAGCTGGATTAGGAATTAGGGTCTTCACACAGCCTACGGACACTTTCATGGAATATAGGGGGATACAGAAGACAGCTATCCCAAGACACCTTTAGAGAAATGTTGGGTAGCTATGATATTTTGTGTTTTCAAGAGTCCTGGCTGTGTGAGATACCCGAACCTATAGATGGCTTTCTTATGCTTACTAAAGAGGCTGTACGAATGAATTTAGGGCGGCCCTCAGGGGGTTGATTACGCTGGTATCATCAAAAAGAGCCAATAAAATAATTAATTTAAAAGCGAAATGTAGGTGGCTATTAGCCTGTCAGGTAGAACTGTACAGTGGTATGCGAGCAAGGGAACAAATAGTAGTGATCAACGTATATATTCAGCCAGGTGCAATAATAGATTATGAAAAGCAACTGGACCTGCTAGAGAAGGATCTAGAGGCTATTAGTATAACAAAAGCACCATATCTGATAATGATTTTAGGAGATTTTAATCATAAACTAGATCCTTCCCATAGCGATAAACTATTTAAAGATATTTTAACCATTGCACAAGTACCGGCAGCAAATTTTGCTGGTGCTGGCAATTCCGCACGAGATAAACATTTAGTAAAATTTCTTGGTTCTATAGGATTATTTAGTGCCAATGGACGCTTGAATACCGACTGCCCTGCAAGGAAGACCTTCCGTATAGGGAATCAGAATTGCCCAATCGATTATGCTTTTATAAACGCATGGTATTTCAAAGAAGTAGAACGATTTGAAATACTGCAGTGTGAAGGTAGCGACCACTGGCCCTTACAATTACTAATAAAGATGGAACAAGAGTTGGAAAGAGAAAAAGTGGTCCCCTACAGATTGAACATCCTAGACGTATAACTACGCGTATAACTGAGGACAGCCTGAAATTGGTTAATAATTTAATAATTGATTACAGGGCTGTGGATGAATTGGTGCAAGGAGATATAATTTTAACCCGGTACGAGCATACAATAGAGCAGGTCGTAAATTGTTTAAAAATACAAGTAAAAGCAGGGCCCGTCTTTAAGAAAAAGAGAGAGCAAATGGTTGGTTTAATAACGAGTGCAGGAAGTTAAAATTGAGGGTACGAAAATGGGAAAGACAGTTAAGGAAAAGATCAGATAAGGGAATTATGGAGAGCCTTCGAGTGGCAAAATTGGAGTATAAAAATAAGTTGAGAGATAGGAAATTAGAATATATGGCCAAAAATTGGGATACAATGTTAGACGTGATAAATACAAATAATATAAGATTATTCTGGCGCCTGGTAAAAGAGGGAAATGTACAAGAGGAAATGCGGTGTTTAGTGGGTGAAGACGACTGGGTTAACCATTTGAGTAATCTGTATAATGGTATAAATAGGGAAAAGACCTTGGAAATAAGGTATGAGGAGACAGAACTACTAGGGCCGCACTTCTCCTTCCAAAATATAAAAGAAACTATTCAATCCCTAAAGCTAACTAAAGCGGCAGGGCCAGACAATCTACCCGCAATCATATTAAAAAATAGTATAGATTGGTGGGCAAGCTTCTTAAATGTGACCTTCCAAAATATTTTAACTTCGGGGTTTTCCCAGAAAGTTGGAAGGGGGCTATTGTTAGGCCAATTTATAAAAAGAAGATGCTACATTACTTCAGAATTATCGCCTAATAAGTTTGCTGGATGTGGGGAGAAAGTTTTTTCTAAGATATTATTAGGCATAGTGAAGATTTGGGTAGAGCAGTATAACTTGATACCAATAGAGCAAGGTGGGTTCAAGGAGGGCCATTCAACCATCGACCATTGCCTTAGTCTATGGGCAATGGCAAAAAAGGCAATTGAAGTGCGAGGTAACCTGTTCTGCTGCTTTGTGGACTTCCGAGCTGCCTTCGATTTAGTAGATCGTAGTGTACTGTGGAGTATGCTGGCAGAGCTCGGAATCAACAAGGCAGTACTTGCCTTAATTCAGGAAATGCATTCAAGGAATTGGGCCAGGGTTATCTTGGATTCCCATGGCACCCTATCTAATAAAATTCAGATAATGAATGGTTTGCGGCAGGGCTGTGTTCTTGCCCCATTGTTATTTTCCCTATTTTTATCTGATTTGCCTAATATATTGAGTAGGGCAGGTGGTGTAAGCCCCAAGATGGGGGGACCCATATATCTTGTCTGCTATATGCAGATGATTTAGTGATAATGGATATGACAGAGTTGGGCTTGCAAAAAAATTGGATGCCTTTTATGAATATTGCCTAAAAAATGCCTCACGGTCAACCTAGAAAAGACCAAAATAATGGTATTGGGGAAAAAGAAGAGCTCCCTGTACTGGAAATTGGGAGAGGTTAGAGTCGAAGAAGTGGATAGATATAAATATTTGGGTATGTGGTTCGATAATAAGCTAAACTGGAGGGATCACATACAGTCACTTAAAGCAAAGGCCCTCTCTTCAGTATGGGGCCTTAAACAATTCAAGCAAAAGTATAGGGGCCCCTCTCTGCGGCCAATTCTATCGGCTTTTAATGCATTGGTACGCCCACAGTTCCAATATGGCGTAGAGGTCTTATACATGGGAGGAAAATCGGATTGGAACTTAGAAGAGGGTAAATGCGTTAAACAGCTCCTTGCACTCCCTCGTCAACTATGATACAGGCTGTACGAGTGGAATGTCATCTCACAGCCTGGAATTTTCGGGGTATGCAAGCAGTATTGAATTTTTGGCAGAGAATGAATGGTGAGGGGCCCCTAAAATAGCAAACCTCTGTAAAAAGAAATAGAGGATAGCGAACTAAATTGGGTGTCCCAAGCTAGAATTAAGCTAGATAAGTTGTGTGTTAAACTTTCCCTAGAACCAGACCAATGGAGTTTGGGGCAGCAGATTCCCAAGTCGGTGTTGCGTGCTATTATTAATTCGAAGGCCCGAGAGGAAGATTTGGGTTACTTGAGGAGTAAATCGTCCTCCAGGTTTTTGATAAATGGGTGGACCAATGATCAAACATTCCCCTATATAGAGGCCATGCCTAACCCAAAGTTTAGAAATATAATCCTGAAATTTAGAGTTGGCTTGAATCCATGCAACACTGATTGGAAGATAAAATCTGCTATGATGAATGAACAAGGTCTGTGCACATGTGGATTAAAAGTAAAATGCAACGGCCCACATATTCTGTTGGACTGCTTGTGGTTCTTAGAAGAACGGAAAACATTTTTAAAACCCCTTTTATTGCCTATGAAATTATTAGTAGGGATCAAGCTCTTAGTTTATTGGTCAATATGAGATTTTTAAATGTGACATGTGCAATGGGAAGATTCTTAATTGTAATACAGGAGTCGTTGAAGGAATTGGTAATATAATTTAAAATGGGCGGGGTAGAAATGCGATCTTACCCATGCTTGGGAATACCCCCGGCTCTTGTTATTTATGGTGGATGTACAAATGTATACCCAACGTATAAGTGATCTCTTCCCCTTGTTGATGATGAATTAGGCACTCCCTATGGTTTGGTAGAGTTCCCTTTGTTTATTTTATCAGGATTTTATTGTGTTTTATACTGTTTTATGGTTACAGTGTTTGTATAATTCATATTTTAATTGTATGTATTGTGGTACTTTCTTTTTTTATGGCTATATATGCCAAATAAAAATATAATAAACGGAAAAAAACGACTGGACAAAACAAGATAAACATCGAAAATATTGATGAACACAAGAATAAATTTGGATTAATTGGAACAAATTGTGGCATCTTTGTTATGCACCCATGAAGGCTGTGCGTCTGGAATGTGGTGATACTTCGCCCCATTTTCCTCTTGTGATTTACATTCAACGTGGTTTGGCAGTCCACGATACCGGGCTTGCACGCCTACAAATGAAAACAAATGAGATGAAAAGTAAAAAGATTTGGTGTGCACTCCGTCATCTTCTTCATAATTTAATACTGTACTGCCTGTTCGACGAGTAGCACCCTGGGATTTTCGAAAACAAACTGAAAGTAATGATATTGTCACATAATGGACTACTTATACACCTTCCTTCAATAGTAAAATTCATGGACTGCTGTTTTAAAATATAATAATGGACAATTATTGATTGAACACATTGTTCTGACAGTTTAATTTCGTTCATATTAAGTTAGTGTACATAACATCAACAAGATTAGTGATCAACATGATGCGTGTTTAAAGCAACGTTCGAAAAATGATATCAGCGGGTGGGCGGTGAATTTAAATGTTTTACATATTCAGTAGGATGATAGAGATAGGAAAGGATAAAACTTGTACCGAACGTTTATACACTTCTTAGAGAATGAATAGATATGGGAGGGAACAGTGCGTGTATACCATCAGCAGGATTCACCGTGGTAGTAAACGTCAGACAAGGTCATGCTGAAGGCAAGGCATACTAACGTTTTTAAATTAACCGATTGAAAGGGATTTCCAACTTTACAGGGCATTATGGGTTTTGTAGTGTAATAATTTCAGTCGGCGTTAATTGGATGCATTTAGATGGGCGGGGACACAGTTCAGCTGCTCTTAATGGAGGGAGAGAGGGATAGGTACGAGCATGGTTGTGAAACATGAGAGAAGGCACGGTGTTTGAACACCAGAGTAAGCTGTTACCAGACGTTGAAGGTACGGGCTCGTTCGATTATGTTGAATCAGAGAGAGATTAGGAGGTGTAAAGACTGTTGGTACATGGGGAAGGGAAGCGAGTTCACGGACATTGAAAGGGTGGAGAGATAAACAATAGTGTGATGGAATATTGAATATGCATTTAGTGAAGGGTAGCATTTTGAATTCAGTGGGCAGAACGTTGTTAATTGGATGAACCCCAGTTACTAACATGTATATATTTTTATACGCTTTATACTAGGTACAAAACTTAAGAATGTGAGTTCATTTAAAGTTACAGCACAATAATGGTGTTTTAAAATTTGCAGGGTACCCCTGATGAAGGGCCAGAATGGGCCCGATATGCATTGGGTGATGAATACAACGACTGAGGAATGTTCATGTAATTCCATGCTGTAGAATGAGGCCCGTATCGGCACATCTACAGCATTAAGAGCTTAATGAAAACATGGAGTGTCTTTTATGTGACTGGACAAAACAAGATAAACATCGAAAATATTGATGAACACAAGAATAAATTTGGATTAATTGGAACAAATTGTGGCATCTTTGATATGCACCTATGAAGGCTGTGCGTTTGGAATGTGGTGATACTTTGCCCCATTTTCCTCTTGTGACCTTCTCTTATATCCCAATCTCCTTTCACACTATTCACAGTCAGCGCTGAGCACAGTCTTGGACATGTTATGCACTGTTGACAGGGAAAGAGATTGATAATTTTCACACCGTTCTTGCAGCAGCATTTGGATTTACAGGTTAATGGTGACTTGAGTATGACAGAAAGCCAAGCCCATAGAATCTCCTAAAACAACATGGAGGCAGGACCATACTCTGGGAGACCAGGACAAGACCACAGCCCAAGAGGACTCCTGAGCCATAGTCACTCTAGCATGTATGCAGAGTTAAAGGCCTTCCATCCACAGAACCATTCCCAAAGGGGAGAACTAGAAAGTTACTGCCCCAGGGGAGAACCCTAGCCCTTGCCGTGAGTAGTGGCACCCCAGCCTCTGCACAGACTCCTTTTCCAACCATCAGCATAGTCTTGCTACTTCAAGCCCCACAGAAACCCAGCCTTTGGCCCTGACAGTGGTCACTCCACCTCTGAACAGACTCCTCTTCCAACCATCACCATAGTCTTGCTTCTTCAAACCCCACAGAAACCCAGCATTCGGCCCTGACAGTGGTCACTCCACCTACCGCGTCCCTTTGACCCACCTGAGTGCATTCCTGGTGATAGTGCGAAGTTCACCATATTCATGAAACATAGTGCAAAGTTCACCATATTCATGAAACAATGTCATTACAGTTCTTATTTTGGCCAACTGAATTCCCTGAAAGCTCATCCAAGGTAGCCAAGTATTCTCATACTTGGGTGGGCAACGCTGCAGCTTGGTCAATACCCCTAGTTGAGCGCGATGACCCTTTGCTGCACAACGCTGCTACATTCAAGGAAACTATAGGGAAATTGTTTGTGAAACACACAAACATACACACACATGAAGGCAGTGTATATTAGTTAGAAAACCTAAAGCAAGGAAATAAGGATCTCTTTTCTTATCTAACCACAAGAGAAAAGGCAACAAGACTAGAAGGACCCTGTAGTAATTTTCATTGTCCAGGACAAAAAGGATAATGAGCTACTTCCCTCCACCAATGGGTTAGAGCCTATGCAAAGTGGAGGGGTGCCAAGTCCATTGATCAAGGAAGAGAAAGAGAGGGCTCAGAAGAAGAATTTGTGCTTGTATTGTGGCAAAGTAATCTCACTACGAAATGTCTGGCAGAGTCTGAATAAACCAAAGCAGTGGCAAAAGCACAGGATGTAACCATCTAGGATAAGGAAAACACCAACACCTCAGAGTGAGTCCCCTATATCGCGTGCAAAGTCATTTCTTGTCAATAATGTTCAGGCCAATATTTTAACCTAAGAATACTAACATATGGACATATTCATAACCTGGTCCGGTCTATTCAACGCCAAGAAGTCATAGAATTCTCCCAGACTCTGGAGTGAAGTGCAATTTCACTGACCGAGTCTTTGCTAAGTCCTTCGATAAACCTTTTCTTAAGAAACAGTACCAAGATCCTGTTCGAGCATAGATGGCACTGAACTGTCCTCGGGGCTTCTTACTTATCAAATGGAACCCATTACCATTGAATGTGATAATGATCATTTTGAAAGACTTATTTTCAATCTCATTTACACTACTTTATACGGTGTCATACTGGGTACCCTTTGGCTCTTTGAACATAACACAACGATCATTTGTTGCTTACAGACAGTGACCCTTAACTGTATTCATTTTTACCAGAATTGCTATGAGGAACCTCCACCATCAGTTATCCCGTTGTCTCGTACAGTGGGTGCATCTAGTATCGAGGGTTGTCAGCCACCTCAATGCAGTGCTTCTCAAGATGTGTTTAGTAAAACAAAGCCTAGTGTCCTGCCCCAGTACCTGTTTTTTGCCTGCCAGATAGGCCTACAACCAAGGGCAAATTTACTATGCAGTATAATAGACGGCCCGTTAACATCCACCTCACTACCTTCACATGTGGTGGATATTTACGGGTCATTCATGGTACTGGAGAAGAAAATATTTCTGATGCAAACACCAAAACCATTTTCTTTTCCAAAACCAAAATCGGGACATGAGGAAAAATCTTCCCTCCTGCACTGAGTTTGATTATTTTTGTTTTGCTGTGATGTGCAGCGCACTGTGCACAATGTGCGCACTGTGTACACTAACATCATAGCAAAACGAAGTGGAAGCAGTGAGTTTAAACTTTTGATCAGTGCTGTGGGCATAACTCCCTTGCATCGAGCACCAGTCAACACAGGAGAGACAAAGCTGGAAATGGTGCCTTGGAGGATGATCCCTAAGCAGGGTCCCAGCACACTAGCCCACCAGGGATTACAGCTTGTTGGGTAGAGGCCCCCTGGGCATGAGCCATTGCCTCCCTGGGAAGAACAGTCTTTCTGCTCCCAGTGGAGGAAAATAGGAGGAGCGTACCCCTAATTTGACCTGCAGGGGGGCAGAAAACTGAGGAAAAATAGGACAAAGTATAAAGAAGGTGTAGGGGCGATCCACCTGAAAATTAGCATAACAGTCTTTCTGCCCCTCCCTGAGGGAGGGATAGGAGATGTTTATCCCCACTCTGCCCATAGGGAGGGGTAGAAAGCCCACCAGACATCAGGTAAAAAAGGTCAAAAAAAGGTGTGGGGTGGTGCGCCTATGCCTTCGGCCATGCTCCCATCCCAGAACAGGCACGAAAGTCTTTATTTTCCTCTTGGGCCTGGCTTGGGGGGTTTACCCCCTATCTGCCACCTAGGAGTCAGCAGTCTCACTATACAGCAAGACAAAATGGAAAACAAAATGAAGGGGTGGCAATATGGAGAGTGGGGTTAATCCCAAGTATCTTCCCCCACCAGAGAGCAGAATGCCAATTGGTCTCCAGGGACACAAAATGATTAAAAAAAAGAAAGGGATTTGGGCGACATGCCCAGGCATTGGGCCATGTCCCCACCCCAAAACAGGCCCAACAGTTTTTCTGTCCTCCCCTTCCCCCGGGGAAGACTAGACACCAGGAAAAAATAATAAGAATAGGTGGGAATGGGGAGAGAAGCTAGTTACCTGCCAAAGCATCGGGCCATGCTCTACCCCAGGACATGCACAACAGTCTTTCTACTGGGCTCTGTCAAGTGGGGCCTCCAGGTTTGTGTTCTGGTACCTCCTGGTTTGCTGCTTCACCCTGGAGTTCCCACATCTCTCCCTTGCTCTCTTGCATAAAGGTATGGCACCTCTATTACTCTTTCTGCTTGCCTCCAATTCTTGGTTGCCTTATGTATGCTTTCCAGCAGGTTGTGCAAAGCTGTCTCTTCTTTACCTATCTAGGTTCTTCTTTTGCTTGAAGCATGGGTTCAATTTCCAGTTGTGATAACTTGGTATATGTAGGCATAATTTGTTAGTCCCTACACTGTAATTGCTAGCTTCTGGCCTCTTGTCTTGTGCTGTATCTTGTCTGATGATTCATTGCTGTTCTGCCTTGGGTGGACCAGTTGGTGCTTGCCTGCTCTTTCTTTCATAGTCCTCACTTCAGTAGAGGCTGTGGCTTCTGGTTTTTCCAGGGATGGGTCAGTGATTTGGATATCCTTTCTGGTTCAGGGAAATAGGCCTTGGTACTTTCTGGCAATATTTTGTACTCTGGCCTGTTTTTTTGTGTGATTGTCCTTCGTGACACTCTACTGGATGCCAGTTTCGTAGGATCTGGGGGCATTGCCCTTGGGTACCTGCTCTTGCTTGGCTGTTGGAACAATTGTGTCTCTTAGTATGGGTTCTGCCAATGGTATTTAATGCCTTGGCATGCCTTCCTTGGCTTTAATTTGGTTTATGACCCAAGAAGTGCATATTTGGCTTGAGTGCTGCAGCTTTCTTTGGTTTGCTTACACTCTATTTGTGGGCTGGGCATGTATAGACTGCCCGTTTGTTTGGGAGTTCCTGCCCTGTTGTTGCCTCCTTTCCTTGTGGTACAAATTTGGTGTCTCAGGCTTTCAGCCTCTGTGGAAATGCTGTAGATCTGGGACCATTGAAGTCATAATTTTTAGGTCGAGCATCAGTGCGGAAGCACTGTCTGCAAGACCTGTTGTCATTGATAAAACAATGTTTTTCCCGCCTGCTACTTATCATAGGTTCACTCTGCTGTCCCTCTTCTTTGCTGGCTCCTAACTCGGTCACTTTGCCGGTACGTCACTTCCGTTCAGGACTGAGGCGCACCGGTAAAGTACAGTTTCCTTACACTTTCGGGGCTTACCTGTTTTTGGGAGGGCTCTTTCTTCTTCTGCCTTTCCCTGCACTAGAAGCGGAGCTCGTGACTTCGGTACTTGTAAAGTTCAACCCGCATTGTTTGCGATTCTTTTCGTCCATCTGGGTTGCAGTTAATTGCTTAATTGAATTAGAGGCATGTGATTCTAATGCAGTGGGATTTTGGGAACTTTTTTTTTTATATTCACTCTGCTTTCATTTTTTTTTATTTTTTTTACTTGAATGCTGAGCGCAGCGCCCGCTTAAGGGACGCCATGCTCTGTTTCATTTTTTATTTTTTTTACTTTAATGATACCCTACTCCATAGTCCTACTGTTGCATTTCTGTAGCTCTAGAGATAGTTGCACCCTGTGCTCAGTCTGTACGGTTGCATAGGATTTCGGGCTACCGGTCGGTGCTGGGACATAATGAAGTCGGGCTGAGGCCCCCAGCGCGCTCAACTTACAGAAGAAAAGGTCGGAGGCTAAGCCATGCCAAACCTGAAAAACAGCAAAGGCAGGAAGAACAAACGCGGCGACAGCAGCGGCGACGAGCAAGAGAATGGGGCCCTGGCACCTGCAGCTCTAGCTGGCCAGGGGCCCCAGGCTACAGTGGGGGCACAGCCGAGCTGCAGCTTGCACAGCTGGAGCAACAGTGGCTGCAGCAGCAACTGCGACTCCTGCCGCAGCAGCGGGTCCGTGCTCCGCAGCAGCGTCCAGTGACACCCACACTGGTGAGCAGGCCCGGCTCCAGGAACTTTTATTTGGGTGGGCCAAGGGTGCATTCGGGTGGGCCACTGCGGGCCCGATTTGTCGCTTATATATCTAGCCAGGCCTGCTTCTGGGCCCTCCTTTATCTCTCCTTAGTCTTACAAGGCCCAGTAAAATGCACTCTTTTCAAAATCTCTTTCTAAATGTTATCACTCTCAAAAAGTGTTTTTTTTTCCATGTAATGTCCCTTTGATGGGAAGAGGAGGTTTCTAAGGTGGGAGTATCAGGCACTACTCGGGCACCCTCTGTGCGAGCCTTCAGGGAGAATCCTCCTTCATTACTACCTCCACCTCACCCCTGACTCTGCAGCGCACTCCCTTACAGGCTTGATTATCCACTTTTCTACCACCCCTCTCCAGTGCATCTTATCTCGCAGCTGACCTTGGGCCCCAGCCCCATATCAGCCTACCATCCTGTTCCACTTTCATTATTCCCGGTAAAAAGCATTAGTAAAATCACCTTCAAACTTGAAACATTGAATATAGCAGTAAATGTAATTAGCATGCACTTTAAAGTATGCTCCACAGCTGTCCTAATCACCCGACTGTTAATTAAATAAACGAAAACAGAAAGGCCATGACAGGGCTTGCTTTAGTGCTGGTGCAAAAGTCTTTTTGGGGTTCCACCATTACCTCTTTCTCCGTAGATACCTTTACTACCACCCTCCAACAGTGCCCTTCATCTCTCCGTAGCCCCTCTCCCTCATGACCTCGTCCTCAGACTCCCTCACTACCACCCTCCACCAGTGTCGCTCGTCTCTCCGTAGCTGCCCCCCACCCCATGACCTCCTCCTCGGATTCCCTCACTGCCACCTTCCACTAGTGCCCCTCAATTCTCTGTAGCCCCCTACCCCATGACCTCCTCCTCGGATTCTCTCACTGCCACCCTCCACTAGTGCCACTCATCTCTCCGTAGTTCCCCCCCACCCCATGACCTCCTCCTCGGTTCCCTCACTGCCACCCTCCACTAGTGCCCCTCATCTCTCCGTAGCTCCACCCTCACCCCATGACCTCCTCCTCGGATTCCCTCACTGCCACCCTCCACTAGTGCCCCTCATCTCTCCATAGCTCCAACCCCCACCCCATGACCTCCTCCTCGGCTTCCCTCACTGCCACCCTCCACTAGTGCCCCTCATCTCTCCGTAGCTCCCCCCCACTCCATGACCTCCTCCTCGGATTCCCTCACTGCCACCCTCCACTAGTGCCCCTCATCTCTCTGTAGTTCCCTCACCCCATGACCTCCTCCTCGGATTCCCTCACTGCCACCCTCCACCAGTGCCCCTCATCGCTCCATAGCCCCTCACCCCATGACCTCCTCCTCGGCTTCCCTCACTGCCACCCTCCACTAGTGCCCCTCATCTCTCCATTGCCCCTCTCTCATATGCATTTCATTTGTTGTATAGCGCTACTCATATCAGAGTAGGGTGTCACAGTACTTTACATCACGCACACATTATACAGAGACAATAAATCAGTCTACGGGGAATGTCACATAAGCCAATGAGGATTACAAGGTATAGGAATCACATGTCATCCTTACTGGTGGGCTATATATTTTACGAGGGTTTGGTCTGGAGAAGCACAAACTCAGGATTTAAAGAATACTCCATTGGTTGGGGGTTGGCTTTGCTGATAAAAATGTATAACTGCCCAAACAAACTCTTTTTAGCAACATTAGAATAATGAAAGACTGAAGAAGTTCTAACTATATCACAACACAAAAAAGCGAAGTTTGTATGCAGCTCTTTGATGACAGTTCATAGGTCAAGTCTATTTTAGGATGGTAACTTCTGAACTGCAAGTAACACAAGGATCTCTGTGACAAAGGCAGTAACCCCCTGAGCTATCCACATAAAATTCAGTTTATCTGCATTTAAAAACTACCAACAGACAAATGATTGCTCTCCAGCAGGATCATAAATCACCAGTTATCTGAACATTTTTTATTGTTGTTGCACATTTGTGGCAGATTCACTGCGAGGGCCAATGTTCATGTTTGGGTGGGCCAGGCTCATGTTTGGGTGGGCCTGGCCCACCTGGCCCACCCCCTAGAACCGGGCCTGCTGGTGAGCCACATTCCAGGGAATTGTGAGTGGGGCGGGTCCACGTTTGAAGGTGGGTTGTACTTGTTGCAGGTCAGAGAGGACCCTTGCATTGCATGCCAGGAAAATTCAGGAAGTGCAGCTACTGCCCCCCCTCCCTCTGCTACCTTCCCTCAACTCCGCGATCCCTACACTAACTCTCCCGGGCAGCATCGGCGATCTCACACGCATCCGTAGTTAGCTCCCAGCTCTTCATTGCATTCTCCTCCCTGCATGACCAACCCTTTCTCCAGTGCGTGACCTCTCCCTCTAGCAGGTTGCTTGCCCCTTAATGCTCTCTGGGCACCAGGTTCTAGACCCCCTCCCCGCCTCCCACAGCAGTTTAAACCGCCTACTGAAAGTTATCCCATTGTAATGAGATTCTGCTGACCACCGCATGGCCTTTGCTGGCTATGTTGCCCTCAATCTTCCTCTTCTTGAAAGGGACCCCATCTCCCTTGTCTGCTACTCCATTGTACGGCCAGTCTAGTAGCAGGATCCTAACACTTTACCCCTGTCCCCTCTCTAAAGTACACACGTACTCTATTCTGCAACTCTTAGCTATTTATTTTGTTGTGTTTTTTATGAAGCTTGAACTCCACCCAACAGGGTTTTGACGGCTGTGCAGCGGAAAGACCACCAGGCAGAGTAAACCATGTGTTGACTGGTAGCAAGAGATTTGCTTACAGTATACAATACACAGAATGTATACATAACTCATCATTTGTATAGTTTCGTATTTTTGTCAGTCGTAATTTCCTAAAAGAAAATCATTATTTTGTCAACTATATCGTGCTCATAGTCCTCACTTTTCAGTGCATGTGTTATGGGGCATAACAAACTACCTAATTACAGGCAATGCACATAGTTTTCAACCTGTCATTAATGTAGATCCTCAGAAATGGAAATGCACGTTTTGAAACCCTTTGGACTGGATTTACGGTTGTGGGGTCATTTGTTAGCTAATTGTTGCAATTATAAGTAAGGCTACCTGTTTTACAGATAAATACAGACATAAAACTATGCTTTTCCTATCTGTATTTATTTTTAAAAGCAGAAAAATACTTACAATTATGCTTTTTGAGAATAAACCTCCATGCAGCCTTTCTCAAATTGCAGGCCAACAGCTGAGCAGATAGACAGGATGAGAAGTTAAAAAAAAAAACAGGATGAGATTTCCTTAAATATGAGCATATTTTTAACTTATATTTGTAGTATAATGCTGATATTTACCTGTAGGGGTAGTGTTTTGTTATAATTGTCTGCTTAATTTGCTAAACAGTGACAGGTTTCAGTTCATGTTTATCAGTTAAATAGGTGTGCAAATATACCATTTTACGGCTACATTTATTCTCAAAGCACAAAAGCACAGAATAAATATGGATAAACACCAATAAGATGGCCAAAAATACATAAGGATAAAAATGGACATAAATGTTAAAAAAAAAACTCAAAACAAGGAGACAGTTTTTAGGCTGAAAATGTTTGAGACTGCTATCCAAGTATGACACTAGCACTCAGTTAGTCTGGCCTCAGCTGAGATTTTACAATTACTGCTGAATACCCTTCTGATCGAGCACCTTAGCAACTGAGTAGAGGCCTATGGTCATAATGCACATGCTGCAAAGAGCCAATGCACATCCATAATGTGTATATCTAGCTGGTGTCTCGTGACCGCCCACAATGTGAGCATTATTTTGGGACCCAATACCTAACTGTGATACATACACTGTGGAGAATGCAGTGGCGTCATCAGTTTGGTGAATTTTTTGATTGGGGTTAGCATGTCAGGAATTCAGATTCCCATTTCCCTCTCTTAAACTCTGTATGTAGACTTTTCCTTCATTAGGAGGTTTACGTAGGTTTCTTCAGTAAATCTGGACAAGGTAAGTGAGGAACACTGAGGCGAATCCAGTACCTGTTGAATCTCTGTGTGACTTTGAGTGATTAGACTGGTCTTGTGAATCTCTGAGTGAAATTCAAAGTTTGTGCATCCAGTCATGCTATTCTATGTTCAGTCATAAACTGTAAATCTCCCAGGGGTTCAATGAACATTCAAAATATATTCTATGCAGTACAAGGGCAAACTTTTGGGTAGGTTTAGTCATAAAGAAGCCCCCTCTTGTAGAGCACAAAGTTGTGGTTAGTGAGAATGTGAGTGTGTAAAGGAGTCCAATGAAAAAGCAGATCAATAAGTAAAGAGAGAAATGTGAAGAAAAAGGACATTGAATGATTGTGCATAACGGCATTTGGGTTAAAATAGGCTTAGGCACAAGTGGCAAAATTTTAGGTCGAGCCTGAGTAGCGCATGCGCGACTACAAGACATGCAGTATTGGAGTATAGGCTTGAAGCGCCGCCCACTCTCCGCCCATATATTTGATTGGCTTGTGTCACTGTCCTTCGTAAAACGCTGGCTTCCAATTCTTTATGAGGCTTGTTAGTCCCTCCTTGGTACCGCCTTGGTACCGCCTTGTCTGCATTTGTTACCTCCCATAACGACTGGACCTTTTGCTTCTCTAGTTACACTGTCTGCATTATAAGTCAGTACACACTATTTTGTTAATAATGGGGACAATGACGGCTGCTTCTTGTATTTGCAGCGTGCCCACAAGTGGCTGCCCCCTACCCCCACAGCATTCACATGACAATGGTGGCCCCTTTTTGTTTTCAAAAATGTTAAACTGAACGCGGCGTCTGCTTCAGGGACACGGCGCTTGGTTTAATTTTTTTTTTTTTACTTGAATGCTGAGCACAGTGCCCGCTTCAGGGACGCAGTGCTCTGTTTCATTTTTATTTTTTTTAACTTTAATAGTGAGTGCGGCACCCGCTTCAGGGACGCCGTTCTCTGCTTCATTTAAAAAAAATTTACTTTAATGGTGAGCGCACCCCCGTTTCAGGCACACCGCACTCTCTGTAATGCAATAGGTCTTGCATTTTCCAAACTTTGACCTATTGGTATTGTAAATGACAATGCCTTTTTTTATTATAAAGGGCATTGTCATTTACAATACCAAGAACTCAAAATCTCGCAATTGCGAGACCTATTGCATTGCAAATGCTTGTTTGCTTTGGTGTAACCAGAGGAATGAGGAAGAGGAATGTTAAACTTATTTCTCCTAGTTCCTCAGAGCTCATATGGCCCTCCTCCCCAAGTAATTCGAGCTTGAGTGGTTGCTTGAATATTTCAGGAGTATGATGGGAATGGCATCCTGCTCATAGCATCAATTAGGCAGGGCAGGACCTACATTCTCACCATTTTGAAATGTAATTTCCTGTTTCAGAGGTGAGGCCACCTTGTAAGTAATGACTGTGACAAGCAAGAGTAGAACTAAAAGTAATGAAAGCTACTGGAAAGTTCTCATGTTATCTAACTCCACCCATGAATCCTCTCTGGTGGTGGTAATCATGCTTCATTTGGAGTTAGAGATTGAATCTGGGTCATCATTTAGAAAGTGTAAGATTCTTGACAAATTAAGTTTAAATATGCCAAGCGATCTCCTGGGCACCACAGTTAAGGCACAATTATATCAATTAACCAGCTATTGCAGACTCAAAAGCCAACAACTCCCACAGAAGGTTCTTTATTGCAATCTTTGAGGTGCCCTGTTTGAAATGCATTAGAAAATGTATTTATTGCACCAGGCAGAGTGTCTTTTCATGTTTTCTAATAATAAATTCAAAAGACTCCTGCACTCAGGAATATTGTAGCTTGTGTATAGTCCTTGTTTATGCCTTCACTAGAAGGAAATCTATTACTGCGCTCTGAGGACGCCTTACCGAGCAGTGACAAGAGAAATGACTTTTTTTCATTCGTACATGATGGATGAATTCGCAGTCTGAGCACTGTAAATTTAGCTTTGCTCATATAACAGCGTGAGTGTTAAATTAATTAGTTCACTGCATTTTTACAGCCAAATCGAACCGAGTAGAAAACTTCATAACTCAGTTTTACAAGTCTCTTTGGAATTGTCACGGGCGTGCTCCCTCTTCAGTGAGCTAAACATCATCTTCCTCAGACTGAACACAGGAACGGCGTGTTCCAATAAATTGGCATTGCGTGCCTTCTGCTAGCAATTGTTTCTTGCTTTTTTCTACTTTTAAATTAGATTGTTTTGTGTCATGCCCATTAAATCAAAGTAGAGACACAAAGAAAAAACATGTACAAACACTAATAGCAGTAACAATTAAAGCACGATATATAAACAGCATAAAAAAAATTCTAAGATGATTTTTAGCCTATGTCAAACACTGTGATTTGTAGAAATATCGACGACCAAAGTTAAAAATGATGGGCCATATTCTCAAGGAAGTGGCGGAGAGAGGCGTTAGCCTTCTTGGCTTAACGCCTCTCTCCGCCACTTCGAAAACGCGAGGCTGCACCCTATTCTCAAGGATATGGTGCAGCCTCGCGTTTCCCCCTGCAATGGCGCCAAGTTTTACAACTTAGCGCCAACGCAGGCACCCTTGAACCATAGTGCAAGGGTGTCTGCAAGCAGGGAGGTTTGTTTATGTACAGGAAGGTGCCCCTTCCTGCACATAAACAAACCTTAAATGCCAGTTTGTAACTTACATGTGTGCTGCTTCATGCAGCACACATGTAAGTTACAAAACGGCATTTAAAAAAAAGGTTTGTTCATGTACAGGAAGGCACACCTTCCTGTACATGAACATACCATGGCATTTTGCTTTTTGCATGTGTGCTGCACAAGGCAGCACACATGGAAAAAGCAGAAACGAGGAGAAATAAAGCATTTCTCCTTGTTTCGCCACCTTAAAACAGATTTTTCCTGGTCTTAAGTTTAGCGCTACCTCCTATTTACACTGCCCTTGTGAATAGGAGGTAGCGTCAAACTCAATGGGTGTTGCGGTGGAACGCTCACCGCAACACCCACTGCACGCCCCCTTCACGCGAAAAACAGCATGAAGGGGGCCCTATTCACAAGGCAGCGTTAAGCAGCGTTAAGCCACTTAATGTGGCTTAACGCTACCTTGTGAATAGGGCTAAGCCCCTATCGCCACAACAACGTCACTGAAAGTGACGTTATGGTGGCGATGGGGGCTTGAGAATATGCCCCTATGTTTTTAAACACCAATGTGTTTTTCATTTACTCAGTCCAATATTTATAAGGCTCTGGTGGTGCTAAGGTGCAATCGGAAAAATAGAGCCAACCGACACTTGAAAGGTGAATCTGAGAGCCTAAAACTGGTATAACGATTTTATGTTGAAGATCACATCAAGAAAGCATGAAGAGATAATTACACACTTAAAGATCAACAGTTCAAAATCACTTCATCAACTTTGACATTTTTTTCCACTGAGCATCCCTTGAACACTAGTTACAGTTGCAGCTTATTCAAAACATTAAAAAAGATGGAACTATGAGTAGTTTTGAACATTTCATGTAATTTATGTTATTTTCATGTGATATTTTAATAGATCATAGCTGTCGGTCTCCAGCAAAAGGCAAACTGCATTTTATGTGTGTGTTAAACTACGGCTTTGATCTTCAGTAGGAAATGGTGAAAGTGCAGAGCGGTTGTTGACAACTTGACCATGTACGCTAAAAGGCGAACAAACTAGCTGGCTACTACAAGCAACAAACTCTACGTATGCATTAGGCCTGGGTGGAATTTCATTTACACTGGAGTGATCTGAGTCATTTCAGTAATTCTGCATTACTCTTTGAAACAGAATTACTGATAATTACGCGATTACTCCTCCTTGCATAAGTAAGATTAATTTTGGGGGGAAATTCCTGATGCAACAGCACATTTAGTGAATGCGAGCGACTGCCCGCACATGCTATTTGTGTTCTGCTGCATTTAGCACTGCTTCTTAACGCAAAATGCATCCTCGGGTCCATTTTGGGCACTGAGGGCATTTTGCACTAAGAAAATAGTACTAAATGCCAGTAGTAGGTTGGGGGGAAAATCCTACCAGAAGAGCACATTTAGCGAACATGAGCGGCTGCTCGCGTTCACTATTCTTGTTCTGTTGCATCTAGTTCTATTTCTTAGAGCAAATTGCATCCTCATGTCCAATTTGTATGCAAAGTTGCATCTTGTGCTAAGAAAATAGTGCTAAATGCCAGTATTAAGTTGGAAAAAATCCTACCCCAAGAGCAATTTTAGAGAGTACGAGCGGCTTTTCATGCTCGCTATTCGTGTTCTGTTCCATTTATTGCTATTTCTTGATGCGAAATGCATCCTTGTGTCCATTCTTGATATGAGGAGGAATTTTTGCACTAAGAAATATCACTAAACACAGAATTACTCCTCTTGTGTAATTCATGCATAATCATGCAGAATTTTTAGGAAATTCAGTGTGATTACATTACGCAAGTTACGCCCACCTCTAGTTTATATGGCTATGCCCACAAATTAAGGATATTACAACATTCAACCATTTAAATTTTTTTTTTTTTAAACTCCCCCACAAACTAAGATCCAATTCAAATCTACAGATTTAGAACTTAATACTGAATAATCTAACTTTAGGCAAGCCCATGTTTCCTACATCACATCACACACCCAGAACCAAGCACTCCTTGTGCCATAACATTCCAATGCATTAAATACAGGACTCATGAACGTGATGGAAAAGCTTCAATGTGAATGGAAAAAAAGGGGAACAGAAACAAACGAGATCAGCAACAATGGAAAAAATACCTGTGTCAGTAAACATGCTCCCTGAATGAGACTACACACAGATGTCGGAGAAAACCTAGCATAACAACCTACTTTCCACAACTACCGTCTGAGGGTGTCACAAAGTGGACAGTGGGTTCTACACCTTTCAAAAGGAGGAGTACCACTTTACTATGTCATTTGGCTTTTTATCAATATCAAACGAATGAAGAACGAAAAAAACTCACAAATCTGTCTGAAGTTAAAATATGGTACACACTGAAGAGGTTTCTACAAATGCCTGATTGTTTCACAACAACTATTTGGCCCTAAGAAAGCTTCTTAAATTTGACCCCTAGAGATTTTCTACCTTTCTGAAGTGTGGAGCACAAGATGTTGATTTCCTGTTTACAATTGGGAGATGCCCAGGTGGGTTGTGTGTGTGGAAGTGGATGATGCATTTGCAAAGTTTTACAGGATGGCAGTCAATGCATAACCGGTACATTTGTGTACTGCATCTGCTGCAACACAGACGCTGAGGGAATGTCACAACATGATTAGTGGTTGTAGCCCTACTTCACACTTGTTTATGTACACTGGTACAGGAACTAACATTTTGGGTGATGGCCTAAGCTGCCCTGTTTGTTGACAACAGTAGTGAGGGGAATCAGCAGATCTCTTTTAGATGTATGTGGACATTACTTGACATATCTCAGTAGGGCTGACATGGGTGGGATGGAATGTCTCTGGTTCACATGCGCTTGTTAATTCACTGTGTTCCTATTGTTTATATACCTCTTGCCATGCTGATGTTAGACTTCAACATCGTTTATTTTTATAATTCATTTCATAGGCATTTTTGGAATAAGAACCAAAATGCATTCACTAATATCCATTAAAAAGGAAGGAAACATCATCATATCATTTCGTAGATCTGCCTCTCCATGTTCCTGCAGTGATCCAGACTTGATCCTCATTTGGTGATTTCTTGGGCCCCTGTTGCCCTCCAAGTCTGTGCAATCTTCCTTTCAGCAATAATTGAATCTAAGCCCACAAAGGCCTTAAAATATCTGTCAATTTCAATCTATAATTTGTAACAATACCATTTTCAGAGTATGAGTGATCGTATATTGCATAATTTCAGCCAAGGTTTTGCTTACGACTTTTCAGTATCATTGAAATACCGTCTTCTTGATATTTTAGGCATGTGAGGTATTGTTCTGTCTGGTATAATAAATCTTGTACGAGTATTTAAACTGTATTCACATTTATCGAGCCAATATTACTATATCCATGTAGGAAAGTGAGTTTTTAGCAGGTGGAGGTATGCACCTTCAGTTAATATTAATACCACTATCAATAATAAGGTCCAGTCAAGTCTCAGTAAATTAATCCTTGTTCAATCTTTTGTGGCTTGGCAACGAGCAGTCAGGCTTAATTTAAGAGATATGTGTAAATCATGTAATATCACCAAAACAGTAAATAAATGAAAGACAATAAAACACAATAAAAAACCAACACCAATTTATAAAGATAGAAAATATTTTTATCTTTCAAATGACACCAAAATGAAAAAAATCTGGAACCGGAGATATGAATTTGTAAAGTTTAAATAAAAAAATGTGCATTCTAGTGCCAAAAAGCTTAATATGCCACTCACAACTATCTGGTTGTGCTGGACCGGGACAAAGTCAAAGTTTTTGTTTACCTTCTGACTTAGACTTTTTCTTGGAGCTTTTCTCTCAATGTTGAGCCGTCAGGTTTCTTGAATCAGGAGTATGATTCGACAACAGCGGCCTGCAGCAGCACGATGCCTCAGTAAACCTCTTGAAGGCTTCGTCCTCAGTGTCGACCGCAAGGAGCTACTGATCTTTCAGTGGGACAAACTAGCATGGTCAGGTCGAATCGAGGTTCGCCGTCAGTGGCTTGACTCAATGATGACGAGCCGGTCTCCTCCTAGAGTTTTTTAGCAAAACTATTTAAAAAGTTCACAAACTTTCAGAACTTCTTCTTCGTTGTTTCCTTTGGTGGTTAAAATGGCCAGCAGCACCAGCTCAGGGTTCAGAAGCTCTGGTTTGCCTCTGGGGGCCTGGGACTCAATTTCCCACAATTCACCAGGCAGTCCAGGAAAATCCAGTTGTAACTGGTCAGGTGGAGTAGTCCTTTCTTTGGCTGCTGCAGGTGGCTTCTTCCAGCACTTTTCTCCCTGTTGCTGCTCAAAGACTCTACTACTTTTCCTTGAATCAGGCACAGCCCTTCCTTTGTGGAGCCTTGCAAGTGCAGCAGGTGCAGTCCTTCTTAGTGCAAACCTTCTGTGGTGCAGTCCAAGGGTATAACAGGGCAGTCCTTCTTCTGCACATGTTCCAGGCATTGAGCTGGGGAGCTCCTGTAGCTCTGCCAGATTTATCCTCCATTCTGGGCTGGTAATGGGGGGGGGACACCCAAACCAATAGGTGTAAGGTTTCCTCCCTCATGTATGACTGCTTCTTGAGAAGTGCTGCATATTTTTGACCCAGGATGCACTGTTCTCCAAACATCAAAATAGAGAAATTCTCTCTTTGGAGTGTGTGTCTGTGTATCCCAACCCAAAGATGTGGCTAACAATTCACCAACCTCTCCTTCCAGCCCCTCTCCTAATTAGGGCGGCTCCCATCTGGCTAGGGGTCAAGGAAGTGGGGGCTGGCCTGGGCCCTGCGACATCTGTTCTCCTGACTTTGAAGCCTAGCTTATCTCCCCAGGCTCCTTCCTCTCTCTGACTTCTCAAGGAAGCAAATTTTCTCCTTCCAAATGGCTGTATTGTTTCAGCCCCAGGCCTCTTCACACCTACCCAGAAAACAGCTTGGCTCAGGTTGTCAAAGGCTGGCTAATCAGAAGAGGCAGCTGCAGGGCTGTTTTAGGTAACTCCAGGATAGTAAGTTCTAAAACTATTTTCCTGTAATAGTTATAATACATCTGACCCTGGCAAGTTGTTGGATTTATTGTAACCATTCTCTTGATAATTTGAATCATATTACTAGCTAACTCCAATCAAAAGTTAGACTTTATTCAAGTTTAATAAAGCCTTCCCTTGTTAGCCTATAGGACTAGCAGCACTAAAATGGAGAAAAAAAGACTTTGCTTGTTTTTCCCTACAAGGGCATATAACAAACATAATTTATATTGTCCCAATGCACCGTACATTTGGGGCACCTAGGTCAGACCTTAGTGGTGACTATGTAATAAAAGGTAGTTTTGGACTTTGGAAATACTTTTAAACCCAAAGTCAAATTTAAATATAGTTTTATTTTAAAAAAAAAGCCTGCAAGGCAGGTCTGACTTTAAAATACTGCAGTGCACACTTAAGTGCATTAAGTCCACTGGAGTCTCTAAACCTGCATGCCTTACCATATACTAGGGACTTGCAGGTAGATTGTCTTGGCCAATTTGAATTATATCAATACCAATAAGCATATACCTTTTAAAGACAGAGCACTGGCCCTGGGCCTGGTTAGGGGAGCCAAGGGCACTTTCAGAGTCAGTAACCACCAACATCAGTAAAAAATGGTGATGATCAGGGTAAAAAGAATGACTTTCCTACACCCCCCCACCACAGATGAAAGGTGATGGGTAACTAACCTACATCCCCGTAATCCTCATCATCTAGGTAGAAAACCCTGGAACACTGATCTAGCTGCATTGGCAGTGCCAGTCTGTGTTCCACTGTAAAGTCCATCCCCGTGACGGAAATGGACCAACTCTACAATTTTCTCCACTCCCCCCACATTTACTTGAGCCACCTGAGAGGTCTGTTGTCAGTTTGAACATGGAAGTGAGTACCAAACAGGTATTGTGTCAGCTTCTACAGGGACCAGACCACAGCAAGGCTTCCCTCTCAATGGCACTCCATCTTCGCTCTCTGGGGAATAGTCGCCTGCTAATGAAGGCAACTGGTTGATCTTGACCCTCTTTTTTTACTTGTGCCAGTACTGCCCCAATCTGTTACTCTGAAGCATCTGTCTGTACCACAAATTCCTTAGTGTGGTCAGGGGCCAGTAGGGCTGGTGCTGAACACATAGCTGCCTTCAGAGTGTCATAGGCCTTCTGACACTCTGGGGTCCAAATTACGTTTTTGAACTGCTTCTTTGAGGTAAGTTCTGTCATGGGAGTCAAAATGGTCCTGTAGTACCCAGTCAGGCCAAGAAAGGCCCTGACCTCGGTCTGGGTTTAGGAGCCTCCCAATCCAGTATGGTCTGGATCTTGGGCTGAAGAGGTTGTGCATGGCCTCTACCTACAATGTGGCCCAGGTACACTACTGAACCTTTCCCTTTCTGGAATGTGCTTGCCTTGATAGTCAGGCCCTCTTACTGCAGGGTCTGAAACACTTTCTTCAGGTGGACCAGGTTCTCCTTCCATGTGGAACTGAATACAGCTATGTCATCTGGATAAGCTGCACTGAAAGTTTCCAACTCAGACAGGACTCTGTTCACCAACCTTTGAAAGGTGGCAGGAGCAATCTTCAAGCCAAAGGGCATCACTTTGAACTGAAAGTGGCCACCTGGGGTGGAACATGCTGACCTCTCCTGTGCTTCTGGGCATTGGGCAATTGCCAGGAAACTGAGGACAGATCAAATGTACTCAGGTACTTTGCAGCCCCCAACCTGTTAATGAGGAAATCAGCACTAGGTATGGGGTGAACATCAGTCTTGGTGACTACATTCAAAACTCTATAGTCCACACATAACCTTAGTTCTTTCTTTACCCCTTGGTGATTGGGTTTGGGCACCAGTACCACTGGACTGGCCCAAAGACTGTTTGAGTGCTCAACTGCCCTCAACCCCAGCATCTTGGCTACTTCAGCCTTACTGCTGGCTTTGACCTGGTCAGACAACCTGTATAACTTGTTTTTGATGGGTAGGCTGTCATCAGTGTCAATTTCATGGACAGGTGAGTCCAGGGGTCAAGTATAAAAGCCCAGCAAACTGCTCCAATACTTGTTTGCAGTCTTTCTGTTGCTGGTCTGTCAATGTGTAGAGAGCACTACTCCCTTCACTGACCCATCTTGTGCATGGGTGGAGAGGAGGTCTGGTAGAGGCTCGCTCTCCTCTTTCCCTCCATTTGTGACCATCACCATGGTCATGTCTGCGCTGTCTTGGTGGGGTTTCAGTCTGTTGACATGCAGTACCCTGTGGCGACTCCTGGGGGTGCCATGGTCTACCAAGTAGGAGACCTCAGCCTTTTTACCCAGAATGGGGTAGGGCCCAGTCCACTTGTCCTGAAGGGCCCTGGGAGCCACAGGCTCCAACACCCATATCAGCTGTCCTGGATTTTACTCAAGCAGAGTAGCCTTCTGCTCATACGAAAGCTTAATAAGCTCTTGGCTGGCCTCCAGGTTGCTGCTTGCTGTACTCATGTACTCGGCCTAGCCTAGCACATAGTCTAGCACAGGGGTCTCCAATCTTTTCTGTAATAAGAGCCACTTAGGTTGAATGACAATCCACCTGAGCTACTAATGTTAGTGATGTGATAGTGACCACCCCATCCAGGATTGTGAACAGTGATCACATCAGTGCAGTAAGTGGGGTTGCCAGCAGCAAAGTTATAAAAGCACTATCATTTTTTAATGCATCTACATGGGTAATACTTAACGGGCATAGCTGCAATCCCCCTGGCACCAAGGTAATAATATGAGAAATGCATCTCTCCAATTCAAATAATAGCTTTTAAATCATTTTGAAAATGTAACCATTTTGCTCCAAACATCATTTTATTAGTTCTAAAAATATACACATTTTCATCTTGAATATATACTTTTTAATTCTGGTACACAAATAATAATTCAACCAAGCAAAGGCTTTTATATTAGTAAGTTGCACACAGAAGTGCTACTGAGAGGTAGCTGGGGAGCTACCGGTAGCTCACGAGCTACTCGTTGGAGACGCCTGGTCTAGCACATCTTGTTTTACCTCTTTGAGAGGCTTCTCCCAAGCTTCCCTAATCAAACACAATGGCCCTCTTACAGGCTATTACATTTTCTTGGCCATTGGCTGTTCTCATCTGTGGGCAGTTTGTTCTCATTGCTTACTGCTAAATACTGGAACTCACTCCCTTCAGAATTGTGTACAATTGATTATCATCTTGCGAATTTTAGGGTGTTATAGACCTAGCTTTTAGATGATGTCCTCTAGCGTCCTTTGCTCAGACTTCACCTATGATCCTTTCACACCAGGTTATCTTTCTGGGTGATTGCCCTACCTCTACAATTCTGCAGACTAAACTAGATTTTAGATTTCATTAATTCTCATGTTATGGTTCTCAAAATACATCAGTTTCATGAGGACACCTTCCAATGCTACATAATGGATGCTATTATTTCGCTCAGTAGAGGATAATCAGTGCAAGGGGAACCAGAGATATACATTTTTAAAGAACTAAAGTGAAAAAGCACAAACAAATGCTCAATGTAAGTCAATTTCAGGCAAGATGCAATAGAACCAGGGTCGGGTACACCAAGTGGATTGGTCCCAGTCAAAGTCTGGAAGTAAAAAGGTTTGCAAAAGTTTCTTGAAAAAAAACATTGAAATGTCTTTAAAGTCCAAATGAAAAGTAGGTCTTTGGCACTTTTGAGAAGAAAAATCATCCCCATGCAGGCTGCCACTGAACTTGTAGCTGCCGCAGTGGAACTGAAAGCTTTATATGTGAAGGATGTTGTTCCCACTGACGATCTGGAGCTTTGAAGATTTCTCGCTGAAAAATGTCCAAGACTTATTGAAAAATTGGACTTTATCATGTTTTTGGAGGTCCAGAGGTCTCTGCACGTGTTTTAACTGAAATTCAATCCAACCTTGTGGAACTGCTGCTCGGATACTTTTCTTGTTAGGTCTTCCTGAACCTCTGGAGGAAGTTTTCAAAACTTTCCGAACTTTCTTCTGGTGCCTAAACAAATGCAAGAAGATGCTTTTAAGGCCATGAAGCATCAGAGGAAGAAACTTAGATACTCTCAAGGTGTCAGGCAGAAGCGAACAGCAAAGTCCAGCACCAGCCCAGTTGCCACTGGTCCACTGGAAAGATTCACAGCAATGTCCTCATCAGCTGTTTTTAAATTTTCTTGCAGGCACCAGGCTAAGCCCACTATTTCTGTATGTCCATGTGCACCTGTGAACCAGATTCTGCTTGCCTAAACTCCAGCTGAAGAGTTTCACAGTAGAGTATGTCAATGTTTGCAGTCCTTCAACTTTGAATGAAATGGTTAATCCAATTATTCTCCATTCCCCCCTTTTTGCTTTTCTTCAAATAAGTGTGCCCCACATAGGATTAAATTCACTAGCCTCATTGGAAATGGGGGAACAGGAAGAGTAAAGAAGGCTGAGTCTGAAAGAGGGAGCAGCAGAGATATGAAAAAGCATTTGAAGAAGTAGCTAGACATCAGGGAGACTGTGAAATGTGGGTTACAGGGCATGAAGGAATTAGAAATCATGGCAGACACTAGAGTTATATTAAAGCCAGTCAGAGAGAACACCAGTAATCACAAAGCTTCCCTTCCCCAATATTCTTTTTACATAGGCTAATTATATGTGTAACTCAATAAAGTATATTTATGTTAACAGACCATGTAATTAAAAGTGTGTTATTATTTGATTTAGTCTATACTTACTTGTCATGATTATTATTATACCTTCATGGTGGTACCAACAAAAATGGTAATGTGTAAATAAAAAAAGAACAACCAAATATGCCCATGGGACATTAAATATAACAAAGCAAATGTCCCATGGAACTCATTTAGAACATTATCTCCTTTGTGGTTCAAAGGTAATCAGATGTGTTTGTCATCTTTAATCAATAACATACAACATTTAATTAGAAAGAAAAAATGAATCAAAGCCACTTTCTCTTTGTTTCAGATTTTGTTAGTCACCCGATCCAAGTGCAGTGCAATTTGTACAGTGAAAACGAGTACTGACTGCTCTCTGCTATACAAGTATGGGACACATGTTCATTCAGAGAAACTACATTCTCTATTATTCTATTTCCACTTTGTAGCGTTGATGTCATGAGAACTGTTGCAAAGTCATCCTGTGCCCTGGGCACCCCCCAACGTTTTGCCAACTGGTACTGGTGGTAACTGACTCTGACTGACCCTCGGCTCTGCCTAACCAGGCCCAGGGCCAGTGCTATGCTGAAGACACACGTAGAATACAGTGAAAACACCTACATAAACTAGGGTATTCTATGGGTTAGGGTACCCCTGTGATTGGCATGACCTCCCCATAAGGCCCTAGTACATATAGGGCAGGGGGATTGAAACTACATTAAGTCCCTAGTATAGAATAGGGCATGGTAGTTTAAAGGCCAGCAGCCTTTTCTGCACTTGCATGTGTGCACTGCTGAAGCCTGAGGTCAGTTTAAAAGCAGCCCTGTGTTGCAGGACTGCTTTTAAAATGCAAATTGTGCACAAACTCGACTTTGGTGTTTGGGGCACTGACAAATGGATAAACTACAATGTTTGGGCATGGTAGGTACTCCTAGGGTCTCCCCTAGGTGTCCCAGGGGTGGGGGGTTAGGTACTTATAAGGAGAATCCTTATAAAAATATTTTCCTGGGGTTAGTGCTAGGTGCACTGTGAAATGAGGATCTGCAATATGTTGATATATTCAGAACCCCTAAAGTCTTGCCTAAGTGTTCCAGGGGTGGGGGTGCCTGTAGATATAAGCAGGGTCCTTATAAAAACCTGTTTTATAGGCCCTGGTATTGGAGAAATTGCCCAGTTTATTTTTCCATTGCAGATCCCCAGCCAATAGGTTAGCATTGGAGGAGGTTATTGGTTAATAACTGGAGAAAGAAAAGACCTAAAAATAGGATTAAAGGACTCAGTAGAATGGTAATGATAAATCCAACAATATGGTATTGTTGATTTTTTTCTAAAATGTACAGACAATATGTTATAAGACTTTCTAGTCTGTAAGCCAAAATTCAACCCTGTAGTGCTCTGCCCTGATTGGTCAAAGATAAGTGGATTAGCCTGGCTGCTTTGAAGAGGTGATAAATGACCCCTGGGGTTAGGAAGACTTTTGGGGAGGAGAGGTTTCTGGGCATAGGAATGCCAGGGGGAGGGGTAGTAAATAATGCTCTTCAAGGGAAGGAGGAGACAAGCTATAGAACCAGTTTTCATTTACACCTCTCCCCTCTGCTCAGCAGCCAGATGGGGGGATTAAGGAGGAATTCCCAGATGTAATGGGAGTGGACCTATGCAGATGAAGCCATCCTATGGGCTGGTTTAGTTAGTTCTGGTCCCTCTGCTGAAAATTCTGACATATTGAATTTTGGAGGAATAGTGCTTTCTGGGTTAGCATTGTGCCACACGTTGGAGGAAGTGGTCATGCTCTGAGGGGTTGCCCTGCACCTCATTGGGCAGGAATGCCCTCCTGCTTGACCCCAGAAAACACTGAATAAGTATCTGAGAGGGCAGTGCCTCTCAGATCTGCTTTTTGAAACCTAAGAGACAGCGGCGGCCGGCTCAGATAAGTGCGGTTGGGCGGGGCAGGGCGCAGCAGGGAGGGAGCCGACAAACGACGGATGAGGTATTTATTTATTTATTTGATTATACGTCGTCCGTCGGCTTCCGCCCTGCTGCGTCCTGCCCCGCCTCACCGCCCCACCGCGCTTACCTGAGCCAGCCATCGCTGCTAAGAGAACCAGAAGGGCCCACACTGAAGAGTTTGGTATACATTCACCAGGCCCTGCACTCTGAAGATTGCGTCTTTTGCACCATCTGTAACTACAGCCCTGTGGATCAAACCTGCTTCAAAAGTACTAAAGAGTGGACTCCCTGCAAGCTACAGGTTAACAGAGCTCACCTGGACCATCACCACAAAGAATCCTCAGCCAGGAGTACTACCAGTGGATTTATAAGGGTTTTGTCCAAGTGGATTGTGGGAACTGAAGTCCCAAACTTTCAAGGACCCTCTTGGAGATTCCAGACCCTTGGATTGTGTTTTGGACACTTTGGTCCCGCAAGAGGAACTTCAGGAAGGAGTTCCTAACAGGATTAAGCCTGCTGGGGGAGGCTGCATGAGTCTGGTGAGAAATCCTCCAGAACAATTTCTAAATGTGAATGTGTCCATGTCAGAGGCAACCAAATGTCCAAAAGTGGCACTGTTGGTTTCTGAGCACTAGAAAGTGACTAATCTTTAAAAATTAATATCTCTGGTTCCTTACAGTGGATTTCTTTTTCGTTTTGGTGTCAGTTTAAAGACAAAAAATGTTTCTATTTTTATGAATTGGTGTTGAATTTCTATTGTGTGTGGTGTCTTAATTATTTACTGGATTGGTGTTTTTAAATGCTTTACATACCTGTCTTTGAAGTTAAGCCTGCCTGCTCGCAGCCAAGCTACCAAGGGTAGAGCATGGGAAGAATTTTCTAAGACCTATTCTGAGCTCTACATTGTGTCAGTCGTATTATTGCCAGTGGTAAATGCATATCTGCCACCACTAATAATCCACTTTCCAACAAGAACAAATTGCACAGCTCTGGAGAAGGAAGATGGTAACTCAGAAGATTTCACTACACTTAAAGAAATGACATACTGAAATAGAAATGCTTCTATGCATGCAAAATAGAAATACAAAATAGACATGCTTTCCAAATGCCATTTGAGGTGTGCAGATTTCCTGTTGTTGCCCCCACGCTCACTACACATGGGGGCAACAACAGCTCACTAAATCAAAGACTGTGGACACGCTACCCTGCACATATCTTAACTAAACAAATTTACTGAGTAGATAATGCAAAATTACTAACTGTAGCCAGTGATTCATTTGTGCCGGTGGCTGTCGATGGGGACCGGCACTTATTTTTCCTCTTCTAACATTTCCCGAGAGCAGCAGAAGGAAAAGGGCATAAAGATGAAAGAAGGGGAAAGTCAAAGACTGAAAAAAATGTCGCCAAAGGAGAAATCAGGAACCCACAAGAGTGAGATAAAGAGATAGGGAGTGTCTGGCCGTTGGAGAAAGAAGCCTAGAGTGGATTCAAGACTGCGTAGCGTTGACATTTAACAGTGCCGGTCGGGGGCTTCTGATGGAGCTTTGAGCACCGGCACTTATTATTTTACAAATTAAGCACTGACTTTTCAAATTGGCCTGTGTAATTTTGTTATATCCTCAGTGGCTTGTTCTTACCGTAAAAGTTACATACCTACCTGCCATGATGGGGAACAAAACCGAACAGTGATAGATGCCTTTTATTCAATTCTATATCCCACTATCTCACTTCAAACACTTATTTAAAGATGTGTCATCACACTCCGAAGATAGTTCGAAGCTTTTCACTCTCTGTGGCTGATATATTCTGGTGCTATTTCTGGAATACAGCACATGCAATTTAAGCACACTGCATATGATAAAACAAAGTGATAATTACCAAAGGCAGATGAAGCATTTGTAGTCAGCCTTTTTAGTCAACTATGACAAGGCTTGCAAGTTTATACATAATTACAAATTATAGGTTCCTAATTTGAAAAAACTTCAGTCCAATCCGTGAGTTGTATATTCCTTAAACGAATCTGAATATAAGATGTGCAGACAAAGACTTCTGAAGCTTACAGGCACAATGAAAGAAAAGAAGAGGTTTTAAAAATGGGAATGGGCAGAGGAATATACAGCCTACATCACTTGGCTTTCTAATGAATCGTGCAAAATTGGACGAAAATGTAAGGGAGTCTATATGGCGAGCAAAAACAACTGCAGAGTTTGTTCCTGGGAGCTGATTATAGATTTTTGTTTGTAATTCATACACAGATGAATGAAGCAAAATTATAGGGGAGTTGGGAACAGCTGCCTAAACAGTGAAAAGGCTAAACTATAGCTTTCTCAAGGAAATATTTAAGGAGCCAAGGTTATATATTCCAGACTAGAAAAGCAAAAGGTGAAAATGCAATGTAAACATTTGTTTTCTGCAAAGCTATAAACAGTGTCGACCGTTTTTATTACCGTACGTCTGAAATCAGTGGTTACTGGTGAGATAGATCCTAGGTTAAAATTAAGCAATGCACTGACTTCCGCAAATGTACAGCAGACCCTGAGATCGTGTCTCAATAAATGCCTTTGCAAGGCCTACCCACCATCGGAAATACTTAGGAAATATTGTTGACCTTTTAACTCTTCACATCTGGGGAATAACAGCTTACTCAACCCACTTTACGTATCACGTTCTCATCACAATATAAAATAGAAACTATCCAACTAAAGCCGGAGAGGGGCTTCTAGACATTCAATGCACTGGCCACTCATGCACAGATGGGACTTTGATGTACTGGACAT
The DNA here is from genome assembly GCA_963921515.1 of Calotriton arnoldi. NCBI lineage: Eukaryota > Metazoa > Chordata > Amphibia > Caudata > Salamandridae > Calotriton > Calotriton arnoldi. The sequence continues at coordinate 145,673 of CAWUFW010015821.1, read as the reverse complement.
TTCGGTTGCATTTATTCAATGACCTGACTGTCAAATGACATTGGAATCAGAGGGACAGGCCTAACCTTGTTCTCATCTTTCTTCAAAAACTAACCTCAACAAGTTAAACTGAGCTCCTCCCCAACCAACACCCCCCCCCCCGCATCACCTGCACATTAACTCAAAGACTAGCCGCCCCTGCCAGCTCCCTTCCACCAAAACATCCATCAAACTAACTTTAAAACTTTTCCCACTTTGTTTATTGTGCTTTACAGTACCGCACGCATGCAAAAATCAAGACATTTGGAGAAATAATAGCTTTTCTACAATTTTGTACCTGCTTCCAGGAGGCAAATTTTTTTGACACAAATACCTATGCACTACTGTTAGTAGAAAGGGCTTTGTGTCAATAACCAAAGGTGGTAACATAATAACACCCATTCACCACCTATGGGATGCCCCCTTCCTCATGGGAACGATCCAGCCTGAACTGCCAGGCCAGGTCCACCCTGAACCGGAACACAAGCAACCTAGGACTGATTTCACCCTTGTTAGGGCTCTTCAGCCAGGTGCAGCTTGGTTCCAGTGGCACAATGAGCCAGGGACCCACGTTTCGGCATACCCAGCGCACGTAGAGTGTCAAATGCAAAAACAACAAGATGATGGATGGAATGTTCTAGTTAATCTCAGTCACTGGCAATCATTTGGGCTGCATCCCAATCCATCGTTTCTTTGTCCACCATGCCACATTAGTTTGGACCCAGCCATATGCAAATCAGTCTTGACTCTGCTCCTCATAGAAACAGTCCAGCCCGAACTGCCAGGGCAGGTCCTCCCTGAACCAGAGCACAAGGAACCTAGGACCGGTTTCACCCTAGTTAGGGCTTTAGCTTAATTCCAGTGAGGCCGGCACTCACATCTGGGCATACCCGGCACACTTAGGCCATTAGATGCAAAAACAACAAGGTGATGGATGGAAGACTTAAATTAATACCAGCCACTGACTATCACTCAGGCCGCCTCCTAATCCATCATTTGGAGTTTATAGTACAACACACGTTCAAAGTTCAAACCATTTAGAGATATAAAAACTTTTCTCTATGTGCTTTTTCCGGTCCAGAGAAGACCTGGCTTGGCAGTTCGGTCTGGACTGTACCCATGAGGCACAGGGTCAAGACTGATTTGCATATGGCTGGCTCTGAACTGGGGTGGCGAAGTGAGCTAAAGAACGATGATGGATTCAACCCAGATCTGTGGCTGGGGGTGAGTGTCTGAAAAGTTTCAGCGCTCCGTCCATCATCTCCTTGTGTTTGCTTTGTTCATCCTAAGTTGGCAGAGGATGCCCAGACGTGGGTCCCTTGCTCACTTTGCCACTGGATTCAAGCTAGCCTGGCTAATGAGGGGTATTACTCCGAAACCGGTCCCAGGATGCTTGTTTCTGGTCCAGAGAAGACCTGGCTTGGCAGTTCGGTCTGGACTGTTCCCATGAGGCACAGGGTCAAGACTGATTTGCATATGGCTGGGTCTGAACTGGGGTGGCGAAGTGAGCTAAAGAACGATGATGGATTCAACCCAGGTCTGTGGCTGGGGTTGAGTGTTTGAAAAGTTTCAGCGCTCCGTCCATCATCACCTTGTGTTTGCTTTGTTTGCCCTAAGTTGGCAGGGTAAGCCCAGACGTGGGTCCCTTGCTCATTTTGCCACTGGATTCAAGGTATCCTGGCAGATGAGGGGTGTTACGCTGAAACTGGTCCCAAGATGCTTGGTTCCGGTCCAGAGAAGACCTGGCTTGGCAGTTCGGTCTGGACTGTTCCCATGAGGCACAGGGTCAAGACTGATTTGCATATGGCTGGGTATGAAGTGGGGTGGCGAAGTGAGCTAAAGAACGATAATGGATTCAACCCAGATCTGTGACTGGGGGTGAGTGTCTGAAAAGTTTCAGCTCTCTGTCCATCATCTCCTTGTGTGTGCTTCAGGGAGCCATAATTTTTGGCACAAAGTCCTATCTACTACTGTTAATAGATAGGGCTTTGCATCAGTAGCCATAGGTGGTAGCGTAAGAACACCTATTTACCACATATGGGATGTACCCTTGACACAAAGTAACAGAAAGTAATGCATAGTGATGCCTTGTATTACTTTTAGGCAACTTTTCGGCACAAAACAAACTGCACTGGAAAGCAAATAAAAATTAACAACTTGCACCGGATTGTGTCACATTTGCTGACTTTGTACCAGCATACAGTGTTAATAAATCTGACCCTTTTTGTTTAGGATAAATAGCTCTTCACTGGTGGTATTCAAACTATCTCTACCACTTTTTAAAGTCCTGCCCACAGGCCAAAGAATGACACTACTTCCAGAAACCATATCTCCATATGCAATACAAAACATAAACATTTCAGCGGAAGACCAATTAGAGTGAGAGGCTCAACCATTTGGAACTACCACAGTATCCTTAGCTTTGAAGGGTACAACTTGTAGTTTCTCAGCTAACTAAAGACACATCACTGCTGTCATCTACGGTTCAGGCGCAGCCTAATCTCATCACTGCCCTGAATAAGGGAGCTATCATCCCTTTGCATCAATCCATCCACAGGATGGATAGATGCAAAAAACCCAACCAGCTACCTGCACATAAATATGGCAAGTATATGATGGTTGAACTTTCCCCCCGACTACTAAAGCTTCTGCGTTTAAATTTCCTCAATTTATAAGGAACTTAGTTTGAGTCTCAAACAAATGATTTTGAATGGATCCTGTCTTTTTTTACCTTCCTAAAGTGAGTTGATGATAGTGATTGTTAGAACTGGGGGTCTCTAGTTGGCAGAGGTAGGTACCTTTGTCCAAATAGGGACCCTTGCTTCTAGTCAGGGTAAGGGGGATACACACTTTAGATAACCCCTGCTCACCCCCTTGGTAGCTTGGCACGAGCAGACAGGCTTATCCCAAAGGCATTGTGTAAAGTATTTTTACCAACACTCACAGTAACACAGTGAAAACACCACAAATGGACTCCACACCAGGTTAGAAAAATAATATATCTTTACTAAACTTAAACAAGACCAAAACGACAAAAATCCAACATACAAAACTCAGTAGAATGTCTTTAAAAGGGTTGTTGCAAAAATAAACTTGTAGATCTCAAATGCGACACTTTCAGTCTCAAAGTACCTGGGATGCGTAACGCAAAACAAGCAAAAAGGGGCGCAGTGAAGGCGATGCGTCGGTTCTTCCTGCGCGCCGGTTCGGGTGCGACAAAATGGCGCCTTGATGCGTTGCGCTGATCCGGTGCGATGCGATAAAATGGCGTCTTTGTTGCGATGCGACACTGTAGATCCGATGCGTGCACGCCCGACGGCCGTGCGGCGAACTCGGTGATCTTCGGAGCCGCGACAGGCCCTGCGACACGCTTCTCCGGTGTTGCGGCGACACCCTCGGTGACGGCGACACGCTTCTCCGGTGATGCGGCAGCGATCTGCGGCGGTGCGCTTCCTCAGCGATGCGACGGCCCTCCGACACGCTTCTCCGGTGATGCGACGACACCCTCGGTGACGACGACATGCTTCTCCGGTGATGCGACGACACCCTCGGTGACGACGACATGCTTCTCCGGTGTTGCGGCGGTGAACAGCGGCAGCGGCGACACGCTTCTCGATGATGCGACAGCGGCTGATGCAACGGCGTCACGCTTCTCTCATTGCGTCGCGCTTCCAGCTCCCCACAGCAAGAGAGGCCTCACACACAGTTACAGGCCCTCCTGGCAGACTGGAACTCCCAGCAAGGAAGTTCAAGGAGGCTGGGGGTGAAGTCCTTTTGTGCCTGGGACTTCAGAAACAGGAGGCCAGCTCTTCTCAGGCCCTTGGAGACTCTTCTTCAGATGGACACAGCACTCAGCAAAGTCCTTTTTCAAGCGGGGGACACAGCACACAGCAAAGTCCTTTAGAGCCCTCCTCAGTGGAAACAGCAAACTGCAGGCCAGCCCTAGACACACTTGGGCAGTACTTCTCCTTCAGTCTCTTCAGCTGATCTTCTTTGGCAGGGATTCTTCTTGATTCCAAAAGTAGTCTAAAGTTCAGGGGTTTCAGCTCTAGTATTTATACCCCAAAAGTCTTTGTTCTCCATGTGTGAGGGGTCTTGGACCCAGGCCAAACCAGTTCAGGGTGCATTCTGCCAGGGCACCTCTCCTTCCTTTGTGAGTGTGGGCCAGGGTCATCAGACACACCGCAGGAGGTGGAGCTAGCATTGTGGAAGGCAGGCACAGCCCTATTCAGACCCAGGTGCCACTCCTCCCACCACTCTACATGTAGATAGGTCCATTCAGCCTAGTGCTGACTCACCCAGCCTCCTGCAGCCACCCCCAGCCCCTGTCACTCACAAACCAGACGGTCAATTCACAAACAGGCAGAGGCACACAGAAAGGTTGAACAAGAAAATAGCCACTTTCTAAAAGTGCTATTTCCAAACTTAGAATTTAAAAACCATCTTCACTAAAAGATGTGTAATTAAATTCTGAGTTCAGGGGTACCAGATTCCAACTTTCTATCTTGCTGCTATGGGAAGATATGCAGGTAACCATGTTACACATCATTCCCCATGTTATCCTATGGGCAACATAGCCTTTCAATAGTGAAAAACGAAATTGGCAGTATTTCACTATAAGGACATGTTACCCACACTAGTACATGTCCTACCTTTCACATACACTGCACCCTGCCCAGGGGGGTACCTTGGGCCTACCATAGGGGTGTCCAATGTGTAAGAAAAGGGAAGGGTTAGGCCTGGCAAGTGTGTACACTGGCCAGGACAACATGGCAGTTCACAAACTGCGCACAGGCACTGCAGTGGCAGGCCTGAGACATCATCTTAGGGCTACTCCTGTGGGTGGCACAATCAGTGCTGCAGGCCCACTAGTAGCATTTGAATCACCAGCCCTGGCACACTTAGTGCACTTTACTAGGGACTTATTGGTAAAGCAAATATACCAATCATGGATAGCTAATCACAATAACAATTTAACCAGGGAGCACTTGCACTTTGGCACTGATCAGCAGTGGCAAAGTGCCCAAAGCATCTAAACCAGCAAAAACGAATTCCAGCACAGTGTCAAAAATACAGGAGGTAGAGGCAAAAAGTCAGGGGAAACCACGCCAAGGATGCCATGTCTAACACATGTCCCCTCCAGCTGAAAAGTGGGGAGAACTACCCATCCCCTGGGGAGTTCTCATCACTAAGGCGGAAGAACCTGGACAGACCATCAGCATTGGCGTGTTCTGTACCAGGGCGGTGTTCCACCGTAAAGTCCATTCCCTGTAGGGAGATGGACCACCTCAACAGTTTTGGGTTCTCACCCCTCATCTGCATTAACCATCTGAGGGGCCTGTGGTCTGTCTGAACCCAGAAGTGAGTCCCAAACAAGTAGGGCCTTAGCTTCTTCAGTGCCCAGACCACAGCAACAGCTTCCCTTTCAATTGCACTCCACCTCTGTTCCCTGGGAAGTAGCCTCCTGCTAAGGAAAGCTACGGGTTGGTCCAAGCCCTCGTCATTCAGTTGTGAGAGTACTGCTCCCACTCCATGCTCTGAAGCATCTGTCTGCACCACAAACTCTTTGGAGAAATCAGGTGCCTTGAGCACGGGTGCCGTGCACATGGCAGCTTTCAGGGCATCAAATGCGGTCTGGCAGGCATCGGTCCAGATCACCTTCCTGGGCTGCTTCCTTGAAGTCAGCTCTGTCAAGGGGGCAACAATGGTGCCATATCCCTTGACAAATCGGCAATAATACCCGGTGAGTCCTAAAAAGGCTCTCACCTCTGTCTGGGTCTTGGGGGGCTCCCAAGCCAGAATGGTATCCATCTTTGCTTGGAAGGGCGCCACCTGGCCGCTCCCTACCTGGTGTCCCAAGTACACCACAGATCCCTGCCCTATCTGGCACTTGCTGGCCTTGATAGTGAGGCCTGCCCTTTGCAGAGCCTTCAACACTTTGCAGAGGTATTGCAAATGTTCTTCCCAACTGGAGCTGAACACAGCAATGTCATCCAGGTATGCGGCGCTGAATTCCTCCAGCCTGGACAGTACCTGGTTGACCAGTCTCTGGAACGTGGCAGGGGCGTTCTTCAACCCAAAGGGCAAGACACGGAACTGGAAGTGCCCCTCTGGCTTTGAAAACGCTGACCTCTCCTTGGCCCCCTCAGTTAAAGCAATCTGCCAGTCCCAGAAGTTAAATCAAACGTACTGAGGTACTGGGCAGCGCCCAACCGATCCACGAGCTCATCAGCTCTGGGGATGGGGTGTGCGTCAGTCTTGGTGACCGCATTGAGCCCATGGTAGTCCACACAAAACCTGAGTTCTGGAGTGGCACCGGGTGCAGCAGCTTTTGGTACTAAGACCACTGGGCTAGCCCACGGGCTGCTTGAGGGCTCAATCACCCCTAGCGCCAACATCTTGGAAACTTCTTCCTTGATGCTGGCCCTGACCTTGTCAGCTACCCTGTAAAATTTCTGCTTCACAGGTAAGCTGTCCCCAGTGTCCACATCATGGACGCACCAATTGGTGACTCCTGGTGTCAGGGAGTACAGGGAGGCGAACTGACCCAACACATGGCGACAGTCCCTCTGCTGTTCTGGGGTCAGTGTGGGAGAGAGGTTTACCCCATCCACTGACCCATCTTGCTCCTCTGCTGCCAGGAGGTCAGGAAGAGGGTCACTTTCATCCTCCATCCCATCATCTGTGACAAGGAGCATTGTCACATCAGACCTCTCAAAGTGTGGCTTGAGGCGGTTCACATATGGGACCCTCAAAGGGTTCCTGGGAGACTGCAAGTCAACCAGATAGGTTACATCGCTCTTGCGCTCCACCACATCATATGGCCCAGTCCACTTGTCTTGGAGCACACAAGGCTCCACTGTCAGCATCACCCACACCTTCTGCCCAGGTTGAAATTCGACCACAGTGGCATTCTGGTCATACCATCTTTTCATTTCTTCCTGGCTAGCTTCCAGGTTCGCCTGAGCGAGTTTCCTGAAGCGTTGAGTCTGGTTGCGGAAGGCCAGCACATAGCTGAACACATCCTGGGGGGTCTTACCAAGGGATTTCTCCCAACCCTCCTTCACCAGACTGAGAGGTCCTCTAACAGGGTGGCCATACAGGAGTTCAAAGGGACTGAACCCTAAGGACTTCTGAGGCACCTCCCTGTAGGCAAACAATAGGCATGGTAAGAAGACGTCCTACTTCCGTCTCATGGGCTCCGCTAGGCCCATTATCATGCCTTTCAGGGTTCGGTTGAATCTCTCAACCAACCCATTCCCTTGAGGATGGTAAGGAGTGGCAAACTTGTAAGTTACCCCACACTCCTCCCACAAAGACTTCATGTACTTCGAGATGAAGTTGGTACCCCGGTCGGAGACCACCTCTCTGGGGAACCGCACACGGGAAAAGATCCCCATCAATGCACGGCCCACCACGGGGGCAGTGATTGTCCAGAGAGGGACAGCTTCCGGGTACCGGGTGGCATGGTCCACCAAGACCAAGATAAACTTGTTGCCTAAGGCTGTCTTGGGTTCCAGAGGCCCCACAATGTCGATGCCCACCTGCTCGAAAGGGGTGCTCACCACGGGAAAGGGTTGGAGGGGAGCCTTACACTTCCCTCCACTCTTGCCACTTGCCTGGCAAGTCTGGCAAGTCCTACAGTGTGTACCAACGTGCGTCTTCATCTGGGGCCAGTAAAAGTGGGTGACAAGCCTCTGGTAGGTCTTGTCATGCCCCAAATGTCCTGCAAGAGGCACGTCATGAGCCAGACCCATTAGGAAGGCCCTGAAACGCTCGGGTACCACCAGCACACGGGCTGCACCGGGCTCAGCGACCTTAGGCTCACTATAGAGTAACCCATTCTCCCAGTAAATGAGATGATTCTTGGACTCACCACCTGCTGCCTGGTCTGCGGCCTGTTTCCGCATACCAATGAGAGAAGGGCATTCTCTCTGCGCCTTGCATAACTCCTCCCTGGAGGGACCTCCTTCTTGCTGCCAATGGGTCAGCTCAGGCAGGTCTCCCAGTTCGGCTATCTGTTCCCCTGTAGATTCCAGGGCATCCCCCTCAGGTTCTGCCTCCTCCTGGACCGTGGGAATTGTGGGGGCTGGTTGCCCACGCCCCCGGCCCTTCCTCTTCCTGGCAGGTACCTGGGCCACTGTTTCAGGCTCCAGGTCCGCTTGGTTACCCCTACTGGCTGCCATTGACCGAGTGGTCACACAAACCCACTCAGGCAGACCCAACATCTCCAAATGAGTCTGGCGTCCCACCTCCCTTCAGGGGGAACTCTCTAGGTCATTTCCTAGCAGACAGTCTACAGGCATGGATGGACTAACCACGACCTTCAAGGAACCTGAGACCCCCCCACTCAAAGGGAACCTGCGCCACTTTGCAGAGGTGCACTGAGTTGTCCGCTGCAGCTACAGGGTGAAGTGCATTAGAAATGACCTGCTCCTCAGACACCCACTGACACCTCACGGATGTCACGCTGGCTCCTGTGTCTCACAGAGCCTCCACCCTCCTCCCATTGATGGTCACCCACTGCCTGTACTTTTTAGTGTTCTCAGGCAAGTAGGACTCCTGGACCATCTCTCTGTCTCCTAGTGAGACAAGGGTCATGACTGCTTGCTCCTCCTCCTCCTCCTCACTGGAAACTAATTCCTCTCCCAAAGCTATACTCACTAAACCCGGTGATGGAGCACAAGTGGGTGCTTGGGACTTCTTGGGGCACTTAGGGGCTATGTGGCCTCTCTCATTACAGTTGTAACACCTGGGGGGACCCGGAAAGTTACTACGCCCGCCCTTAGGGGGCTGCGACGTCTTAGGCTGGAGAGGCTGGAACTCCTTTCCCTCTGCATTATTTTGGGGCCCTTTAGAGAACTCCTTTTGATTACCTTTGACCCCCCCACTCTTCTGCTGGGGACCCTGCCCGCCTTTGGCTGTGGTACCCACAATCCCCTTGTGGACCCTGGTGCTGGTCCAGCGGTCCGCCTCCTTAGCAAGCTCACTAGGATTAGTTAACTTACTATCCAAAAGATGCTGGCGCAGCTCTGGAACACATAGACTGCTCAAGTGCTCCCAACTAATTAGATGGCACAACGCCTCATAATCAGTAACTTTGCTGCCCTTCATCCAACCTTCCAGTGCGCGGGTGTACACTCTCACACATTCAACCCAAGTGTCTGAGTCATTCTTCTTTGAGTTCCTGAACCTCACTCTATACTGTTCTGGGATGAGCCCATACTTGAGGCATAAAGCCTCCTTCATTTTGGTATAAGTCAGGGCACCCTCCTTCTCTAACGGTGTCAAAACTGCGGTCCCTGATGCCTCAAAATGCTTCCACAGGCCCGCCCCCCAGCTCTTTTCAGGCACCTCATGCATCCTCAAAGACATCTCATATGACTCAAACCATGCAAAAATATCCTGTCCCTTCTGGAAATTCTGCACTATATCCTTGGGTATGTATACTTTACCCCCTTGCACTGGCTGTGCGCTGCCACCATTTGAGCTGGACTCCAATTGTTTGGCCTTCAGGTCCAGCTCCCTCATGCTCAACTCATGAGCCAAAAGCAATTTCCTTTCCTCCAAGGCATGAGCCCTCTCCTCTGCCTTGTGCTGGATTTCTTTTTCCATTTCCAATTGCTTCATCTTGAGCCTCATGACTTCTAGCTCATGTTCCCTGATCCTTTGGTTCTCTTCCCGCTCTTCCCGGGAGAGACTTCCTGTGGAATGGATGCTGACAGCCCTGGGGGCTGCTCCTGGCATAGGCCAATCCTGTGGCCCAAACCCATTCCCCTGGTCATCCACCTCCTCATTTGTATCATCTTGTCCTGCAGCTCCTTTGGCCTCCCACCAGGCTTTTAAGGCCTTTTGTAGCTCATCTTTCTTAGCGCTACTCCTTGTGGGACATCCCAAATCCTTGCAGAATTGTTTAAGCTGGTCTACCTTGTAGGAATACAAATCCTCAATGTGGAACTTCAATTGAGCCTTTTCATTTGCTGCATTCCCCTTCTGGGACATGATGCTTTCTTCAAGAGTTACTCAAAAATCGAACCAAAAACCAAAAAGAACACAGTATGTGGTTGCATAGTGGCCTGCACTAAACTAGTGATGTACACCAATTACTGTGGGTCAAGTACAAATACAAGTTCAAATCCCACCGCTGACCACCAATGTTAGAACTGGGGGTCTCTAGTTGGCAGAGGTAGGTACATTTGTCCAAATAGGGACCCGTGCTTCTAGTCAGGGTAAGGGGGATACACACTTTAGATAACCCCTGCTCACCCCCTTGGTAGCTTGGCACGAGCAGACAGGCTAATCCCAAAGGCAATGTGTAAAGTATTTGTACCAACACTCACAGTAACACAGTGAAAACACCACAAATGGACTCCACACCAGTTTAGAAAAATAATATATCTTTACTAAACTTAAACAAGACCAAAATGACAAGAATCCAACATACAAAACTCAGTAGAATGTCTTTAAAAGGGTTGTTGCAAAAATAAACTTGTAGATCTCAAATGCGACACTTTCAGTCGCAAAGTACCTGGGATGCATAACGCAAAACAAGCAAAAAGGGGCGCAGTGAAGGCGATGCGTCGGTTCTTCATGCGCGCCGGTTCCGGTGCGACAAAATGGCGCCTTGATGCGTTGCGCTGATCCGGTGCGATGTGATGAAATGGCATCTTTGTTGCGATGCGACACTGTAGATGCGATGCGTGCACGCCCGACGGCCATGCGGCGAACTCGGTGATCTTCGGAGCCGCGACAGGCCCTGCGACACGCTTCTCCGGTGTTGCGACTACACCCTTGGTGACGGCGACACGCTTCTCCGGTGATGCGGCGGCGATCAGCGGCGGCGCGCTTCCTCAGCGATGCGACGGCCCTGCGACACGCTTCTCCGGTTATGCAACGACATCCTCGGTGACGGCGACACGCTTCTCCAGTGTTGTGGCGGCGAACAGCGGCAGCGGCGACACGCTTCTCGATGATGCGACAGCGGCTGCTGCGGCGGCGTCACGCTTCTCTCGTTGTGTCGTGCTTCCAGCTCCCCACAGCAAGAGAGGCCTCACACACAGTTACAGGCCCTCCTGGCAGACTGGAACTCCCAGCAAGGAAGTTCAGGGAGGCTGGGGGTGAAGTCCTTTTGTGCCTGGGACTTCAGAAACAGGAGGTCAGCTCTTCTCAGGCCCTTGGAGACTCTTCTTCAGATGGACACAGCACTCAGCAAAGTCCTTTTTCAAGCAGGGGGACACAGCACACAGCAAAGTCCTTTAGATCTCTCCTCAGTGGAAACAGCAAACTGCAGGCCAGCCCTAGACACACTTGGGCAGTACTTCTCCTTTAGTCTCTTCAGCTGATCTTCTTTGGCAGGGATTCTTCTTGATTCCAAAAGTAGTCTAAAGTTCAGGGGTTTCAGCTCTAGTATTTATACCCCAAAAGTCTTTGTTCTCCATGTGTGAGGGGTCCTGGACCCAGTCCAAACCAGTTCAGGGTGCATTCTGCCAGGGCACCTCTCCTTCCTTTGTGAGTGTGGGCCAGGGTCATCAGACACACCGCAGGTTGTGGAGCCAGCATTATGGAAGGCAGGCACAGCCCTATTCAGACCCAGGTGCCACTCCTCCCACCACTCTACATGTAGATAGGTCCATTCAGCCTAGTGCTGACTCACCCAGCCTCCTGCAGCCACCCCCAGCCCCTGTCACTCACAAACCAGACGGTCAATTCACAAACAGGCAGAGGCACACAGAAAGGTTGAACAAGAAAATAGCCACTTTCTAAAAGTACTATTTCCAAACTTAGAATTTAAAAACCATCTTCACTAAAAGATGTGTCATTAAATTCTGAGTTCAGGGGTACCAGATTCCAACTTTCTATCTTGCTGCTATGGAAAGATATGCAGGTAACCATGTTACACAGCATTCCCCATGTTATCCTATGGGCAAGATAGCCTTTCAATAGTGAAAAACGAAATTGGCGGTATTTCACTATCAGGACATGTTACCCACACTAGTACATGTCCTACACTGCACTCTGCCCAGGGGGGTACCTTGGGCCTACCATAGGGGTGTCCAATGTGTAAGAAAAGGGAAGGGTTAGGCCTGGCAAGTGTGTACACTGGCCAGGACAACATGGCAGTTCACAAACTGCACACAGGCACTGCAGTGGCAGGCCTGAGACATCATCTTAGGGCTACTCCTGTGGGTGGCACAATCAGTGCTGCTGGCCCACTGGTAGCATTTGAATCACCAGCCCTGGCACACTTAGTGCACTTTACTAGGGACTTATTGGTAAAGCAAATATACCAATCATGGATAGCTAATCACACTAACAATTTAACCAGGGAGCACTTGCACTTTGGCACTGATCAGCAGTGGCAAAGTGCCCAAAGCATCTAAACCAGCAAAAACGAATTCCAGCACAGTGTCAAAAATACAGGAGGTAGAGGCAAAAAGTCAGGGGAAACCACGCCAAGGATGCCAGGTCTAACAGTGATGATATAATATTATAATATAAATAACAATCATGGTCATGATAATAATAAGAATAACAATAATAATATTCAATTCAATTCAATTACTTTATTCGAATACATATTGCATTCATAAAAGTACAATTAAAAGCTATACAATCCACTACATTAAAAATAATCATAAAACATACAAAATATAACATACAATAATTAAAATATGCCCCCGTCAAAAGTACATAAAGGGCATAATCATATTTCAGACCTATATAGATGGAGCAACGTGCTCTTACAGCTGCTTTCAAAAGGCACCCAGACAAATGGTTTCATCTTCATCTACCAGGTGAAAAAGCAATTCTAATGCATCTTTCAGATGTCTGACTCCTCTTTTCTTTAAAAGGGGATCAAAAATGTTTTAGGATATATAAGATAAAAACCCACCAAAAAACATAAAATGTGACATTGATTGTCTGGAAATGCCATCGCAGGGACATGGTAAAGAGTGCAGAATGTGATTATAAGCCAACGTGAAACATAACAAATATTTCGCTGTACCAGCCTTATGTCGAAACAAAAGGCTGCGTTCCCAGCACCCTATGACTCTGGTCAAATACGTTGCCATATTATCTGGAGGGGTAAACACCATATAGGTTGCCACGCTCTTCTTCACAGATTGCTTGTGCAGTCGGTTGGAGGTTGCCTGATCGTATAATACCTGCCATAACTGTTTTCTACATATCTAAGTTATTGAGGGGATCGGCAAAAAGCTGTTCAAGATTGACAGAACATAATGTGGATCTTACGATCGCAAGCCTGGGAATCTCGGTCCTCTTCTTACATTCAAGCCAATCGTTAATGATATCCATAGTTTGACATGCTTTCTCAATTTTCCAAATAGCAAGCCATAATAGCGGTTGTCGAGTCTTGTTGTAATCCTTAATATATGGGATGCCTATTTCTCTATGACAAATATAAGTAGAAGACGAAATGGGTGCCGAAAGGGCCTTTCTACAAAATCTGTTTTTCTCCAGCTGTACTGGCTTACAATTCTGAAATCCCCAGACATCAGCGACATAGTGGCCGAGGGCAAACATTGTGTTCTGTATATTTCCACTAAAGGAGAGAGAGCACCCCCACCTTAGGTTGTATTAAAAAAAATAAAGTGCCAATAGATTTTGTTAGTTTAAGCCTGCTTTGCGCAACCTGAGGAGCCCACGATCCTGTGGCTGCAATTGATACTCCCAGATAAGAGAATAATACAATTAATTATGTTGTAACTGGTATTTTGTAATGTTCAAATGAGTGCATGACTGTGATAACGTTGACTTTTGATACTAATCAAGTATGCCCATTAATTAATTTTGGCGATGTCCAGAAGTTCAGGTCATGGCCGGACTGGGAACAGAAATTAGCCCTGGCAATTCCACTCGACCGGCCCCGGGGGCGTAGGTGCTAGTGTCAAGCACCACTGCCACTTTTGTTACAGGGTGCCGATTTTGCAGCACTGCTGCAAAACTGGCCCCCACCCTTCCCGCCCACCAGGAAAATGCCCGGTGTCTGCTACGGCCAGTCTGGGTTTTGTTCAGGTTAATTTAGGGGAACTCAATATGTTGCTACCTAAAATTTCTTCGGGCCGGGGCATAGGTTAATTTTATTTGTTCTGGAGGCTGATGGTAGAAGCACTGTATTTTGTTGTATAACAGTGTACATGTTGTTGTAGCATGTGGGATGTGGGATGACAATGTGCTGTGGTTGAAAATGTTCTTTAGAGTAGTAATAATTAAGAACTAGAGAAGGAGAGTATCATTGCTTATGCTTGAACAACATTTCCTTTCTGTTTTCTGTGACAGTGGAATTGTGTACAAAGCTGATTGTATCAAGGCATCAACAGGAGCTGGAAACCCAGGATGTATCACATTACCACATGAATAACTTCTATGACCATGGTGTATTGGAACTTGATTATATGAGCTATGAAACCAAGGACTGAGAGCAATTGTGATACAGCATATATAACTACTAGATTGACAAAGTAATAGAAGACCAGAAATGAAAGAAGGACTATCCAAGAGAAGAAATACAACTGAGCATTGTTAAGATGGGCTGCTGAACTTAACATTGCAGCAAAGTGTTATTCTGAAACGTCCACATTCAGCCAATCCAATCTCCGGCCAGCCATGTAGATCATGCCAAACTTTCTTCACTTTCTGCTTTTTAAATCTACTAATTTAAGAACCACCAAATAGAAAAAATTCCTGAGTAGTGGATACTTTTTTACTAAATCTGTCGATTTGTCTTGGGGGATCTCATACCACTTCAACTTCAACCGTCTGGACACTCTGGACTTCGCTGGACTTCACTTTGGGAACCGAGACTGCAACAGGGAAGATTCCTGCTGCTCCTGGTCTCGTTGTCCTGCTGGTCTTCTGCAACATCTGTGCCCGTGCTCCATACAGGCTCTTCACCAGGCCTGTGGACATCCAAGACACCCGAAGGAATCTCCCTTGGAGTGAAGGAGACACTCCCCTGCATCTGCAGGCACCGCAGTGCAGCTGACCGGTCTGTTGATCCTGGGTTCCCACGGACTCCGAAAGGCTCAACAACACAGGTGGTGGTTTTGCAACTCCCTCAATGCTTCATACCAAATTTGAGGCCAGTTTCCCTCATCAGAACTGCTGGAACAGAACCCCTGTGCAATGCGTTGACTTGCCATTGCCAAGGCTTGTTGACTCTCTCCTCCAGAGATCTTTGGGCTCCAAGAAGCTCCCACCTCAAGCAACTCCTGCAGCCAAGATCTTCACCCTCACCACTTCCTCTGCACCGTGGGCTTTCTTCATTGATGAGCTGCTCGAGGTCCTCTTGCAACTCCTGTGCCATCGTCCCATGGGAACTCTTGAGGGTCTTCTTTGGCTTCAGTGGGCTCCCCTGCTTACTCGTGGCCTGCTCTGACTTATCTGCTCGTGGTGAGTCACTTGGACCTTGCTGGTCCCGACACTGCACCTTTTTCGTCGATTACGTTGCTTGCCGCTGCCAAGGCTTCCTATGCTATAAATAGTCCTATTAAAAGACATTATATTGTAATTGATCATGGTTCCCAATTAAGACAAGAGTCCATATGTATATCCAAATATTGAAAATTATCAATCTTGCTGATATGGTGATCCTCCACCACAAATTTAATAGTTTTAGTCTTGCCGGGCCGATCACCATTACGTGTGATTTAGATAAATGTGTAGCGCGCAAATAGGTAAGCCCTTAAGTACCCTTAGGAAAGGGTTGGGCTGATTCAGGGGTCCCTCCCAGAGGAGGGGCTGGACAGTGGGGAGGATATTCCCATGTCCTTTGTGCCAGAGCGGGAGCCAACGGCTCTCTGAACTGGTTGGAACTGGAGTATGCAAGGAGGGCACAAAATGTGCACTTCAAGCAATCTCAGTGGCGCTGGCAAGCGTCCCCACCCTGTCCCAATACACTAAACCCTGTCTGGGAGGTGGTCACACCTCCCTGTGACAGGATACCTATTGTTCTGCCCTCCCCTAGCTCAGCTTGGCTAGTGATTAAGTAGATACTTATATAAGCTTACCAGTTGTGCACTTAAGGCTCTTCTCACAACTACGCTAGTTCTCCGCACATGTTAGAGCATATATATATATATATATATATATATATATATATATATATATATATATATCTCCCTGATACATAAGCTTAGACAGATAATCATAGATAAATGCATTAAATTGTGTTCCATAAAGGAAAGAATACCTATTCTAGGAATGGGGAGAAAATGGTGTCAGAATCCATAAAGAGTTCTAGTTCAAGAAAGTGAGAGATAAGCATAAAGCTGTAGAATCAAAATTAAGCTTTACAAATCAAAAATCAAAATGTCTCATAAAGAGAGATTCAAGAAACTCATTAGAGTCCCAGAGCAATGTGGCATAAGAGTCTAAGGCCAGATGTACGACCCTTACATTTTGCGACTTGCAAAATGCAATTCACAACAGTGTCTCATACACTGTTAGCGATTCCTAATGGGGTCGCAAATTGCCTGCCTCATTAATATTCATGAGGCATGTGCTATGTGCGACCCCATTAGGAATGGCCTTAAAGGAAAACGGGATGCCTTTAAAAAAGGAAAATGAAACGTTTCTGTTTCATTTTTTAAGAACAGCCTTGCCTATCCACCCTATCAACCTTAAAGCATGTGGTTTCCCCATTGGCACCCCATACGGCAAAACTCTTGTAGAAGCGCTGCATTTTCAGTAGGGGCCTAGTCATATTTTTGCATTTAATTTTTCTTCTTTTTTGAAGAAACAATGTTGCACAGTTCAGTACATTTTCTCCATGTTTGTTAAATTTGCATTATTTATTTATTTTCCTATGTGGGCTAGTCTGCCAAGGGGCCATCCAGTAGGCCGAGGCCAGTGCTTGTCATGGGTGCATGAAACAACTGTTTCTTTGCTATATGTTGCTTTTTTTGTATTTTACGTTTTTTTGTGTACAAAAAGTGTTAATGTGGGGTAATATTTGATGACTTGGGAGGATGTGTGTTATTGTAAAATGTTTGTAGCTCAGTTAATTTTCATTTTTGACATTGCTGAATTAATGGTAGTGTTTTCTTCAGTGTTACCATGCCCCCTTTGCCTGTCCAGTGTGTGTGTGCGTTTGCTATAGGCCACCATTGATTTGTTATTGTTCTCCAGGCCATGTGGCCTGGGGCCATTTTGTGGAGTCTGTGTCAACAGGCCTGATTGTGTTCCCTTTGTTCCCCATGCCTGTTTGCTTGCTGTCGTCGTTTGGCAAAATGGCTGGCAGCCATTTTGTGCATCCAGCCAGTGTGCCTTTGCCATAGGCTTGCATGTGTTCTTTGTTTCCCATGTCTCCTTTCTCGCTGCTGTTGTTTGACCATGAGGCACTGTCTGGCAGCCAGTTTGTGCATCTAGCCAGTGTGCCTTTGCCTTAGGCTTGCATGTGTTCTTTGTTCCACTTGCCTCCTTGCTTGCTGTTGTTGTTTGATCATGTGGCTGGAAGCCATTTTGTGCATCCAGCCAGTGTGCCTATGCCATTGGCCTGCATGTGTTCTTTGTTCCTCATGCCTCCTTGCTTGATGCTGTTGTTTGACCATGTGGCACTGGCTGGCAGCCAATTTGTGCATCCAGCCACACTGGCCTTTGCCTTTGCCTTAGGCTTGCATGGATGGACGTGATATCATTTTGAACATATGCTTGAGGATTACTGTAGTATGTATATTAAGAATATGATTTTGATGAACGGTGCTTATATATCACACTCATTTGTTTTA
The DNA here is from genome assembly GCA_963921515.1 of Calotriton arnoldi. Classification (NCBI taxonomy): domain Eukaryota; kingdom Metazoa; phylum Chordata; class Amphibia; order Caudata; family Salamandridae; genus Calotriton; species Calotriton arnoldi. The sequence continues at coordinate 127,905 of CAWUFW010015821.1, read as the reverse complement.
TTCAGCACCTCCTTGCCTCACAATAGGTTTCTTCTCATCCTCACATGCAAACATCAGCAATTATTGATTGTTTTTTTAATTTAAATTTTAATTTCATCTTGTTAATTTTGTTCATTTTTTTTTGTATTTTAATTTTTGTATTTTTTATTTTACTTTAACAAAATAATTGTAATTTTAAATTTTTGGTAAATTTTTAAAAATATTTTATGTTTATTTTTTTCAAATTTGTTTTTATATTTTTATTTCCATTTTGCCTCGGTCGATCCATCCTTCCATCCATCCATCCATCCATCCACCATAGGCACACATCTGTGCAACAGCATTCTGTTTTTTTAGGTATATTTTCATTTCCTCCTGTACACCCTGATTGCGGTTCACTCCAGAACCATCATTCATTTTTTTTAATGATTATTTAATTTCCCCCTTAGCCACTTTGCCTCCCATATGCACATACTAACCTCCATTTTTTTAAAGATTATTATTCCGTTTACCCATGCAATTTTCTGAGTGCCACAGGAGTCTCCTTTAGAATATATGGACATGGAGGAAAGAGCTTTATCTGCATATTGTGTATTATCCAGATGGGGAATTAAATGTTATGGTATGGTGGTGCGGTTTGACTTTAATGTGGTTATATTAACTAAGTAGCCAACACTACTAATATTGACTTTGTACTAAAACTGCAGTAATGCCATGTTTCACTAAATGTTGTTCTTGCTTGTTTTCTTTTAGGTGCACAAGAGAAAAAGAGACTTCACCTCCAGTACTGCCAAACAGAATGCCTGTACATACAGTGACGTCGCATGTCAGTCCTCCAATCTCTTTCGCATGTGCACCTTAGTGCCACTGCCAACTGAGAGCTTTATGATGGCCCCTAATAAAGTTGCTGCTAAGACAGTGCTCAGTGAGAAGAACCAGCTTTCCACCAGAAGTGTGTGGGCCCAATACCTTTTCGCACAACGATGCGTGCCTGCCGCATCGGTCTCCAGGGAGAAACTTGGGAGCAGCACTCCTGCATCAACAGCACAACCCCAACCTAAGCCCAAAGACCATGTCTGTCAGTGAGGCAGCCAATGCAATCATGCCGATGCCAACAAGCAGTGACGTTGAATTGGATTTGTCCCTTTCGCAAAGTAGTACCCAATCATTTCAGGAATCAGAGCAAAGTGGACAGCAGCCACAGCCAGCAATAGTACATCTTCCTGATGTTGGAGCAGAACTGGAGGTCAAACATCCTGCCGAGCAAGAACCTCCTCTTTTAGAATCATTGACTCCCAGACCTCCAGCAAGGAAAAGGAAGGGTACTACTTCACCATCCTCTTCAAACACCCCTTCTGCAGAGGATGAATAGGGATGCAGTATGGACCCCGCCAGAGTCCAGGAGACGCCAGGAAAGGCAAGGGAAAAGAAAAGTTTGTGAAAGCTTTAGAATTATGGAAGGGGATGATGAGGAGGATGATGATGACGAGCTAGTGATTGTGGAAGGTGACACAGAGGAGTCTGGCATTGCTATTCAACCTGCTCCCATTGATGTGGCACAGGTAGCACCGACAGCTCCCATGTTTGACCCAGCTGAGACCTGCACTAACCACTACGTCAGTAGAAGTATGCCCTGCAGAGGGGCAATTAACAACACGCCCACCTACCTCCAGTTCTTCTTCAGACTTTGGCAGTGGCCCAGTAAAAAAGTACTCCTCCCCAGTATGGGACTTTTTTTATGATTAGCAAAGATGAGGAGAACATTGCTTTTTGCACCATTGGCTACATGAGTGTTCATCGATGTAAGCTTCATTCACATTATGGTGCTGGAGGCCAAAGGATTCATATGAACAAACATCATGCAATCTGCTGGGAGGAGCACCTTAAGTAAATTGCTGAATGCGGTTGTGGTGGTGAAAGTGAGGCAAGCCGTGCAACATCAGCTACAAGTCCAATCACGGTGGGAGGTGATATGAGGAAGAAGAGGGTGACATCCTCATGCACAGCAGCCTTGTTCCAAACAGTGCACCAGCAGAATCAACTGCCTCTGCAACTTCACAATGGTACAAGACTCAGAGTCAGATGGAAACACCACAGCATACAGTGACTTCCCCACCATGATGCACACTGAATCTACCACCACCTACTTCTCAAAAGTCACCTGCGACAGTGGCCCCAGGAAAAGAAGAAAAAAATACAGGCTACTATTACGGCCATGTTTACGCAGAAGGGGCGCAATGACCGCAACCACCCAATGGCACCCTTGTACAACGGGAAGCTGGCAAAAATGTTAGTGCTGGACCTCCTCCCTTTTTCTTATGTGGACGGGCAGGGACTCTTAGAATTTGTGGTAGCCGTCTGCCCGAAATGGAAGGTACCAAGTCGGACCTATTTTGCCAGAGTTGCTGTTCCAGTGTTGCATCATGATGTGCTGCAATTGGGTGGACAAGCTTTGTGCAGCAAAGTGTTGTTCACAATATCCACCTGATGACAGACATGTGGACCAGTTGTCAGGCGACTGATTACATGTGCATCACTGCACACTAGATATCGGGGGTAAAGCAAAAAAGCTATCTACAGATCTTGGCCCTGAAGAAAGTTTTAAGGGCGTTTGGTGGCATGCAAAAGTGGCCATGTTAACCATGGGGAAATCGTATACAGCAAGGTGTCGGAATGACTGTGATCCAGAGGTCTCAGAGTTAGATTTGTTGCCACCGACTATGACAGTAACATAGTCAAAGCCATGCCAGACGGTGGTATTTCAGGGTCCTGTATATGGCCCATTGCATCAAGCTGGCGGTGCAAGACTTTCTAAAAAAAGAAGACATAGTCAGCAACATACTGACCACCTGCAGAAGAATCTCCACTCATTTCGGCCATTCTTTTAAAGTCCGGAAGCAATTGCGAATTATTCAGCATGCTAATAGAGTACCAGTTTAAGCCCTGATACAGGAGGTGCCAACACAATGGAACTCGACCTATTATATGTTGCAATGTCTGTTTCAGCAGTACAAATAGATCAATGACTATGTCATTCAAAGAGGATGGGATGCAGTTGGGAAAGCTATGACCATGGATGCGGAGAAATGGGGCCTAGTCAAATGCCTGACACAGCTGCTACTCCCGTTTGAGATTTTCACATGGGAAGTTAGCAAGGAGGACAGAACGATGGGCAAAGCTATCCCATTGTTGCATCTGCAACAGGACCAGCTAAAGAAGGTGTCTGAAAGGTTTGCCCTCACAGGTGTGAATGAAAACACAGAAGCGCATCTCTTGGTTGAGAGCTTACTCTTTAGATTGGCTTCCAATGCAAGGCTGCAAGACAACATCATCTCGTCCAAACAGTACATCTGTGCCACACTACTTGATCCATAGTACAAAATAATTGTGCCCACTTTCATTTAACTTCTGAAGGGGATGTTTCAAAATACAAGAGGTGGATTATTGAGGAAGCCGGGGACCTGGAAGAACAATGGCTGGAACTTAAAGTCCCACCCGTAGCTTCAACTTCCAGAGAGGGCGGTCTTGTCTCATAGCAGCCAACAACACCATCAACTAGAATACTGGCAACAACAGAAACAGAAGGACCGGACCCAACCTCTGCATTGTATTGGTATCACTCGGCAGGGCTTAGGTCCAGTGCAGAGGCAATGGCAAAAGAAATCAGGCAAGTGGCAGCGCCAGTGACCCTCCAGATGATGTTCCAGGAGTATCTGGGTGATCCAAAAGAGGTTTAGGTGAATCAAAACCCATGGATGTATTGGTATGGGAAGATGCGCCAATGGCCAGTGCTCAGCAGGCTGGCAATAAAGTATCTGGCTTGTCCTAGACCCCGTTTGACTGCTGAGCATGTGTTCAGTGCAGCTGGTGCAGTTTTTACAGTGAGAAGGGCCAGTCTCTCGCCTCAAAGCGTTGAGAGATTGACTATAATCAAAATGACCCAACATTTCAAACCACATAATTATACTGTTCCTGAAACAGCTCAGGAGGAGGAGGAGGAGGAGGAGAAGGAGGAGGAGGAGGATTGGTCAGAATCAAGTGTGTTAGCTGACCAACTTCTGGGTGAACCACCTGATTTTGAGGGCAAACTCTACTTCCCAGACTGAGTATGCCAGTGCCCCATAGAATCTTTAAATTATTTCTCATTGAACTTCTTTCTTTGCAAAAAAAGTAGCTAGTGTAACATTATCTTTGTGTCAGATGTATGCTGCCTTGCCATTTTCTAGTCACATACATTGCCAGATTGGAGTTGGACCAAGGTACAGTGAAGAAGCCTCCACAATTCCTTCATGACATTGGAGACAATGCCTGCTTCTCTTGCATGCCTACTTTTTTTGCATCACTTAGCAGGGCTGCCCCAGAAGATCGTTGATTTACAAGAGTGCCAATGCCAAATTCCAATGTGTTGCCTGCGTCAAAGATACACTTGTGTACCTACTACCTAAGCTATCTGTGCTTGGATTGAAAAAGGTAACTACAATTATTGCAACATTGAGTGAGCGATTGTGAGTGATGATTGATGATTCATGTGGTGGCAGACAGTGAGAGAGGGTATTCAACTGTAATTTGTAAACTTGATTGAATTGATTTGCAATGTTTGGGCCCTGACTGATAGGTGATCATTTTTCCTAGAGGTTATTAGCTTTTACAAACATACTTAGCGAAAATTAACCTGTACAGTCCACTCCTATGATCCTTCTTTTTTTCATCACCTAGAAGGACTGCCCCAGGAGATCATTTGATTTACAAAACTGCCAAATTCCAATCTGTTCCTTGTGTTACTTGGATCAAAAAAGAGATGCAATTGTGTACCTATCACCGTGCTTGGATTGGAGCAGGTAACCATTGCACCAATGAGTGATATATTATTGAGTGATTGTGAGTGATGACTGATGATTCATGTGGTGGCAGACAGTGAGGGTGGGTGTTCAACTGTAATTTGGGAACTTGATTTACAATGTTTGGAGCCTGAATGATGGGTGATCATTTTTTCCTGAAGGTGATCGGCCCGTTTCACACTTGGCTAGATTTACTTGCAGTGTCCACTCCTTTTTTCTGGTTTTTCAGAGACCAGACCAGTTGCTTTAGTCAACAAATAAAAACTTATACAAAATACTGGAATTCTGTTTCTCCACTTGTTCTTCAACAGCAGTACACCACACGGCTATCTTGCTCAGGTTGTGACTGGGACGGAGTTACTCGGAGTCAAGAGGAGGATGGAAGAGCTCAGTTTCTGGACTACCTCATCAACAGCTAGAAGAAAGAAGTTATTGACTTCATAGGGAAACCATAACTCTGAAGCCTAGTACTCCGCTATGTGGAATACGGAGAGGTGCATTGATTTCTGAAATGCTGCTGAGTGTGTGTGTTGCACTGGTGGAAAAAGTGAAACTCTGAGTCCTCTTGTTTTTTGCTCTACCTCTTATTCTTCTTGGTACATTCCTCATGAAGCTTACCTTCCTTCTGACCTTCTCCTTGACTCTACAATACAGGTTTTGTTTTACAATCTGCAGGCCTTTTCATCGCTGCACAAATGAAAGGCGAAAGCTGAGCTCAACACTACTGCTTACATTCCAGACAGGCACCCAAGAGTGATGGACATTCCAGAGGAGAATGCAGATGCACCACCTAATTTTGCAATACAGTACCATTTTACTTTTAACAATCATATCTGGGTGGGTTTACTCCTCCATAGTTTGATTTTTTCAAACCTAGAAGACGGAACATTTAGATATCTGATAACTTGGGTCTCTGGAGCAGGGTAACTGTTTGCAATGCATTTAACTGTAATGTGTGATACTCATCCCTTCGTTTCCTTCCACAGCAGATTGATGACGATGATGTGCTGCTCATCGCCCAATTGAATATTGTCCTTGTGTAGTTTTTGTCTTTGTCACACCTTTCCCCAAATCCCCTTTCCCATCCATTCATCAAACCACTAACCCTCTTCCCCTGGGCTCTGTGATTTATTGAGGTGTGACTTAATTTACACAATAACTTTATCACACATTTGGGGGGGCGCATGTGGTGAAAGCGACACCAACTGACTGCAGGATCTTCTATTACGTAAGCAATAGCCCACACTGGCCCCATTTAGTTACCCGCACATAAAAGTGATTCATATTTTAGATATAGAAAAACATCAGTTGTCAGCATTATCATTCAGGCCTTCTGTTGCATAAATGCTTAACCTTGATCACTCCAGAATTCGAGCCCACATTTCATGACTTAAGGATTTTGTAACTTTAATTTTCATTACATCCTAGCTCCCCATTGCTAAGAAGTTACTCTTGCTTTTTTTTTTCTTCGTTAATTTATCACTATCAGTTATTCATTGTTATGTCATGTAGTAGTCTGGTCTCAATTATTTGTAAAGCTATGATATAATTTATAACTCACTAACTCAGTGTTTTTATTTCCATTTAGTTGCCTGCGATGGATAATCCTTCTGATTAATCCTACAGTTGGAGCTTACCTGGGTGGGAGTGCGACCTCACTTGTGAAGTTGTGATGCCTTCCCTTTTATTGTTTCATCTATATTAAAACAACAAACAATCTTTTATGGATAATCTTCTGATGCAATATTGGCTGTTTGAAGTAAGAATGGAACTGGACACAGACATCTCGAACAAGGATATTGCAGAAGCAATAAAGTTGATGCCTACAAAGAAGGGCCCTGGGTAGGCCAGCTTTCCGGTAGAATACAATGAGATACCTGTCAAATATTTGGTGCCTCGTTTGGGACAAATTTTGACAGAACCCCTGCATACAGGAGGCTTGTGAGCTGAACTGAAAAAGTCTTACATTTCCTTGAGCACCAAAGGTGAAAGAGATACATTGCATTGTGGCATGCTCATTCTCTGACTTTTCATATACTTCCTTCTTAAAACTGTTCTATTTCTCTTTCTTTCTTTCTTTTTCATGGAATTATGTCTATAATGCTGTTGACTGCTTATGATAACTCAATAAAAATTATTCTAATCATATTAGTAGATGATATTGGCCCAGACATGCATGAGGATGGCTTGCAGTTATTGTTTTATGCTTTCTTCGGACTGATCATTTTAATCAGCCTCACTTTTGAGCTTGCAAAGCATATTTTCAAAATAAGTTTTCGCCCTAATATTTTCATATCTAACTTCCTCATCTATCAGCCCTCTGTTGGATCTTTGAAATTTGGCATTGTATTGGAGGAATGCTTCTTGACTTTTGTGCTCAAACATTCCTATTTTGGGCTCCTGGGAATTTTTAATATGTGGCTTGATATGGCTATGGGCACACAAGGCTTAACTCAACTGGACTCATCCCAAACACACAAGCTGGGATATATTCTTGACCTTGGTTTTTCCTTGAGAAAGGTTATCCCATATCTTTCCCTTAAACTGACAATTTTGGAGTCTATTTTTCTATTTATACAATGTCTTCACTTATTGCTAGGCTTGCCTCAAGCAGGTGTAGAAAACAGTTGCATCCCTGAATTAATTCATTCTAATGCGTTTAAAGGCCTCCTTGCAATCTTTTCCTGCTCCTGTTATGTCTAGTTTAGACATGATTGCTAGAGTAGAACATTTTAATGACTGGATTACATTTTGAACAAAGGTGTTCTCACAGAACCAATCTCACCCTCTATGGTTTTCATAGGGACCTAGCTTCAGTAAAGCAATGGTATAGATGTTGGAAAGGTTATGGAGAACAAACTATGGGGCACATGTACTAATACTGGATTCACAAAATTGTGCACTGTCATTTGCGAACCCAATGAGGTTTTGTGAACCAACTTATCTACTATTAGGTCAGTTAGAAAAATCACCATTTGAGTAAGTTGCAATCAGACCTACCTCTTGAATATTACTCCCAACTCCCCAACAAACGCTTTTGAACATTCACAAAGAGGAACGCCTTCCACCAGGGACCATTCCCCTTCAATCTCCTTTGAGTTTCTGGTAACTTTTCAGTGGTTTGTGACTGAAGTTATGGTCACAAAATATTTGTACAGTGCATTGTGAATCCCAATTTGGAAGGGATGACCTAAACACACCCTTTCCAAATTGTGATTTGTTACTCACTTCTAAACCCACTTCGAGATTTCAGTAACCATTTACTGAATCATAAAATTGATTTAGTACATAATAAAATGCCATTTAATGATTAACAGGCCTTGCGACTGCTAAATAGCCTTCTTTTCTTCCCTTCATGAATTACCTCCTCTATTTTGCCATTCATAGAATTACATGATTCTGTCTTCAGCTATTTCGAAGAGAAAAATCTCAATGTAGCCTGATCTTTCAATAATGAGAATCTCTACATTAAGTTCTCAACCTACTGTTTCACAATTTTGTACATGTGGCAAAACAAAGCAAGTGAAGTCTCAATCACGGCCACTCTGATCTACGGTGACACGACATAGGTCCCTTTTCGGGATGTTGCATCATAGTTTCTAAATCTATCGGTGGCTCCCTCAATCGTTTAAAAAAATGTGGAATTGAACTACAAGGTAATTCCGTGGTGAATATAATCGACATATGTGGTTTGGTGAACAATCAGACGAGTAACCCCACAAGTTTCCCTAATGATTTCAAAAAAGGAAAACTTTAGATATCCCAAATAGAGTCGTTTTTTGAAAACTTTGTCCTGAGGAAGGTGATTGATCATTAAAACACCGAAACGCCGCGTCGACTTTCTGTAGTTTTTGTATTTAATGAGCATTTGTGTGCAGTTTTTATGACATATTAAATGAATTGTATGTCTTTCAAATGTGTTTTTAATTTGTAATATGTTTTTATATTTGTATGATGTTTTTAACCGCAATGATCAATAAAAATTAACTAAGTCTAGCAGACGCATGAATATCTTTTTTGGATTGGTTTTTATATTTGAAATGTTGTGTTACTAGTACTTTAAAATGACCAATTGATAACAGTGTTTGTTTTATGTAACCCCTTGAGTGTCACAAGATTACACATGAGTGCATTGATAATATTGTTTTAGTTTTAGGGACTTTCTTTGTTTTGACATACTATAACCCCGTCCCTATCTTTTGAAATAGGGTTTCTTCCTTAATTTTCATGTACATGTGGTACATCTGGTTTACTGAATGATCCTCGTCCTGTGCATATTTTTAGTTTGATGTTCAACACCATAGCCCTTCAACTCCTTCTCTGCAATACATTTTTGATCGTGGCATCAGTACCTCATCTGAGGAAATAAGTGGTAGTTATTCTCCTGCTGAAAAGTCCTAAGGCAGATTCTTCAATGCTGAGTAACTAATGCCCCATCTCTCTCCTCCATGTTCCATCTAAGAGCTTAGAAAATGAATAAATTAACATCTCTCTGCTTTCATACAATCTAATAATGTCTTGGGTAACTTGCAGAGAGGCCTCTTCTGCCCTCTACGTAGTACGAAGATGCTCTTTTAGATCTTAGCACTCCCTTTGATACCCTCCCCAAGTCCATTCTCCTCCAAAGGCTTTGTTCTCTCTGTATCCAAGATAAAGCATTTGAGTGACTCTCTTTTGTCTTGAATGAAAGTGTCCAATAATTTGTTTTGTCAACATTTAATTCTCAAACTAAGCCTTCATTGTGTGGGGTACCACAAAGCTGTTTGAGCTCTACACTTTTTATTATCTACTTTACCCCTTTGGCTGACTTAATCTGTGGGTGTATTTATTTTCTTTACTTTCCTAAGCAGACAACATTTAGACTGTTGTCTCTTTTGCAGATAGGTCTTCTGCATCTGCCTCCAATTTCCATACTTGTCTGTCTGCCATTGCTTTATGGATGAGAAAAAATACATTGAAACCAAACTGAGGTAATATCAAGATGCTCCTATTTGCAGAGCTTCTATTATACAGCCTGCCTCCAGTGGTGTCTGGCACGAATCTGGGGTGGTGGGGCGTGGGAGGAGTGAAAAATAAAATACACTTACCTCTTCTCTGCCGCGTCTCTCCTCCACTTCTCTTCCCGACGAGTCCTGGAATGGAAGCAGGAAGCACACAGGCTCCCCTAAGCCAATTGCAACACTTCTGTCACCATGACAGCACCTTTGTGATTGGTCTGAGTGCCATGGTTCGGCACTCAGGCGGTGACTATGAGCAGCCGTGGCCTGTGCACGTAAGAGCGGTGGGGTGGTGGGGCCGGGTGGGGGGGGATTTTGACAGACAATGACGAGGGAAAATCAAATAAATAATACGTTTTCCCTCGTCATCATCCGTCGAAATCCCCCACCACCTGACATCACCGATCTTACCTGCATGGGCCACGGCTGACTATGAGTGTGTGCATGTTCTACGCCCATGCAGTGCGCATGACTGTTTGGCTGGACCAAGAAGGCCAGCCACACCACCATGCGCACTTAGAAAGTGCCCCAACCACTCCTCCCTCTGCTCTGTGAGCAGCCCAGCCCTGCCCCACCGCGCAAAACTGCCTCAGCAGGGAAAAATAAAATGATGATAACATCATGTTATTATCATTTTTTTTTTCTTTTTTGCACTGCTGGAAAGCAGTGGGGTGACGCTTCTCTGCCTTTATTATTTGCCTCAATGTGGTCCTCCGAACTGGGTGAAGCTCCACTCCCCAAAGAATTTGCAAAAAACCTAAGGATCCTGTATGTATTTCTACCCCTTATGAAACAAACCAATGCCATCTCCTCTTTTTTGTTTTCCTACTTATGTGGGATATTCAAGCTAAGACCTTTGTTTTCTCCGGACTCTGCCACATTGCGGTTCAAGTGACTATTTTAGCGCATATAGACTAATGCAACTCTTTGTACTTCGACCTGCCCAAAAGATCGATATCATTTATTCAACATATTCAGACTATTTCTGGAAGACTCCTACTTCCTACTTAATCTTTCCTTGCCCAATGCTATTTCATCTCATGTAATTGAACTACTCTGGTTGCCTGTGAAGCAATTTAAAGGCTTGGAGCCCGATTCACAAAGGTATACTTTGACTTGGGTCTAAGTGTACTACTTTTTGGTATTCACAAAGGTAAGTTGATACTAGTAACTTTACTACTAGTAATTTTACTAGTAGTAACTTTACTAGTAGTAAAGTTACTAGTAGTAACTACCTTTGTGAATACCAAAAAGTATTAAAGGTAGTCTTATGTCTAAGTTTACCTTTGTGAATCGGGTCCAGAGAGTATTGTTCACAGAGCCCAGTCTTTATTTAATTCAGAAGTAAGCATTACATCTTTAAGCGGATGTTGAGCTCAGCTGAAGCCTCTTTGTTAATAGTTCCTTATATTTTCTGGATTCGACCAAGAGGGACAGCTTTTTCATCTACTATCCCTAAACTATAGAACACTTTTCCTCTCCATCTCTGGTCAGACAATGATTCATAAGGGCCTAAAAACCTGGTATTCTGTGAAGCTTATACTCGTTACTCAGTTTAGTGCCAGGACACCCTTTTTGGGCAGGTGCACGCGCTTTACAAATCCATGTCATAGTCATCATCATATATTTTAAAAGTCTGGGCATTCATTGTGCTGCTACCTTGAAAGCTAGATTGGATCCCCCAACCTGTTTATTTTAAACCAGCTCTAGCTACTTCTAAGCAGTGCAGAGGTTCTGGTCAGTGTCAAAACATCAATACCTTTAAACTAAATATGTGAATTCTATATGAAACAGAGTGATAGAATTTTTGAAAGTTTGTTTTTACCAAAGAAATTAGCCGATTGTTTGTAATTTAGCTTTCTGTAGTAAATTGAATGTTTACTGGTCATTATCAAACCAGCAGCATTAGAACAATTATCTATTTTATGGTGAAGTAGAAAACACAGAAATTGTTATTAAGAAGGGAACACGGTTTGCTCAATCCAACATATATTTGTATAGGGCCACTGGGGTCCATGTTCAGGGAGAAAGTTTAGGATACATTAGGATGCAGCGTGGGTCCATCGTGCTCCTATTACTTATGCCAGTCATGACAGCCTCTATGAGATTTCCTAGGATATCGCCTTCGGAGGAAGGCACGTTAATAGTGTTTAGATGTATTACACTAAATCCAAGAGACACCAAGCAATTAAGTGAAGCATCCAGCCCGTAATGGCTCTGCCACATAAGAAGAATGGAAATGGCTGAAGTTGTTGATGTTAGTGCCAGGCAAACTCCAAACTGGGAGACTCTCCGAACAGATTGCAGACTATATAAATTGACTGGCGGACAAAGAGTTGTGCCAGCCTGGGCATCGGAGTCAACCAGGACACAGAGGCTGCTTCTTTCTTGCCTTGTGAGTTTGGGCATGTGTTGTGGGGATGTGTGACATGATGTCTGTGTGTCTAATTGAGGCATAGGCCCATATCTCCAGTCTTCTATCACTTGTCCTGTTACTAATCTACTTTCATCCTCAATTAATCCTTTTCATTCTTTCACACACTTGTGTTCAGGTTTTGGGACAAGCCAGCACTGACAGATACTGTGCAAAAAAGCTAGCATGTACTCGGCTGGATACTTGCATCATGCCTTTCTTGTATCAATACTTAGTGAGCGGGTGTGAGGATGGTAGGGAGACACGAGTCTATAAGTCAGTCTTAAATGCATGCCTTGATTCTGTCTTTGATTTAAAGTGCACATTTGCAGACACAGTACTAAGAAATTCGACTGCACAAAAAAGCTCTTTTATAGAGCCAAGATTTGTTGAAGGCTTTGACTATATTTGCAAAACCTCTGTCGCAGATCCTATGTTCAGGAACACAACTTCCATGTGGATGGGGAGCTGCCAGCACAGGCAGGTGCTGTGCAAGCCACTCCCCACATATTTGAAGGAACGATTAGAGCCCTGGCGACTGCAGCAAGTCACCAAATCTCCATCCATGTTAGTATCTAAGCACATTTATCAGGAAAACTTAACTGATTTTAACCCATTTCTATTAACTGGATAAATTATCTCATGCGGAACAATGACAATGCCATGCATGACCGTTGACTTGGGCTGTGGGTCAATGCACAACATACTCATCTCCTGTGCTAATAGTGGAATTCACTGCAATTCTGGGAAGGAATAAGCAGTATCTGCATAGAAATGAGCATCACTTTGTGCATGATGCATGCACCTGCATCGGTGCAAGCTATACGCCTCACGCTCCTCCCAGGTGCCAAAGTTGCATATGCAGACGATATGTTTTTTGTAAGCTGCAGGTGCACCCTTAATAAACCTCGTTCGAGTCTGGGTCTTTCCTCCATAAATTAAAGTGTTCATTTACATGAATTCCTCGGTGACTTAAATTCATGACCTAGCTGCAGCTCTAGCAATTATAGCATTAATCAAGGCACTCAGGGGCATATTTATGACGATTTTGCGTCGCTCTTGTGCAACGCAAAGGGGCGCAAGGGTGTCGCAAAACCTATGTCAGATTTATCAAGAAACAGAAGGCCACCATGCAGGCCCTGCATGACTTGATAAATCCAGAGTAACGCAACGCTGCGCAAATCGCTGCATTGTGCTACTCTGCCCCAGGGCGGCGTTCCATGGGTGGAGTGTGGGTGTTCCCACGCATCCACCCATCGACTTTGCCACAGTCCTAGACTTACCAACACTGGGAAACCTGGAAATGCGTCAAAATGTAGAAGAAATATGATTATTTCTCCTCGCTTTTTTGTCTTTCTATGTGTGCTGCATTCTACAGCACACACAGGAAGAGGAAAAAGCCTCAAAGGATTGTTTTTGTGAAGGAAAGTGTCCCTTCCTGCACAAAAACTATCCTGTCTGCAACTCGGGCACCCTTTCACCACGACTCAAGGGTGCCTGCGTTGGAGCTAGGCAGTCAAAAGGGCACCAGCGTAAGGAAAGGACAGGACTGTGTTGTATTATTTTAAATACACCACATTCCTGCCCTTTCGCGCTGCGTTAAAGCTACATAAATATGCCACTCAGTTTACTAATCTGTGCAAGCTTTTGTGTAAGAGCAATTCAGCCATTCAAAACGTTTTGGTCTTCTTTATAGAATCCTACTAGCAGTGGTGGCTGGTGACATTCTAAAGTGGTGGGGCGTAAAATAACAGCCGTATTGCAATGTTGCGAGCGAGCGTAGCGAGTGAACCCGAACCACCTATGGGGGTTGAAAAAAGTGGGCAAATGGTGCATTTTCAAGCAAATTTGAGATAGCAGGAAGGTTAATAAAGCAATTGTGAATCAGATGCTCCTTAATTAACATTCTACACAAAACATGAAGAACACATTTATTGATTGTGCCCTGGGCCTGAACGCACTTCAGCCCAGCAGATACAGGATCAGGCAGGCTGAGCCTAGAAAACACCAGTCTCAGCAAAAGATTGTGAGTCAAACTCGGTGCTTATACTGTCACAGCCCTGAATCTGAATATATAATTGAGCATATCAACCGGGTACTGCCCTGACTCTGCATGTAAACGGTGTATGTGTGAATTTAAAGGTACAGACCAGTTTCACCAGCACTGCATCTGTAGACATGCCAACAGGGCGAACTGTATTGCTCTGTATTGTTTAGCAGGCCTCTCCTTTACAAAAATGAGTGTTTCACTTTCTCTAACTTACTGTGCCTGGTACCTGCTTCTTCCAGTTCTTCCTTTCCTTGCATCTATCAAGTTCCCACTCTCTGCCCAGTAGCGTACCAAGGGTGCAGGGAGGAAATTGGGCTCACCATCCATTGGTTTTGCATAATAGAAAAACAGCCACTAATTGAGTTAAAGTGTCCCCCTCACGCCTCTGGGCCTCGGTGCCACTGACCCTGCTGCATTATGGATGGCTGCGCCCCTGTCTCCGCCGCTCTGGTCTATCGATTAAATGTTTAAATGTTTTTGGATTAAGTTTTTACCAGAAGGTAGCAAGCGTTCTAAAGTCTATGACAAACTTGCACACCAACCACGTGCCAACCACTACCAAACTCTTCAATCTTAACCAGCAGGTTTTTAAAGTATTTCAGGCCTAGGCACGCAGCGAGTTGCTTCCCAGGACTGGCTCAGCAGTGGGGCATCCATCTAACTGGGGGACTTGTCATGTGATGTCAGCAGCTCCTCGGGTTGCGGCATGGAGACCCCGTGGCTTCTAAGAACGGATTAAGTGACAGCAGAAAAAAAGCGGAGGGAAAAACACATCGACTGTGCAGCTTTCAGTAGAAATGTAAACATTCCCGTGAGCGTGGCCACGCCCACTATAGAACGTGAATGCCTTTCCAGGAATGATAGGAATCCCCGCCCATCACTAGCCCATGAACTCAATGAACCCACGCTGAATGCTGTATTATTGTAGAAGGCAACTTCCCGTTTTGCTCAAGGAGCCTGGTTTTTTTTTGGGTGGGGGGCGGGTAGGGGAGGGACTTGAGTAACGTTCTCCTCGTAAACAAGTGTGTGATAGAATGTGTAAGATGGTGCATTAAAGAGTCACTTCTCCTTACGGATACAGACAGCATTTTAAAAAAAATGTTCTAATTTTCATATTAAATAGTTCAAACGCAAAGACTTCCAAGTATTGAAATTAAATTGAAGTTGCTAGTCGCGGCTCGCGGGGGGGAGGGTGTCGCGCGGGGGTGGGGGAGTTAAGTTTTAAAATATTTAAAAGAAATCTAATCCTACCTGAGCAGCAGGTCTGCCGTCCGCGCTGCCTCGGGTCCGTTGGCGCGACTGGCGCCTACAGCCTCTCTCAGCCAATCCTGGCGCTGCCAGCAGCGCCAGGATTGGGTTAGGGCACAGATTAGTACTCGCCCGCCTGCCCATTAGGAGACCGAGGTTTGAGCCTTTGCTCAACCCTCGCTCTCCTAATGGGCATGCGTAAGCCAGTGCACACACAAGTGCGCATGACTGGGCACGGCGCGAAAATTCGGTGCCCTTGCCCACTCATGCGCACTCTGTGCTGCAGTGCTGCCTGCTGCCCCTGGTCCCTCTGACAATCATGTCAGTCAACATGACGCAGGACCGCCCACCCCTTCAGACTCTGAAGGGGTGGGCGGTCCGACGTCATGCTGACTGACATGATTATCAGTTCTCCCTCGGCGTCTTTGAACTTCAGTAAACTGATTCAGTTTACTGAAGTTCAAAGACGCCGAGAGCTGCGAGCGAGGGCTACGCCCAACGCCCGAATGGACGCACCGCGCCTGCCTACTAGATTATATCAGGTTTTATCTGCAAAGTTGTGTGTTTTCAAGAGCCTGCATCATTTAGCACCTTAAGGCTGCTATTAATACAAATGTCACGTTTCATTGGAAAAGCATGTAAGGATGCTAAAAGTACCTAAAATCCCTTATTTACCTCAATATCTTACAAACAAGATTTCCATTTCCTACATGAACACTGAAAATTCCATGACTTTTTTAGCACAATAAACAAAATATTCATATTAGGCATTTTGTTATGCTTGGTAATGCTGTGCAAAGGGTAAAATATGTGCAAACGTAATTAATTGACACCAAAAGTTGTGTCCGACAGTTTTCCATCTATCACTTTTTCATCTTATCCAGAAAATGTCAGGGTAGTTAGAAGCATACACTTGTTTTCAGGTAGAGCATTTTTTTTTTAAAGTTTCTGAACTGTTTAACGTTAGCATTCATAAGGTGGAGAACTTCAAAATGCACCCAGATTTAAATCACTCCCATTAAAAGTTGTGTTGGTCACACCTACTTCCCCAAACCTATCCTCATTCTTTTGTTTCGTGCCTTTCATTGGCCTATGTGCAAATTAATTTATTCAAGTTCTAAAAGATGTAGGGTTTGTTCCTTAATTAAATATATAGATTTGCATCTATAGATATATAACCTAGGTTGATCCCTGGCAATAAACTCCTTCCAGACACCAAGACCTCGTGATATATTTCCAAGCGTTTACGTGTTGGTAAAGCATCTAAGAGGAGTTTGTGACCACCTACACAGGTGGGAGTTTGTGGGCCTGCACAGCCTAACATTGCATTCCAGCTCGTAATCTCTTCGGGTAATGACGTATTGCGAATGGAAGCCAACCTTTTTAAAATCAAAGGGGGATATTCTCAAGAACGTGCGATAAACATCGCCAAAATAGGCTAACGCAATTTTTCATATCGCCGTCTATCGTGGGAAAATAACTCTGTGTCAACGTCGTATTCTCAACACGGCGGTAACATGCGATAGTTTCCCGATAACGCCTCAAATGTCTGCGATACAACTACCGCGACGGCGATAAAAAAGGAAACCCGAACGTGAAAAAAGTTGCGATGGGCCCAACTGCAATAAAAATCCAGTGAAAAGAGGCGCCAGGCCCGCAAGTCCCACAAGTAAGGCGGGAAAAATCACTATAAAAGCGGCAAAAATGAAATACAAATAAAACACAAACAACTGCGAAGCACCATGGAGGTAGCCGGAGCAAGCACAGAGGACAACCCGAACCCCAGAAGCCCCACGGAGGACCAGCCTGGGACCTCGGGGTCAGGGAAGGGCAAGGAGAAGAAGAAGAGGAAGGCGCGGTTCAGTCCGCAGGAAAACAGGATCCTGATTACGGAGGTGACAGAACACCATCAACAACTGTTCGTCACCTCCACTGTGTCATTGGCAACAAAAAATGGAATATGGCAGTCCATCGTGGACAAGGTGAATGCAGTCGGAGTGCTGAGGAGGACAATGGAAGAGGTCAAGAGGCACTGGAATGATGTGAAGCGCAAAACAAAGCTGAAACTCGCCAACAACCGCAAAGCAGCAATGCAGACTGGGGGTGGGAGTCCTGCACCACAGGAGGAGCTGGATGAGATGGAGGAAATGGTGTCCACAGTCATCAGTGTGGAGACGGTGGCAGGAGTCGGAGGACCGTACACTGCTCAACATGACCTGACATAACAGCAACAGGGTGAGTAACCACCAGGGACTGGGGGGACGGGGGGAGATGGGCACAATGGCACACATGCACAAGTAAGTACAGCACATCTGCGGACAAACCATGCCCAAGAGTCACAACTCCGACCAAGAGCCCAATTTACCCAAGTCTGCAACAGCTCAGCACTGTATAAGCACAGAAGTGAAAGGCACACCGCCTGAAAGGGATAAGGGCCAGCCAAATCACAGCTGAAGGGGCAAATCACCCACAATGCAGCACACACACATAACACTCAGAGCACCTCAACATTTACTACAAAGTGGACCAAACTGCAACACTTTCACAACAGAACAGAGGACACAACTGCTGCCGCTTGTGTGTAGAAAATGGCCATTCGCATTTGGCATAGCAGGAAACTGTGAAATGATAATGGACAAATACAACCTCACATCCGTGATGGTGGCGAAATGTCAACTGTCCAGCATTAAATAGGCATCTCCACACAAACAGTCACAATGTACATTGACATGCAGTCTGTTTGTAAACTTGGCCAATGCGTCAACATACATGTGAACACAATGTCAAACTGCATCTCCCCTTCACATTGCAGAGGGAGAATCATCACCTCCTGCAGAGCAGACCGTACTCCTCATCACCGATGATGAAGAGAACCTACTCACCACCGACCCCGACGCCCTCCAACATCTCATGGACACCCTCAGCACCCCACCCCCAGGAGCAGGGCAGCCCAGCTGCATCGAGGAGAACCCACCCCCTGCACAGACCACACAGCAGGAAGCACCCACCACCACGGCCGTCTCCCAGGATCCCCACGAGCAACACATGGCATTCCAACGCCGTGTGTCGCAGGGCCAGAAGGGGATGGCAGAGCAGGTGCGGGTGGGGTTCGACCTCATGGCAGCCAAACTAGATGCCATACGTGGGTGTCCAAGTCCCATCAGGGACCACCTACAGGCCCTAACGGACACCCACAGTCTGCTCCATGGTCTCCAACAATCCATGGCTGACATCGCCGGAGTCATGACTCGTAGACAAGAACAACTGTCTAGTCAGAGTGGCTCCAGCGATCTCAGCCGTGAGTTGGCCAACATGGGGAGGAACATGGAGAACATGGAGCGGATGCAGGCGGGAAGAATGGCAGCCACGGCTGCACACCCGCGAGATGTAGCAGGGATCTACCATGCCCTGCAGATCCTCATCATGGCAGTGCGGCCACAAGGCCTGGCGCAGATCATTGCTGCTGCCATTACTCCCTCCACATCACCGCCCCCTGATGTGTCAGTGCCTCACAGTGCGGCTGACAATCCACCTCCGGCCCCTGATGTGTCACTGCCACACAGTGCCGCAGACAAAACACCACCACCCACATGTGAGACACATCACACATAGGAGGACAATGATGAGGATGAATCTGCCATTGTGCTAAGTAGGAAGCGGTAGCATTCATCTCCCCCATATGGCCTCTTTCTGCTTGGTTCTGCCCTCTGCATCATGCCCAGGAATAACACCCTCCACTGTCCCCCTTAACACTCTGCGACACTCACCTTGGCCCCCGACATGGACTGCTACATTTGTTTAGGCAACCAATGACACAGAAATCAGACTGCGGACTGAACTCCCTCTCCTACGATGTACTTTTCCCTCCCCAAAGGACCCTGGCTGGGCAACATTGTAAAGTAGCGTGTGCATGGCCAGGTACTTGTCCACCTTCACCACTCCACCGAATGTGATTAAGACATTCAAATTCACACAGATGAGTCATGTCCATGATCAAGCAAGTATGAAAGTGTGGATGTATGTAGGGGCAGTGATTCCAAACAAAGGTGCTCCCTGGGAACTGATTTCAATGCGCATGTATGTCCGTGACCAGATAGGCAGTGAGATGACTGGGAATGTGTGAACTAGCTGTTGCCTCATTGCTCCAAAACAACAATCTCGTTATTTCCAAACTCAGCCCCACGTCAATGTATGAAATAGGGCTGTGTGTCACAAAGGCAAAGTCAAAGTTATGTGGAAGCCACAGCTCGGAGCAATGATTGGTTTGAGTGTGGAGTGCTTGGACTCCTGGGATGGTCGGTGCGTAAGTGTGAAAGTCATACCATGCAAGTGAACTACGAGCAAGGACTCCTGTGTGTGGGGTGTGTATACGTTGGTCTCTGGTTAGCGCTGTGCGTAGTGTGGGAGCAGTCAGCAGCTGCTATGGTATCGCTCAGGGGGTGCCGGGCGCATGCATTCCCAAGGTCGGAGGTGCAGATGTGCTACCGCCTTCTAGTTCAGACAGAGGGGCTGTCATCCACAATGTTAGTTTGTCATCTGCTTGCATTCTGGAAATGTGATGGGGATTGGGTGGGGGGATGTCACTGCTTCGCCTTCCGGCATGGTTGAACCCTTACCAGCCATGTACGTGCCCTCACGGTCAGTATTGCATGCTCTGATGTAGCAGTGTTGTTTTGCTGCAGTCTGACTGTGATGGGTGCAGGTAGCTGTGAGGAGGCAGTTGACCACTCACCTTGCACCTATTAGCTGGCACTGATCACTACTCTTGATGGATGACGTCCGTGTACACATGTGACCTGTACATGGCACATTTGACTAGGGGACACCTTGGTGTGTTCCACGCAAGGTGGACCTGCTGGCTTCTAGGCTGGTGTGCATCTCCCAATGTTGCTGAGGTGTCCACTGTGCCCACATCCCCCTTACGGCCATGTTGTTCATGTTGTGGGACTCGACACACAGGGTGTATATTTGCATCAGGCAGGTACATCTCTGACCACAAATGGCACCCTGTTGTCTTTTCCTGAACACCAATGACGGCCTTCATGTCATGTTCATGTACACGTGGGACACTGATGAGTGGCATGATGTACTACATGTGACACCCTGATATGGCATATCGAATACGTGACGCCCTAAACAGCCTCTTGGTACAGAGGTGACATACACACCATCTCTTCTTGCAACATATGCGAATGTTAGCACTCAATGTTGCACTTACACCATCAGAGTAATGTGCTAATGCAGAGGACTGACTTGCACACTGGGAATGTGTGTTGCTAAGATTTTATTTGCACATGCTGGTCATGTGGTCATCTTGTACTGTGCCATGATTGCTGTGGACAGTCACAATGTGACGTGCTCATGCAAAGAAATTGTTGATGATTGTGTTCCTTCGGGCTATTCCTGCTGCGGCTGCAGTGGGGTGTGGTCCACCTGCATTATCTTCCTCATCATCGTCCGGTGCTTCTGGGACTTGGATCCATGGGGCATTGGTGCATACACATATGTTGTGCAATACACAACATACAGTGATCATCTTGCACACTATTTCTGGGCTGTACAAGAGTCTTCCACCGGTGATGTCCAGGCACCTGAAACATGATTTCAACACGCCAAATGTGTGTTCAACAATGCCCCTGGTGCGTTTGTGGGCCACATTAGACTGCCTCCGGGCCGGGGTGTTCGGGTCTCGGAGGGGTGTCATCATCCACGAGCAGAGTGCATATCCTTGATCACCTGTGAGAGGTAAGTGAGATTAGTGTTAACTGGTGGTTCTGCATGCTGTGTTGGCAGACATACAAGTTTCGTGGTGTGTGATTTGTGCGACCTTGGGATTCATGTTAGCCATGTATTGCTGCTGGCAAATGTGGTAGGACAATGTGTATTACGTAGCCTCACAGCTGCTCCTCTCTCCCACCGAGCCTATTTACTTGTGTGTGCTGCGCGGTTGCATCACTTGCACTCCTACGGCACACCATTGTCATGCCTGTCTGCGCATGTCCGCAGGACTGACAGCAAGACTGTAATGTTGGCCGTTGAAGGTGGGCAGCCACGTGTGTGTAGGCCTATGGTAAGGATAGGGCGGACACAGATGTGGAGTTCTGGCCTGGCTGAACTCGCGCTGATATTGAGGCTAGGCCTTCGGTTCAGGCTGCGGCAATGTAGATACATACACAACAGTTGGCATGTATGAGCCGAGACCCCGAGCAGTCTCTCGCTCCTTTATTAATCCATTCGGGTGAGGCCGCCATCCTGGTGCATGCTACATTGCAACATTGTCGATTACAGGCCGGGTGGTGCAGACACTACTACGGAGACACACGCCATAGTCACTTTTGTGGCCAGGCCAGAACTGAACCACGCCCAGAGCCCAGAACTGAACCACGCCCAGAGCCCTGGGCCATTTCTCCACACTCCTCACACGTGTGCGCCGCAGTGCTGGGATGTCATGCGCTTCAGAGTACAGCTCCAGACGATCTACCCAGGCTTACCGGAGGCCTGCCTGGGACGGGGGTGGCCCCGTGACTGTGAAGGGCTCCAGTGGCGTTACCGAGGACATGCTGTTGGATACTGGAGGCGGACTTGTGGGGTAGCCCCTCTGGACAATGACTTGCGGTGCACTGAGTTCGGCCCACCGGAAGAGCTGAGCGGGTGTGCAGCCTGCGATGATGCAGCAGGCCTGGTGGCTGGACGGTGACTTGTGGTGCACTGAGTTAGTGGCACCTGAGGCCCTGCGTCCGGCACGGGCCAACCGCCACATGGCGATGACTTGCGGTGCACTGAGGTAGGCCCATCGGAAGAGCTGAGCGGGTGTGCATCATGCTATAATGCTGGAGGCTGGACGGTGACTTGTGGTGCACTGAGTTTGGCCCACCGGAAGAGCTGAGCGGGTGTGCAGCCTGCGATGATGCAGCAGTCCTAGAGGGGCAGACTGGAAAGGATGTGTCTGCTACTTGCTGTACCGCAGTGTGGTCAGAAGGCAGCAGTAGCCAACTTGCAACTCCGCGGTGTGGTGCCACTGGGTGCGCTGGGGGCCTGTTGCACAGAATCCAGCGATCGGCTGAGGAGGCTGCCAAGCTCACGGAGCCTGGCCTTGGAGATTGCACCGGCACGTGGTGGGCCCTCTTGGAGAGACGCCGGTGGCGGCAGGTGAGCAGTGAGGCCCGGGTGCGCAGGGGCGGGCATTCACCGCTGGGCGCAGGTCGGGTCTGGGGATCAGCGGGCTGGGGTGCGGCAGGCGCACAGGATCGCGCAGGCACCACCGGTCATGACGGCGGCCTCGTGGCAGGGTGAGGGACGCCGCCCTGGCAGACACGCCACTGCAGGTAATGACGAGATGTGTGCCGGGTGGCGTGGGACGTAGCCACCTCGTCGCCGGTGTGACTTTGCCCGTTGTAGGTGGTCGGCCACGTGTGTGTAGGCCTATGGTCAGGTTATGGCGGACACAGAGCCACATGCAGTAGTTACTTCGGTGGCCATCCCAGAAGTGAACCACTCCCTGTGCCCCGGCCTATTTAGTCACTCCCCTACGCTGGACTGGCGTGCGCCGGCCCTGCCCACTACGCTTACGCTTACAGGGGGGCCGACATGGCTACTTGTCCAAGGTGTTCGCCACTGCTTGTGATGACATGGTTGCGTCCACTGTCGACGACACTACAGACTCCAGCAGTATGTGTCCACATGGACATGTCTGTGCTCTGCATACTCAAGACTGTCCAGCACATCACCGCCACACTTGGCATTGTGTACATTGTTATTCATAGGTCCATTTCCTCCTTCGCACAATCGTGGTTCCCACCTCTCCCCACATTCTGCAAATATGTGGCAGAGGGGCTATGCCTTAGTGTATGGTTTGTCCACATTTCTGGCCCCTCTTACCACGGTTACTTGTGTTGTCATGTCTGGCAGGTGTGCATGTTGGTTGGCATGTTGAATGCAATTTTGTTACGTGTCCATTCCCACAGTTGTGCATTGTGTGATTGTGGAATTGAGGAGTGTGGTGTGTTCCGTTGGTACTTACCAACGAGCAGTCCATTTCCATAGGTGCCATCCTGAAAGCGCTGGTTGATGATGGGACTGTCGGAAGATGTATGAATCATGCACACTGCCTGGGAAGTTGGCGACGACATTGGTGAACAGTTCCCTGTGGTCCACAATTGCTTGCACATTGATGGAATGCGTGTGCTTCCTGTTGCGGTAATTGTGTGTAGTGTCGGCAGGGTGCACAAGTAGGACATGTGTGCAGTCGATTGCCCCCAACACGTGTGGGAATCCAGCTATGGCGTAGAAGCCTTGCTTGGTCTCCAGCTGTTCCTGCGCAGTGTGGGGGAAGTGAAGGTGCTGGGGTATGAAACTGATGATGGCATCCAGGACAGGTGTGATGGCCTTTGATAGGGCTGGCTGTGAGACTCCTCCGACTCTGGTGGTTGTTGGTTGGAAGGTACCAGAGGCCAACAGGTGCAGCACAGCCAGCAGCTTTGTCTGCGGAGGGATGTTGGTATTCCGCTGTGTTGGTACCGTCAGCCTGTGGGTCATGATGCGGAGGATGGTTGTCCTTTTGATTTGATTTATATATTTATAAAGCGCGCGAATGGCCGGAGGCATCTTGGCGCTAGTTTTCGATAAGGTGGTGAGCTGACTTAACAAGTGAAAAGCCAAGTTTTTACGGCTTTTCTAAAAGACAGAAGCGACGGGCTGCTTAATATCGTGATAGGGAGAAGATTCCAGGTTTTGGCTGTTCGCAACAGAAAGCTTCTCCCCCCCACCTGACCTGCTTGAACTTAGGTTCTTGTAAAAGTTTTGAATGAGCAGATCTGAAGCTTCTTGCCGGCTCATACCATTTCAGGTGAGTTCTCAAGAACTGCGGTCCTGAACCATGAAGGGCCTTATAGGCCAAGCATAATGATTTGAACATAATCCTTTTTTCCATCGGTAACCAGTGGAGGGCTCTCAGCCTGTGAGCAACTGGCTCAGATCTGGGAATATTCAACACTAACCTTGCTGCTGCATTCTGCAGACGCTGGAGTTTTGTTAGATGTTGGGCTTGAATCCCTGCGTACAAAGCATTGCAATAATCCAGTCTGGACAGGGCCAATGCCATAACCAATGTTTTACGTGACTCATGGGGAATGAATGGATGTATTCTTCTGATCATTTTTAAAATGTACCAGACAGTTGAGGGCAGTTTATTTATCTGGGTGTTAAAAGTCAGTTTATCATCAAATATGACTCCCAGATTTCTAACTTTGCCCACTGGGATTGGGCACTCGCCCAGACTGGCTGGCCACCATTTAGGAGACCAAAAGTTCGTATCTGATCCTAATAGCATGACTTCGGTTTTATCACCATTCAGTTTCAGGCAGTTAAGCTGCATCCATTTATTAACCTGCTTCATGCAATCATTAAAGCGGTCGGCTGTTTCTTCCACATTGCTTGACACCGACACCACTATTTGGGTGTCGTCAGCATACGAAACCGGCAAAAACCCACACTGCCTGATGATCGATGCCAGGGGAGCAACATAAATATTAAAGAGGGTGGGGCTCAAGGAGGACCCCTGGGGCACTCCACAAGGCGACCTAAAGGATTTAGATGTAAAGTCTCCCAATTTGACTGAGAAGGTTCTGTCCATTAAGAATGATGACATCAACATGAGTGCATCATCTTGGACCCCCAATTCTGCTAGACGGGCGAGGAGTATCTCGTGATTCACGGTGTCGAAGGCCGCCGATAAATCCAATAGAATCAGGGCGGCCTTCCCTCCTGCATCTAGTATACTCCTGAGTCCCTCTGCTGTTGTATTCCTCTTAGGGTGTCCATACACGGGCTTTCCTGTATCATGTCCTTATATAGGCACAATTCGCCCTGCCCTTATATAGGCATAAAATCCCAGCCCTTATTTAGGCATTAAACCGTGCACTCCAAATACAGGCATGGTCTCCGACATCCGTCCACCCTAACGTCACAACGAGTCATGAAGAACAGACCCTTAGGCTGCGGGAGTTTCCCTAGCACAGGACTATTGATTTCTTCAAGGACTCATATATTATGCATGAACCATTATTCCTTAGGGGTTCATTCATGACGTCTTCCGCTGTCCGACTCACGTCAATGCTAACATTCTGAGGTAATTCTCAGGTATAAATATACCTTCCCTAGCCCCTGTAAATCAGAGGAGACCTCGACTTCAGAGGAGCCCGTTTCCCGGCCTGACGCACTGAGAAGACGCTGTCATCCCTGCACGCAGAGAGTCCAGCTTCCAGTGATCTGACTTCCCTTGCGGGGTGTTGGAGTTCGAGTCTGGCAAAGAGATTCCTACCTCTCTCATTCTTCAGGTATGGAGCTGAATAGAACCTAGAGGGACTCTTGGCATACTTGGCATACTGGGCTTAACATACTCTTAGTATACCATAGTAAGGAATACTTCACCTACTTCATACCTCTCCCTACACCTAGGTTAGGTTAGGTACATTGGGGTAGAACTAGGTTAGAAACGCATCGTATGAGTACTCGCATTTTTAGTCTGTGTCATTTATGTAAATGCATATATACTAAAAGATAATGCTATCGCAGTATTATTTATTTCTACTGCTCACACTGTACATTATTTATCTCGCATACTGTCTTGTGATCGTAACAGCACATTTTACTTACACCAGAAACAAGACTGTTCAATAAATCTTTTATTGAAACGCCCCTCTGTTCTTTCTGTGTAACTTGGAGAAAACTAAGCATGCACGATTGAGCTGAGTGAAATAGTTATCTATTGTTTCCACGACTCTGGGACACGTTCTGATTCTAAAGGGAAACAAAGTGGTCATGTTTTGCGGCTGCCAGAAACTACTCCCTTCTTGTTGTCAAGGAGTTTCTAGTGGCCTCTGAGCTAGCTGGCACAAGTAATTAAGTTTAATATACTCGATAGGGACATACTGACCTTAGTCCTATGTCAAACCTATAGGATATATTATTCCAAAGCGCAGAGCCTATTAGGGAAATTGGAGCTACACTACATGGCGCCCAACGTTTGGTAAGGCGGTAATTCAACGATTAGATACTGAGTAACTCAGCCGTGCTTTTTCTCTCAGAGACCCCTACCCATATACTCCAAAAGACGTCTGGAGTGGGCAAGGTTAAGTATCCACCAAGGCTACATAGGGCAGTACCCTATATATTAGCTTTTTGGTTTGCTCAACATTGAAGGATACAGTGGTCCAAAAATATTGTGCACCTTATCTTTGTTTCCTTGAAACTTGTTCTACATTTTTCAAAAAACAAAAATGCCTGACTCCGACAATGACGCCGGAAACGGTGGAGCTGCGGCTGATCCAGCCCAAGCAGCAGTTTTTAACTTTACCGGTTTAAATGAAACCGAGGAGGGTGTTATAGACATCCATCCAAACTTAAGAAGAGCCATCACTCTAAAACTTATAAAACACGGCCTACCACCGAGAGGCGGTAGAGCAGTTTTCGTGATAGAGGCACACGAATCCTTTCAGACAGAGGTATTCTATTCATGGGTAATATTTCCTGAATCCAATCCAGTAACACACATGTTTCACTTCTACAAAGAAGATGATCCACCAGAGGAATACATTCCTTTCGAGGATATTGAAATTCCATTAACATACCAGGAGCATCAGCTCTGGTTTAAAGGCACCCTAAAACATCACAGAAACATTACCAGGCTCGGTCCACTAGGTAGACCAGGAGCAACATGGCCGATTCTAGCCGGCTACACACCTCATCCTGAACTTGACATAATGACAGATGAGGAATTACTTACTCAACTTACAGAGTTAATAAAAATATACAGACAATTGGTCCAATATGTCATGCAGACTTTCACAGTCCAACCACCATTAACACTTCCAAATCAAACTCCTCAACAGGGGAATACACTAAAAATTACACCACAGACTCTATACGCAGTCATGGGTAAAATGCCCACTAAACGTGAGCAAATTCCATTTTGGATAGCTCAAAAAATTACTCAAATCGAAGCAGTATTTCCAAATACTAGCCCGCATGAGAAACACAGAATACTGACAATCAGTTTACCGATGGGGATCACACCACAACTGGAAGACTGCACCACTTGGGGCTCAGTCTTTGCTGCCATCTATACTAAAACACATGGCATTCCATCAATTGCGGTAATACCTGATGTCCTGAAACAAATTCAAAACGAATACGGGGCAGAGCCTGCTCTAAATTTAGGTATGAAATTACTGAAAAATTTCGACCAGGTCTCAACAATAATATTATCTAATATTAAAGGGGAGGCAGCAGCAGTGGCGATCCGCCAAAAATTAAGGGAATTCGATGTTACAGAACATCACACTGAGCTACCCAGAATAATTGAACAATCTTATGCAGAATTAGGCAGAGATAGTTTGGGTGGAAGACCAGTGAAGCCGAAGGACTCAATTAAACAAACTCCTACATCTTCTAAAAAGAAGTGGGAGACTAATAAACAAAATTCAAACGAGAAACGTTCTCAATCCCGGGGTAGGTCTCCTCAAAAGGAGCCCTCTGAAAGGAGGTATAACCTCAGGAATAGGGATAATTTGAGAAAACCTGACAGGTATCAAGATACTGATACACGTTCCTCTCGTCCCTTTCAGATCTCATCACAGACTTCGGAAAGAAGAGGACGAACAGAACATAGAGAAGAACGCGGAAATCGAAAGACGAAAAACACGCTCCAAAAACTAAAGCAAAACCTCAATTCTCCAAAAGAAAGTAGCAGGTCTGAAGATCAGACATGCCGAGAATACTGAGAACACAACTCAAGAACGGAGAATGGGCTCAGACAATGCTGGACAGTGCAGCAGAAGTCACAATAGCTCACCAGAACCTGAAGGAACTTCTGGAGATAGTGGACTTGAATGAGTACATTACAGTTGAGACTGTAGACACCAGGGTTAGTACTCCACAAAAGTTATATGAAATAACACTCCGGATGGAGGGAGACAAACCTAGACAGGTGAAAGCACTTTTTGGGAAAGACTATCAAAGGGCTATGACATACTTCTAGCAGAAAAAGACTGGCCACCACAATTTGTCAGGGAGTGCCCACATGGCGAGGACATTATTATGCCTGCCTTCTCCAACCATATTCCAATTCACCTAAAATATACATATGCCAGGAAATGGGCAGTGGCCCAGGCCACAGCATTATATAAAAATCATGTAGGATGGGATGAGGATTCACCTCACCATAAAATACATCTGAAACATGAACCAACTGCACAAAGGCAGTACCCAATAAAGCAAGAAGCTAAAAAACAGGTCAGGGAGATCTTAGATCAACTTGAATACCAAGGGGTGATTGAAACATGCACCTCCTCAATGAACAATCCTTTGTTTCCTGTCTCCAAACCAGACAATACATATCGTCTAGTTTTGGATTACAGACACTTAAACACTTGTTCTAAAACTTTTGCAGTGCAAAATGCACATAGCACAGCATTAATGAATAACATTGTGCGTAAAAAATATAAAACAACATTAGACATCTCAAATGGTTTCTTTTGTCAAAACATAGCACCTGACAGCAGGTACTTAACAGCATTCTCCATAATGGGGACCTAGCGTCACTTTTGTCGACTCCCACAAGGGTTCAAGAACAGCCCAGGTTTATTCTCAGCGAAGGTAACGGAGTTACTACAAATTTATGACAATGAGGCATTGTCCTATGTCGATGACATCTATCTGACAGACGATGACCTGGACAAACACTTGAACAGGGTGAGCACCATTATACTGGGTTTCGCCTCTGAGGGCTACAAGTTCAACTTTAAAAAGTCCCGAATTGCCCATCTCAATGTCCTATTTTTAGGATATGAGCTTTCAAGTGAAGGCAAGAGCTTGGCAGCTAACTTTCTAGAGAAATGTGCGCTGCTCCAACCTCCAAAAATGCTAAAAAACTTACAATCCATCCTGGGTTTCCTAAATTTTGGAAGAACATACATCCTAAATTACGCAGAAAGGGTTAAACCTCTCTACGCATTAATCAAACCTGATTTTTCGATCAGAAATTGGACACAAGAACACACAGAAATCTTGCGTTCACTACAGGCTAACATGTTAGCAACAAATCACTTACAAACACGTGTAAGTCAACGAAATTTGGTGATCCGAATAATTTCGGGTCAATGCGGATTCACCTACTTAACCTTCAATGAGGGTGAGAAAATACCAATCGCATACAAATCTCATTTGTACACACAAGCGGAAATGCGCTTCAGTTCAACTGAAAAATTCTGACAGCAGTTCAAACGGCTGTAGCAAAAGAAAGAGCCTTAGCCCAAGGAAATGCATTATTTTCGTAACCCCGGTAAAAGCTTTAGAAGCGGTCACAAAAGCAAGCATTCCAAATGCTAAAGCATTACATCCAAGATGGATACAATGGGTTAATTCTCTTGCTGCAACAGATGTTGAATATATTTTTGATCCAGATTTAAAAACACAAGCATTCCTGCAATATGAACAAGAATGTCCTCTGCCCACTGAGATTCTGCCTCTCGATCAGTACGAATTCATAATTTACACTGACGGATCCGCACAGCCTGCAACAGGGAGTAAGCAAGCTTACAGTGCAGCATGTGCAATCGTTAAAGGTCGCATGCGAAATGGCATCTTCAGACCTATGGTCACAAAAACTCAGTCTCTAGGAGATTGTACAGCTCAGTGAGCTGAACTACAAGCATTCAAACTGGCACTTGAAAGTACAGATCGAGAATTCCCCACACTAATAGTGTGCGATTCCTTTTACTGTGTTCAGTCGTATAATGACTATATACAAAACTGGCTTGAAAATGGTTTCAAAGATGATAAAGGTGGCACAATA
Organism: Calotriton arnoldi; assembly: GCA_963921515.1. NCBI lineage: Eukaryota > Metazoa > Chordata > Amphibia > Caudata > Salamandridae > Calotriton > Calotriton arnoldi. Next base: position 97,529 of record CAWUFW010015821.1, on the reverse strand, counting down.
AAGCATAAAATGCTTTGGGAACAAGTAGTTCAGTTGAAAAACGAACTACCAAAGGCTCACGTGATCCACACACTGAGTCATCAACGTGATGGCGTTCACGTTGCAGGGAATTCATTGGCTGACGAAGCCGCAAAGGGGGCTGTTCAGACGGCTTCCATAGCTGTGATCACTCGTTCAAAAACGAAAATAGACGGTGAGATAATGTTGGCTGTCAATGCTTCAAGCAAGGGCAGCAGTGCAGCGTTACCAAAAAAAATTCCGCTCAAGTACTCTTATGTAATTGATGCGAACAACGTTCCTTTTGCTTGATTCCCTGGAGTGGGGGATAGGGTAATTCCAAACATGGAACGTAGAGCAGCCTTGATTTATGAAACACATTTGGGGGAGGGTCTGTCACATCACGGGATCTCTAAAACAATTTTGACGTTAAAAGAGATGTACTGGTGGCCTGGAATGAATACAGAAATACACATATTCATTAATAACTGCTTAGATTGTAAATTACAGCGGGAAAGCCAACAGATACCATGCTACGAATGTAGCCGCCCATTACAGACACCATTGTTAGACAGCATTAGACTAACTACGCGCATGCGTCCTTCTGGACAAATGCAATCCCACAAACACTGAATACTGAATATAGGTTCCTATGGATATGGCCTCAGCGCTCGGCTGACGCTCGAACTGTTATAAAAGATTTGCGAGTCTTTATCGGCACATACGCAATAGGCACGCTACATTCTGACCAGGGTCCTGCGTTTAGCTCTCGGGCTTACAAAGAAGCCATGGCCAGTCTGGGCGTTGCATTGCGGTACTCCTCTCCATTCCATCCTGAGGAAATTCGGTTGTGGAAAGGAAAAACCGGGACATAAAGCAGTCTATAACAGCTAGGGTATTAGGTTCGGGTGATGGGTGGGTCAAACATATTTATGGGGTTCAACGCTCATTGAACAACCTGCCAAGAAGTTCTCTAGGGGGTCACTCCATATGAGGTCCTATTTGGGACAAGAATGTGGGTACCAGACCTTGAACACGTAGGCACAGTGGTGGAAAATAAACCGTTTGATATCAAAGATCGTTTGGCTGTTTTACAGGAACTGAATGAGTTAAGAACGAAACAAAGCAACGTATTCCTGCAGCCAACCACCACTGGGGAAAAATCGGCGGTCCCAGCAAGGCCTGTCTGGATTCCAAAAGTTGGGGATCTAGTCAGAGAAAAGATTGCGGACAAGAAGGAATTTGGACCTTCTTACAGACAACCAGTACCTGTCCTAGCAGTTCAAGGAACAAGAACAGTACTTCTGCCACCCTTGCTGGAAGAAAGGAGAAAAGATTTGTGTCCATCGACCTCATCAAACCACAGTATGTGGCCAATACTAAACAGTAGGCCTCGTGGACTCCGACCTAGTAGCAGACGCACTCCTCTCGCTACTATCCAAGAGGTTCAGACTGAAAGACTGATAACTATCGAGAATTCAGCTGTAACAGATGAAGGACTGAGCAACAATGCAATGGAACTCATCCCTCTTGAAAACCAAGTAACAGTTCGTCCAAATACGCCTGTCTACACCAATGTAGCAAGTGATCAACTGGTTTCAGTGATTTCTACAAATCCTGATGCAATTCCAACAATTGATAGAACTGCTTCTGACTATTTCATTAACTTTGATACGTTCTCAGAAGATCCGAGTGAACCTGAAACGACGCCAGCATCATTCAAACTCAAGCAGCAAGTACAAGACTTTCTTCACTTTATGAAAAAGACTTATTTGGTTTCTCCATGGATTGAACTCTGGATTATATCTGGACTATTTGTTTTCCTGCTCTGGCTAGCTTTGGTTACAACTGTGAGCGTGCTTATAAGTGGCAGATACATCCATGTGAACACTGAAGGAAAAGATGTAAACGTACTTTTGAAACCTCATAAATCTTCCCATCGTGAAGCAAGAGACTTGTCATCAGTGAACATCACAGCCGTTCCTGTACAGGATGGTATAGTGTGGGACAAAACAGATTTTGACATCTTCGGCCCGACGGAACAATTGAACATTCCACATTTGTTTAAAATTTCACTAAGTGATCTAATTACGTCCAGTACCTATTCAGATGATTGGGACTTTGAGACGGTTAATGACATAATGTTTGACTTAGAAAAATCTGCTGCATTTTCTAAAAATGAATTTTTAGAGGGTTCATCAGACTATGAACAACTGTATTGTTATAACCACTATGGTCATCAGTATTTGCATAAATCTGCATATCCAAGAAATGTGTTTATGTTTAACCAATGGGAACATTGTCCTACACCACCAAAGGTAGTTCAAAAACATTTGCTAGCAAGTTTCCATATTTTTCAGGTTACAATACATCTGACCCTGAAACATTTTACTTTAGAAATGTAAACAAAACAGGACTGAAAATTATGTTAACTAATACAAAACAGATTTACTCTGCAGCATTTATTGCCCAACTGTCTAGACAGGGTTTCGACTTATGGAAAGACACAATAGACACAAAAACTGTCTGGGGTACTAAAGATTGGCAAGTGCAGGGGATAGAAGCTTTAATTAGAGCCTGTATCATCCCTGAACAAATAATGTTCTTGAATGAAACCATCCAACAAACATCTTGTCTTGGATTAGCCAAGATCAAAGAGATGAAAACACCTTCTGTACCAACACCTGCAAGTGATAACGATACACAGGCAGTGGTGACAGTTGACAATATATTACAACTCAACAGATCTAATCCTGATTGGAAAAATGGTTGATCTGGCCCACAGACACGAATAACTGTCAGGAAAGATTCCTGAATAAAACTCAGGGCTTTACTATTCATAGGCCAGACCCAAGATACGTCCAAAGACAGCATCCGGGGGTAGTAACAACATACAGTGTAGGAAAATTATGCCTCGATTGGCTGCATAAGTCTACACTACAGGATGTGAAACAACACTTATCCTTACTTAAAGAGGACGCAGACCTTAGGGAATTCTTGCTTGGACCAAGAAAACCGTGTCAAAAACGTTTCATATATGCCGGCATTTATGCTGCCTATAATGAAGCATGGAAAGTGTCACAGATGGAGGCCGCAGAACGAATACGTGAACTTGATCGTATTAATTTAGAGAACACCCTCTCTGTGGTCGACAATGGGTTAACAACTTTGTCCTCCAGAATATATTCATTGGATGGCATTGTATCCTCTGCTATCGACATACTAGAACAAGATTTGGCGATGTTACAACAAGGTCAGTCTCAATTACGTTCTATTGTGTTATTAAGCTGGACGCTGCAATCTTTGCGAGCGGGCTATGGGCCCGATTCACAGAACTAACTTAAGACAAAATCCTAAACTTACTACCATTTTGGTATTCACAGAAGGCACTTACTTACTCATTTTGAGTAACTTACTCATTTTGTGTAACTTACTCATTGTGTGTAACTTACTCATTTTGTTATTCACAGAAGGCACTTACTCATAAATGAGTAAGTGCCTTCTGTGAATACCAAAATGAGTAACTTACTCATTTTGTGTAACTTACTCATTTTGGTATTCATAGAAGGCACTAACTCATTGATGAGTAAGTGCCTTCTGTGTATACCAAAATGAGTAAGTTACACAAAATGAGTAAGTTACTCATTTTAGTATTCACAGAAGGCACTTACTCATTTATGAGTAAGTGCTTCTGTGAATACCAAAATGAGTAAGTTACACAAAATGAGTAAGTTACACAAAATGAGTAAGTTACTCAAAATGAGTAAGTAAGTGCCTTCTGTAAATACCAAAATGAGTAAGTACCTTCTGTGAATACCAAAATGGTAGTAAGTTTAGGATTTTGTCTTAAGTTAGTTCTGTGAATCGGGCCCCATGTGCCTTTGCGTTTTATCAACACGTCAGCTCTGTTTGCAGAATACAATCTAACTGATAAACAGATCGAATTGGCACAAAGAGGAGCAAGGTATACATTGCTGAGCATTGAAAAACTGGAAAAGTTACCATTCACAGTGGCAGAAAAACCAGCCACAGAATGGCTTATTCATGGCAAAATAACATTACCTGTGACTACTTTTCAGTTTCAGTATTGCCTCAGACAAATGCAAGCAGGCAAATATGAAAGGTTGGGTAAGGAATACATTAAGACATCTTGAGATTTCCCGTATACATATAGATGTTGGAGTAGGGATCGTGAAGTGTTTTTGAGCGGTACACACTGTAAACGTGCACTGAGCGGTTCACTTATATGTCAGGACATTTCTTTACACGGGGCTTGTAATGGTTCTGTGGCAAATTTGTCTTGCCATCGGCAGGGTACACCAGCTGCTGTGATTAATCCAACGTTTGGACAACTTTCTAATGGGAGTTACCTCATGTTGAATGATCAGAGTTGCTGCGGAATGCTGCCAGGCATCCCATATCTAGTAACGGTCAACTCCAGGGTCACTTGCTGTTTGCAAGTATTGTTTCCCCCAATAGACACAGTCAGGGAGTCGCCTCTATGGCCTTCGCTGAACGTCTCTTTTATAAGATTTGATACTTTGAGCAGAATGAAAGCCATGCTTTTACAGCAAACAGTGCCCTTGACCTCGGCCAAAGAAACCTATGATCTACAAGTAGCAAGGACTTCGGCTGAGATACAGACTTTAAGACGTACAAACTGCCCTATACATTTCGTAGAAATGATAGGACGTATCTTCAATATGTCTGATACAACCGGAATTGTACATGTATTTAAGAGCATCTGCTCCGGTCTGTTAGCACCTTTCCAGGCAATACTCGGTATCATCCCGAACTTTGCACATTCGGTGTTTGGTGGCATACCATTAATTCTAGCACTTGTTGCCGGAATTCTATTTCTCTTCCTGCTATTGCGCTATGGCCAGCCTATTCGCAGACATCACTCCGAGCAAAATGGAGAAAGCTCTCCTTGAACGAAAGTGCTGTGAGCGAATAGTACAGCTGTTGGGCATGACTCGTCTACGGGACCTGAATACCACGTGGTTCCTGTCATTCAGACCAATCTGGCAAGATTGCATCTTACCTGTTCTACGATGCCTGCTATGCGGTGAAGAATGCGTGTTGGACACCTGTCTAACATTTCCATCAGCAACGCCAACGGATGTCGATTCTCTGCTGGTCCCGATAACGGCCCATGCTCTGTGTTGTCCCCAGAGGCTACCAATCCTGATGTCAGCATTCATTGAGATCTCACAGACGCTTCCGGCTGCTGCTGAGGTACGAGAAAGATCTACAGGCACACAGGTAACAACGGACGTGAACATTGCTGCGGCAACCTATGCTGAAAGCGATGCTTCCCATCTCTGTGCAATTAATCTACTACACGAGGTGTTCCAACTGACACCAACTACAGTGGATGATGTTTTGTCTATAGAAATAGATGATCTCATGTTTACACCAGACCCGTAAACTGACTCTGATTCAGCATACAGTGTTCCAGAGATGCAGTAACAATTTGGCCTTCATATTTCATTTTTCCCATTTTTTTCGAACTAAAATGGCACTTCAATCTGCTTAAAGTAGAACTAGCCTTATAGTACAGACTTCGCGGTACTTCCACGGACACTTAGTCATCTTGTGTGTCTAAAACAGTTCATTAATTTTCAAGACATGAAATGATTTTGATTTTTGAACAACTTATCGATCATTTTTGTCACATGTAAATATTACTGCTTATTTCATTCAAATTGCATTTAATTTCGAACTTTATGCCTGAAATGAAAAGCATTGCTTAATATGTGCAGTACCTTTTTGCATTTTTACTATGTTTTTTAATGCTTTTAAGAAATATTTTTTAAATATGCGGTACTCCGTTTTATGTTTAGCATTTTTAAATGTCTAGCATTTTAGTATTATCGTACACACGAAAGTGGAGTGGGTGTTGTATTCCTCTTAGGGTGTCCATACACGGGCTTTCCTGTATCATGTCCTTATATAGGCACAATTCGCCCTGTCCTTATATAGGCATAAAATCCCAGCCCTTATTTAGGCATTAAACCGTGCACTCCAAATACAGGCATGGTCTCCGACATCCGTCCACCCTAACGTCACAACGAGTTCATGAAGAACAGACCCTTAGGCTGCGGGAGTTTCCCTAGCACAGGACTATTGTTTTCTTCAAGGACTCATATATTATGCATGAACCATTATTCCTTAGGGGTTCATTCATGACGTCTTCCGCTGTCCGACTCACGTCAATGCTAACATTCTGAGGTAATTCTCAGGTATAAATATACCTTCCCTAGCCCCTGTAAATCAGAGGAGACCTCGACTTCAGAGGAGCCCGTTTCCCGGCCTGATGCACTGAGAAGACGCTGTCATCCCTGCACGCAGAGAGTCCAGCTTCCAGTGATCTGACTTCCCTTGCGGGGTGTTGGAGTTCGAGTCTGGCAAAGAGATTCCTACCTCTCTCATTCTTCAGGTATGGAGCTGACTAGAACCTAGAGGGACTCTTGGCATACTTGGCATACTGGGCTTAACATACTCTTAGTATAACATAGTAAGGAATACTTCACCTACTTCATACCTCTCCCTACACCTAGGTTAGGTTAGGTACATTGGGGTAGAACTAGGTTAGAAACGCATCGTATGAGTACTCGCATTTTTAGTCTGTGTCATTTATGTAAATGCATATATACTAAAAGATAATGCTATCGCAGTATTATTTATTTCTACTGCTCACACTGTACATTATTTATCTCGCATACTGTCTTGTGATCGTAACAGCACATTTTACTTACACCAGAAACAAGACTGTTCAATAAATCTTTTATTGAAACGCCCGTCTGTTCTTTCTGTGTAACTTGGAGAAAACTAAGCATGCACGATTGAGCTGAGTGAAATAGTTATCTATTGTTTCCACGACTCTGGGACACGTTCTGATTCTAAAGGGAAACAAAGTGGTCATGTTTTGCGGCTGCCAGAAACTACTCCCTTCTTGTCGTCAAGGAGTTTCTAGTGGCCTCTGAGCTAGCTGGCACAAGTAATTAAGTTTAATATACTCAATAGGGACATACTGACCTTAGTCCTATGTCAAACCTATAGGATATATTATTGCAATGCGCAGAGCCTATTAGGGAAATAGGAGCTACACTACACTGCTGCCATGACCAAGGCTGTCTCTGTTCCATGCTCCTCCCTGAACCCATACTGTGATTGGTCCAAAAAGTTACTAGACGCTAAGAAATCTGTCAGTTGTTTATTAAGCAGTTTTTCAAACACTTTGGCTGGGAATGGAATTCTTGAAATTGGACGATAACTGCTGGGTTCTTTTGGATCCAAGTTGGTTTTTTTAAGAGTGGGAGGACTGATGCTATTTTCCATGTGTCTGGGAAGCGGCCTGACTGGATTATCTCTGTGAACAAAAGATTTAGTTGTTCACTTAGCATTTCAGGAAACATGTGCATTACCTGGGATGGGCATGGATCCGTTGGGTCCCCAACCTAATAGTCTTCACTACCTGGCTGATCTGTTCTACTGAAGGGGGAGCAAAATAAAAGCCAGTTTTGGGGTTTGAGATATCCATGCCTTGTATAGGGTGCTTAGCTAAGGCTTCGATGTTGTTATTAATCTTAAAAGAATCATACACTGAAGTGACTTTATCTACAAAGAACTGTCCAAGTGTGTTGCAAAGTTCTGTACTACTTTCCATCTGGTTTACAGCGGGGAGATTCGCTAATTTTTTAACTGTGGTGAAGAGCTCCCTGCAGGAATTTTTGGCCTCACTTATTTTTCTCGTAAAATAATTGCTTTTTCCCCTATAACCAGTTTTTGTAGTCTGCCAACGTTCTTGCATATTCACTTTTCACTCTTTGGTCATAGTTAGCTCTCCATTTTCTTTCTGCCCTTCTGCACACTTGTTTTTGAGCCCTAAGTTTTTCCGTGAACCATGGTTCTGATGGATTTTTCCTCCTGGGGATAAAACTTTTAGTAGGGGCTGCAATATTGACCGCTGATTTGATCCAGGAGGATACCCTATCAACGGCTAAATTACTATCTGGCCCTAGTTCAGGTTTAGTCCTGAGTAGTAATTCCTGTAACATAGGCACATTAATCTTAGCCCAATCCTGATAGGTGACTAGCCTGTGATCATTTGTGTAAACTGGCTGCACCTGATCCACCTTTACAGTAAACACAATAGCTTTGTGGTCTGACCAAGGAACGGGCATTATTTCGACAATTTCGAGGTTGGGATTAGAAGAAAAAATCCCATCTAGCGTGTGCCCGGCCGCGTGTGTGACCTGTTTAACGATCTGATCCAAAGAAAGACCAGCCATTGTATCAACCATTGAGGCAATGTTATTGTCTGCACTTTTTTCTAGATGATAATTAAAATCGCCTAGTATCGTGAAGTCTAATCCCTCCAAACTGGATTCTAAAATAGGGCTTAATATCTGTAGCAAAGGGGTCCATGCCCTTGGTGGTCTATAGAGCAAAAGATCTTTCAACGTATAATTATTAGTGAGTGAGATCTGAAAGGATAGCAGTTCACAGTCGTGGGAACTTCCCACTGCCGAGCCCCTTGCTTGCAGCTCTTCTCTAAAAACAATCGCTAGCCCCCCCCGCTTCCAAGTTCTGTCAGCTCGAATGACAGAATAGCCTACCGGTAATGCCAGGGCGATATCAGAGTCTGAGGCACCATCTGCCCATGTCTCTGTAATAAATGCCAAATCAAGTTTGTGTGACTCAATCAATTCAGCCACCTCCGTGTTGTGTTTCACTAATCATTGTGTATTAATTAACACTGCCTTAAAAACCTTAGTGGCTTTCTTGCATGTAGGGGTACACTGTGGTTTTAACGCATTAATTTTGGTGAAGCTGAGTGGCAACTGGCAGTGCACGCACTGGTTAGTCTCTTTCTGCAAGTCCAATAGTGGACGGCAGGATTTAGCCATGAGCCTGTGTAACTCTTTGTAATCCTTGATTTGTCACCATTATGCGCAGGAGTTCTAGCCCTAGGCATGGGCCAGGTGCGGACGGGCGCAGACGGGCTTGCCTGTGCATCCGTTCTGTCATTGGTTTAAATAGGGTGTGCAGCGTGATCAACTAGCCCGCTCACCACCCGGAAGTACCAATGTCACCGGAAGTGGGGGGAAATGCTAAAAGCCCTGCCTGCACCCTCCTGTAGTGGGCAATGACATCCTCTGGCTTTAATTCTGTGAGGCTGATGCGTTTTCGGAAGGTCCGCTGTCTTGTTCTGCGCTGCCTCAGTGGTGGTCCGGGGGGGGTGGTCCTGGGGGTGGTGGCGGTGGGTGTTGTGGCCCTCTTGGGTCTCCACGCTGCATGATTAGTAGCTCCGTGGCTCTGTTGGTCTTCAGATGTGGCTCTAGCCTGGGGTCCCTTTGTACTGCAGGTTTTCATCCTACTTAAGACCAGTAAAAAGCAGGTGTTAAGTCCCTGCTGCTAACGCGCCTTATCGCCTGTTTTTGTCCGGCATCGCAGATCTGGCTGGTCATTGAGAAAATCACGGAGTGGTGTTTTCGTGTGTTTTTGCACGGGAACGCCTACTCTTCATATCATTAGCGTTAATTGTCGCTCTCATCCCTGGCGATGTGTTTTGCGGCAGATATCTCAGGAAAACTGGCGATGTCGGCAGTTTGCACCAGCTTGTGAATAGGGCGATAAGTCTATCGCCACTTTTGCGGCACTAAAGTGCCGATAAATCGGCAATGACTCCTTGAGAATATGCCCCAAAGTCTTTTTCTTCACTGATAAAAGTGATAGGTTGCATGTGTAATGTACCTTAATGTGCCTACATAGTCGTGACTTGTCTAGAAATCCTGCTCACAGCATGTTATCAAAATCCCACACCAAACCTGAAAATGTCATGGCTTGCCATAGCCCAACTTATAAATCATTCACACTAACATTTTTTGAGTGTTTAATGTTTGCTCACTGATAGACCTGGCAACCTTAGGGTGGTCTTCGCCCAACTCTTTTGCCTTACTCCTCCATATTTGCTGATCTTGTTTTTGTTGACCATAGGACTCTGTACACTTTATCACTGCTAACTGGTTCTAAAGTGTATATGCTTGTTCCCTAAACCATGATAACATTGGCTTTTACCCAATTGGCACATTTAGTTTACTTGTGAGCCCCTAGTACAGTGGTACTATATGTACCCAGGGCCTATAAATTAAATGCTACTAGTGGGTCTGCAGCACTGATTGTGTCACACACTTAAATTGCCTTTTAAACATGTCTTAGGCCTGCCATTGCTGCCGGTGTGTGCAATTTAAACTGCCATTTCGACCTGGCAAAATAAACCTACATCTTTAAAATTACATAACTCCGGTTCTTCTGATTGGATTTTTGTCAATTTGGTCTCAAACAATGTATTACATTTTAGTCTATGTTTCCAAATTGGTGTGGGATTTTTCTTGTGTTGTGTTTTCACTTTATTACTGTTTGAAGTGCTGCATAAATGCTTTACTCGCTGCCTCTACGTTGAGTTTGACTCCTTTTGTACCAAGATAGCAGAGGGTTGAGCAAAGGTTAATGTGGGGTTTACTAGTGTTTCACCCTGACATGAATTGTGGTTGCTGCTTCAGTAGGGTTTCACCCCCAAATTAGTAAACCAATTTCCTACATCTACTGAGCAAAATTGTACTCAGACTTTACCAAGCCCTTAAATGTTGTTTAAAACCAATTCCTTCTCCCATAACACATCCTAGAAATCTTACGTCTAGTGATTGCCCAGGCTGCAAATAATCCACATGAACACGTTTTGTTGAAGACACCTAATGTCGCTTAAGGAGTCAACATATGTCTAAACATTAACTGTTTCCCATAACACATTGTACAGGAAGCGCTTTTCACTCCACAAACCCAGTGGTGGCTGGTGACATTCTAAAGTGGTGAGGCGTAAAATAACAGCCGTATTGCAATGTTGCGAGCGAGCGTAGCGAGTGAACCCGAACCACCTATGGGGGTTGAAAAAAGTGGGCAAATGGTGCATTTTCAAGCAAATTTGAGATAGCAGGAAGGTTAATAAAGCAATTGTGAATCAGATGCTCCTTAATTAACATTCTACACAAAACATGAAGAACACATTTATTGATTGTGCCCTGGGCCTGAACGCACTTCAGCCCAGCAGATACAGGTCAGGCAGGCTGAGCCTAGAAAACACCAGTCTCAGCAAAAGATTGTGAGTCAAACTCGGTGCTTATACTGTCACAGCCCTGAATCTGAATATATAATTGAGCATATCAACCGGGTACTGCCCTGACTCTGCATGTAAGCGGTGTATGTGTGAATTTAAAGGTACAGACCAGTTTCACCAGCACTGCATCTGTAGACATGCCAACAGGGCGAACTGTATTGCTCTGTATTGTTTAGCAGGCCTCTCCTTTACAAAAATGAGTGTTTCACTTTCTCTAACTTACTGTGCCTGGTACCTGCTTCTTCCAGTTCTTCCTTTCCTTGCATCTATCAAGTTCCCACTCTCTGCCCAGTAGCGTACCAAGGGTGCAGGGAGGAAATTGGGCTCACCATCCATTGGTTTTGCATAATAGAAAAACAGCCACTAATTGAGTTAAAGTGTCCCCTCACGCCTCTGGGCCTCGGTGCCACTGACCCTGCTGCATTATGGATGGCTGCGCCCCTGTCTCCGCCGCTCTGGTCTATCGATTAAATGTTTAAATGTTTTTGGATTAAGTTTTTACCAGAAGGTAGCAAGCGTTCTAAAGTCTATGACAAACTTGCACACCAACCACGTGCCAACCACTACCAAACTCTTCAATCTTAACCAGCAGGTTTTTTAAGTATTTCAGGCCTAGGCACGCAGCGAGTTGCTTCCCAGGACTGGCTCAGCAGTGGGGCATCCATCTAACTGGGGGACTTGTCATGTGATGTCAGCAGCTCCCTCGGGTTGCGGCATGGAGACCCCGTGGCTTCTAAGAACGGATTAAGTGACAGCAGAAAAAAAAGCGGAGGGAAAAACACATCGACTGTGCAGCTTTCAGTAGAAATGTAAACATTCCCGTGAGCGTGGCCACGCCCACTATAGAACGTGAATGCCTTTCCAGGAATGATAGGAATCCCCGCCCATCACTAGCCCATGAACTCAATGAACCCACGCTGAATGCTGTATTATTGTAGAAGGCAACTTCCCGTTTTGCTCAAGGAGCCTGGTTTTTTTTGGGTGGGGGCGGGTAGGGGAGGGACTTGAGTAACGTTCTCCTCGTAAACAAGTGTGTGATAGAATGTGTAAGATGGTGCATTAAAGAGTCACTTCTCCTTACGGATACAGACAGCATTTTAAAAAAAATGTTCTAATTTTCATATTAAATAGTTCAAACGCAAAGACTTCCAAGTATTGAAATTAAATTGAAGTTGCTAGTCGCGGCTCGCGGGGGGGGAGGGTGTTGCGCGGGGGTGGGGGAGTAAAATATTTAAAAGAAATCTAATCCTACCTGAGCAGCAGGTCTGCCGTCCGCGCTGCCTCGGGTCCGTTGACGCGACTGGCGCCTACATCCCCTCTCAGCCAATCCTGGCGCTGCCAGCAGCGCCAGGATTGGAGTTAAGGCACGGTTAGTACTCGCCCGCCTGCCCATTAGGAGACCGAGGTTTGAGCCTTTGCTCAGCCCTCGCTCTCCTAATGGGCATGCCTAAGCTCAGTGCACACACAAGTGCGCATGACTGGGCACGGCGCGAAAATTCGGTGCCCTTGCCCACTCATGCGCACTTGTGCTGCAGTGCTGCCTGCTGCCCCTGGTCCCTCTGACAATCATGTCAGTCAACATGACGCAGGACCGCCCACCCCTTCAGACTCTGAAGGGGGTGGGCGGTCCGACGTCATGCTGACTGACATGATTGTCAGTTCTCCCTCGGCGTCTTTGAACTTCAGTAAACTGATTCAGTTTACTGAAGTTCAAAGACGCCGAGGGAGCTGCGGGCGGGGGGGCTACGCCCCAACGCCCGAATGGACGCACCGCGCCTGCACAAACCTACCCTGAAAACATCAAACCTTTAGATGTTCCAACATTCAGATCACTCCTATAAAGCACTAAATGTTGCTTTTTGTGCACAAACATACACCGGCTAACTTTAGATGTTTCCATTATATTTTCCATGTGATGTTAATATTCAGAAAATGGCATGGCTTTCAGGTGCCCACCCTGAAAATTATTCACATTAATGTCATTGTAGGGTAACTTTATATAGTTTTATGTGCTAAGATTGTCCAAAAATTTGACTCTTTGCAAAGAAAATACAAACACCATGATTTTTACTCTCTGCAACTATAGTGCTGAAGAGTTTGGTGGACAACATGCAAAATACTCACATTTTTCAGCATATGTAATCCTACTGAACGTGTCAAGAGAAGATCCAGAAGAATGAAAATGTCACTGGTGTAATCATGTCATTTCAAAGATTTCAATGTTACATTTGTTATGCGAAATTCCAAAAATTACGCCATTAAGCAGCATAATAATGCACTATTGGCAGTAAACTTTTAAGGCGAGTGCGCAGGAAGAATGCAAATGGCCCAAAAGCGATTGGCTACTGCTCACGCCACTTGTGTTTTGTTGCTATTTTTTACTCTAAGATGCACCTTTGCATCAAAAATTGAGGTGAGGGTGCACTTCACCTAAAATATAGGGCTAAATGATAGATTTCCATTTCACGTAATTAAACATCATTTTGCATATTTTTCCCAAAATTTGGTATAATCAGGCAAAAGCAAACTAAGCAAATTACGCACACCCCTACTCAAGAAGTACGTGAACGTAAATCATTTGGAGACAGATGTAGGAGTGCCAGGCTTTCTTAACAAATAGGCTAGCTTTAGAATTATTAATTGCCAAAGAATTTTTGAAGGTTAAAGTTTATTAGCTCCACACATCTACCCTGAAAATCCAGACACATCTTGATGTCTAATATGCCAGTTATTACCACTATACATCTTTTTTTCATGCTTATGTCTAAATGTGGTTTCCCACCAGCACAAGTGGGGCAAGGACTACCAGGCATGGCAAAAGGCAAAATGCAAAAGGCTAAGTGATCTGTTTGACCACTCTGGACTCCAGTCATACACCCAACCGCAAACCAACTATGGCCTCCTGGATAGTGAGAAAGGGAGATTCTCAACCATTGTTCTTTGGGCTGCCAACCCCAGTATCTGTCCCAATGCTAGGAGACACTTGATGTCCTTTGAGAAATGGGTAATCACCCGCTTGGAGAATAAATGGCTTGTATTTGATATCTACATCTTCCTGAATACACCCCTTTGTACGACCAAGGCACCTACGCAAATGAGATGGGGATCTGAAATGGACAGGCCCTTTACACACAAAGAATGGGCAGACATCCTCAAGAGAACCTGTAGCTCTGCTTGCAGCGCTCCTGGCAAAGAGACCCTCCTCAAGATCACCCTTTATTGGTACTATACTCTCACCCAGGTGGCGCCGTGGAGGGCTGGTTCCTCAGATAAATACTGGCATAACTGTGGTGAGACTGGAATGCTCGCCCATCCCCTCTGGCGGTGCCCTAAATTGAAACGCTACTGGGAGGAGGTCCTCAGAGACATCAATGAATTCTTCGACAATGACCTACTACGCTTCACAAGCTACATCTTGCTAGGCATTCCCAATGCACTGACAAATCCCTTACACTCCCACAAAGGGAAAACCATCTCACTTGCTCTACGTGCGGTCAAACAGGTTTCCACTGCCAACTGGGTTACGGACAAAACACCAATCCATCTCGTTTGGCTTCATTGATTATAGGACCTAGTAATGATAGAGAAACTAAAGGCCTCTCTAGAGAACAAGGTTCTGCAGTTCAACAAGACATGGGCGCCCTGCATAAACTTTCTCGTGGATGAATTCAGAGAGGTCACATGCCCTATATATTTACGAGTACTACAGCTCACAGCAGCTAAGAATTCAACCTCTTTACACTGAACTGGCCCCAGACGCGGCAGCCAGTGACCCGACGGAACACCCCACCTCAACCATTTCTGTAGAGTGAGGCACCCATCTAGGGACCATCCCCTCCACCCATCTCATTTACCCCGCTCCACAACCCACCCACCCCCAATTCTGATCCCCCATCCACACCCCCGCCACCTACTCTCACTCCCTTCCTCGCCGGCCCCTGGGATGTGGGGGAGCGACATTGATAAAGATAAAATTCAATAAACAGATTTGACAATATATGAGTGTCCACCTTTTTAATAATTTGTCATATCACCCTAAGGGCAGATTTATTATTTTTCAGCACAATGCAGCTGAACAAGGGAGAGAAGCAGTGTAGAGCTATATTTATTTAAAGTGACCTAATGCTGCTGCTGTCATCCCCTTTGCTGTCTGCCTACCATTGTGCAGAAGTGTGCGCATTATGCCTAGCAAATATTTGTACTGGAAGCTTACCCTTCCAATACAAAAACCTATGTCTAGTCGAGCACTGAACCATTACACACATTTTATAAGTGCTGTGCAGTACAGAATACAAGCAATGTGTGGAATGCTTGATGAAATGTAAAATTTCTCATAGATCGCACCTGTTCAAGGAGTCATGATATTTTTTGCTCAAAGCCCAGTCTGGCTACCTTTGTAGATAAGGTTCTGCACTAAAACACTCAAGTAATGTCTCCTTGACACAAAGTGGCACAATTCAGTGTAAAACTCTATTTGTAACGAGAACAGGGCACCTTCCCAGTACAAAATATATTTTTTGGTATAAAGTAAATACTCTTGCAAGACTCTGTGTGGCTTTGTGCCCGTGCAAAATCTTTGTAAATCTGGTTTAAAATGTTTTCTGCACAAGAACTTTCACACCCTCACCCATGGCTTCCAGTTGCCTACCTTGAAAAACATTCTCAGTTAGCTCTTTTTAATTTCTACATGTTGTTTCATAAGCAAACGTTGGTCAAAATATTATTCCTTTCCCTAGAAACTTTGCAGATATAAGTATCTTTCTTTCTACATCTATTTCCAGATGTTTAGATTGACAGAGTAGAGCCACGCACCATCAGTTTCCCATGTCAATTTGCAAAAGAATATTATGACTCTAGGCTTTCCAATCTACACATCCTTCACCTTATGCTTAAAGGTGCAGCATATTTCTTAATGTACCTACATTTCCTCTAACAAGTCCACGACATTGTTTACAAGACTCCAAATGAAACAAATTATGTGCATTGTTAGGTCGCTTAATGTTGTTTGATAGGCCCGCCAAACCACTAATGATTTTCCAATGAAATCTGCAGAATACTTACGTCTCATTCCCTACACATTTCTTTTAAATTCAAGAGCTTTTGGTAGCCCAAATATAGGGGGATATTAGCAAGGGCCTTATCGCCGCTTTAGCGGCACTTTTTGCCGCTAAAGCGGTGATATTTCTTATCGCCCTATTAGCAAGCTGTCGCTAACAGCTGTTAGCGACAGCTTTATGGCGAAAGCGACCGTTTTGGTGCCGCTTTGCATGTCAGCGATATATATCGCTAATGACATGCAAAGTAGGCGTTCCCAACTAAAAGCGACTGAAAACAGTCGCAAACACAACTCCCCCCTATTAGCAATGCCCGCGAAGCGATAAAATTCACGCTGACCGCGATTATCGCTGGAATCTAACACCTGCTAAAAACCTGACTTAACCATTATAATCAATGGGAGGTGGATTGTAAGGTTAAGTCCTCACCTGCCTATTAGCAAGCTTTTCATTAGCGCGTTGAATTTATCGCTGAGTTTCTCGCGCTATTGCTGGGTTTCGCCGGTATTGCTGGATTTTTTATCGCCTTGGAGATAAGCGTTGATAATAACGCGTTATCTCCGTGATGAAATCCAGCGATAGCCGGCGATAAAAAAAACAGCGCTAAGGTATGACGCATAGGCCTTGATTAAAAGTTATGCAGTGTTTTAAACAACACCTGTTCGATGGGATGCAGTTGATTACAAGTAAAACATTGCATACAATATTATTTACATGCGTTAAAAAATGTAATCCAATAAATAGCGCCAGTTCATTAAAAATGCACACAAAATTACGACGTGCAATTTCACAAACTGTAATTAGGATTGTACTGTTGATTTTTAAACCTATAGAATTTGCCTCAGAAAATCTCCTCCTGATCAAAACATGTGCTAATCTACTACTTCACCCCATAGGATGCACAGAAAGGCAAGTAAATATTTAAAATTTGTCGGTAAATTGAACAATAACCAAATAATGATGATATTACAATCAATATGTGGTTTCAGATTGTTATAGCCAGAAAGGGCCAAAAATAATCTCACACAGGGTGACCCAGTCTCTCTACTCAAGGCCAACTAGCCTGACATCACTAAACTCTGCCTCCAGTATTCTCACAATATACCTGTGACTATGAGACCCAATAATGGGGTCCGATGACTGTCTGTGAACAGATCACATTACCACAACATCAAAGCACCCACCATCCATGATCGTAGCGCTATTTCCTCTAAAACAAACATAACGTTACTGCAGATACACAGTCAAACACTCCACGGAAAAATCAAACTCAATTCTACAAAAGGTAATAGACATTATATTCCTCACCGAAACCTGGCTCAACAATCTATCCTGCCCAATAATTGACCTGTTGGTCCCACCCAGCTACTTAATAAAAAGAAGAGATAGAGTGGGTAAACTAGGAGGTGGTGTTGTAGTCATACACCATAACGCACTGCAACTTAAAGGCTTCAATTCTGAAGAATTCTCCTTCTTTGATTATTTAGGGGTGGAACACCCCTTGTCAAACAGGAAAAAGCCAAATTACACCTAATATCCCATCCCCTTGGTGAAAAACACATCTTCACCAAGCATATAATTGAACTCATCACCCACCAATCACTTCTACCCTCCAACAATTTTTTCCAGAAGACTTCAATCTTCACTGGAATGACAATAATACTGCCCAAATCCTAACTTAACATATTTCTGAAGGCCATCAAACTCACACAATTCTACAATGGCCCAATACACATCAAGGGCACCACCCTAGACCTTCTGATAGGCTAGGCTGATCACCATGGACTCTATATATCTGATATGCTGGCCAGATCACAGCATGATCCCCTTCTACATAAATTCAGAACAACTAACAAAAGGCAATCACACAAGCTGAAATTCTGGTCCACAGTCACCAAACAAAACAACTTGTTGCAATTCTCACCAAAACTCCAAAACAGTCTCACTCCAACTATTTCTATTCACAATGCTGAATACCTTAACTCACACTACAATATAAGCAAGTCCAATATATTTTAAAAAGTAGTACCTTTGAGACTGCTGAGGCAAAGAAAAAGTCCTCCTACAACTCGTACAATAAAGACTGAAAAGAAGAAAGAAGATTACTCAGAAGGGCCAGAAAGAAGATGGAGGCAAGATCCCTCAGCGACAAATTTATGTCAACTAAGGTCAGTAAGAAACAGTTATAAGAAATGCATCTGTAAAGCAAGAGCCGCCTCCTTTAAATCACAATTAGATGCAGCAATGAATCATTTCAACAAACTTTTCAAGATAATCAAGCAACAGTCATCTCTCAGCATGGGATTAGACATGAATTGCTCAAATGAAAGATGCGATGAATTTGCCAACTTCTTTATTGACAAGATCAAGAACTTAGAACTATCACTGCCCAGTACAATGCAACCCGATCCAATCCACCATCTTGGCACCACCCCAGGTAGTGAGATCAATGCACCTGATGTCCTTGAGCTACTGGGAAAAGGAGAATCTTGTCTCCTTATGCTTCTTGATCTCTTCACGGCCTTTGACACTGTTAACACCAACATTCTACTAAACACCTTAAATACACAAATGTGTATGAACAGAACTGACCTCAAATGGTTCTCCTCTTACCTCAATAATCACATCCAACAAATTAAACTAAGGGAGTTCCTATCTAAGCCACCACATGCCAACCAAAGATTTTCAAGGGTCCATCCTAGACCCAACTTTCCTTTACCTTTACATGGAACCCCTTACCTCAATTTTCCATCAGACCAAAATACAATACCATGTTTATACTGATAACACTCAACTCTACATCAAAATCAATTCCCTATCGGATATAATCAATCCCAATCAAACACTGACAAATATTCAAGCTTGTATCTCAACTAACTACATAAAACTAAACCCACTGAAGCCCGACTTTCTTCTCATCCCTCCCTCCCCCACGCAACACATCACTAATCAACAACTGACTACAACACCTGAATGCCCTAGATAGTGGAACTTAAGCTTTTGACTTCCGTGGACCCCCCCACTTAATCATTACTGGAATCCATGGACCCCCACTGAATCATGTTTGGAATCCGGGAACCCCCACTGACTCACTACTGGAAGTGGGAGGTCACGGCCGAAGTAATTTCTATGATTTGAACAGCAAAACAATACACAAAACATCATCAAACAAAAACACAAATTATGAAATATTTTATTTAATACACTAACAAGTATTCAAAAAAATAGTTTAAACAAAAGGTTGGGACTTATCTGAATTCAATTGATTCTATCTATAGTCCATACTATATTCCATTAGATGCTGTTTGACTGCTCCCAAGAATAAATCTGAGGATACCAACTTCATTTTTAGCCTTCAATTTCAAATTCTTTAAAATTACAGAACGTTTAAAAAATTTCAATTTACATTTAGCTCCAAGGGGGTCCCCGAATCGCAGATTAAAAAACGCTGCCCTAGACTGCATACTGAAAACCATTGACTGTACAAAATCTCTCGAAATCTACCTCAGAAAGCATCTAAACATGATTACCCTCATCAACTCCACCACCAAAGGTACACTTTACCAACTCAGGCTTCTGAGGAAAATCCAGCCATTCATTCCATTACGCGATTTCCAAAATGTGGTACAGGTCCTTGTAATCTGCAGACTAGATTGCAACAATGTAATTCTTACCGATACAACCAAATTTCAACTAGCATCATTAAGGGCTGCACTCAACACTGCTGTAAGACTAGCAACCGGAACAGGTCACTACAATCACATCACTCCCTCGCTGATCACTCTAAAATGGCTACCTATCAAAGCACATTTCATCCTAAAGATAGCCTGAATCACACATAAAGCGCTACACTGAGGAACCCCAAAATACCTGGCAAAGAAACTCACCTTGTCCATTGGGAGCCGCAAACTGAGAAGCTCAAACTCTTTATTCCTTAAACCACCCAAATTAAAAACATAAAGCACCTACCTTTGATCCTTCTCTGGTAGTGCACCCGCGATATGAAACTACCTACCTCCAGAGAGCTGTAAAAACCCCTCCGCTCGGTTTGTCTAGAAGAGTTTGATTGCTTGGATTAGGCGATGATCGGCTTTAGCCAAAGGAGCAATACTACATGTAATCCTACCACTGTAAACTGTAAACTGCCTGGACATATCCAATAGAACTATAAGTTCACATGTAAATCAATGTCTACACGATTACCAACCTGTTTATATCGTAATGGCTTTTTCTAAAATATCATGCCTGAAGGACAGCTGAAGCCATACATTTATTGTTCTCTTCTCCAAATGAAATGCTTTGCATTCAAGTTTTGAACTTTTAGAAATGCTTTTTAACTTTGTTTTGAATGATCTGTTATAATTTCTGCTTTTAGACTATGAAATTGATTGCTAACAGGATTTACTGTACTAATATTGTATTTGTTGTATTTCTTTTTCATGTGGAGCTTGTTGGAGTTCCAAATCTTGGAATAAAATGTTACTGATTGACTTGATTGGTTTGCAATGGCTTTGCCTAATCAGACATTCACACATGTAGACTATTCAGACACATACTGTACAACTGTAGCAGCATTACTAATATATTTTGGTTTACACTGATAACTACCTGTATATAGTGTTATATATTGTAACCAATATGATCAAACATAACCTAACTGCAAAGTAAACTGCCTGCATACGTTGTAATCGATTTGCTTAAACTGTCATTATAACTGACATACTTACACTGAGGGGACATCACCCAGAGGAAACCAAGACCATCTGCCCTGCAGCCTGGTGCACCAGTGCCTGCTGGCTTGCCAAGACCAATGTGCCCTATGAGGAAGAGGAGAATGTTGGAGGGAACAAGGTCCAGTTGGGAGCCCCGTCAAGAGACTCCCGGTGCGAGGTGTAAGGTGACAGTAGTGCAGTGAATGGGCCATAGCCCATGTGCAGGATTGACTCGGTGACCTCAGTATGCTGGGAGAGGGCCACTGTAGACTGAGCCGTGAATCGAGTGGTTGGTGGAGGGCGCTTAGCCCCTGCCACCTCATTGTAGTGACTCTGAATGCCAGAGGGAACCACAGCAGAAGTGACTGAGCCGACAACACGCCAAGACTTGTGTGGACCTCATGCCAGGAGGGGTCGTCGTGGGATAGGTGGCTCCACTGGAGAAGTCTACCCCTTGCCAGCAGGTACAACAGCAACCCCGTATGCCAGGAGGGGCTGCTGGCACCTATTATTGCCAAGTTTGGGCTGTTGCCCGGGAAAACTGAAGCTGCAACCTGCTGGTCAGAATTGAGCACCATGATCTACCCCCTGATCTGCCCTGTGGACTTTGGAGGACATCAAGAGGACTTTGCTCCTTCACTGGGACACAGTTGGGAGTACAGAAATCAACTCCGTGTCCCAGTGTGTGGAAGAACTGAACTTACTGCACCAATGAAAGCCTGAAGCACCACTGATTGTTGTCGATGCCACCCGTGCCACTAGGAGAGAGCCTCTGACTACCAGGTGCTGCCTGGAGTCCAGAGTGCAGACCAACTCAACCAAGCAGAATGGGATCATTGCAGGTGCCCTCTGTCAGGGCACCCGCTGAAAAGCTCAATACTTCCATGCTGCTGGAGCATGTTAGACTTGATATATGCCATTCGGGCCCCAGGGGACTAGCTGCCAAAGGTGCTGCTGCACCATAGACACTTTTGACAATTTAATAAGAGTCAGAGTGGACTCTTGAGTAGGGCCTATTAGTGAGCATTCCCTGGACACCACCACCAATGAATGGCCTGACCACATTACAAGAAAGAGAGTGGGACAGGGATTGCCCAGGCAAATATTAGAGCTGTGACTTCAAAAGGATTATGCTATTGCTTATGAATGTCTTTGAATGTGCAGAGTCAGAAATAAAATATTTCTTTTGAATCTAAAAACAGCTATTTGGCTGGACATTGATTTATTGATTTTATTGAGTACACTTTGAGTTGTGAGTCGTGTTCACTAACCTATATCTACACTCACCCCTCCGATGGAGTCTTTAACTGCTTGTCCATAGCTATCACTGAGAGCCAAGTGCAGAATCTGTACTCAGAATCCATAGTAGGTGAGGCCCCAGGACAACAGGAGTAAAAGGCCTCAACCACCACGTTTGTGCCAAGTAGCCCCTGCATGCCCCATGGCCCTCTGAAAGGGGTTTTGACACCTATATAAAATTACACATAAAGATACAAGTTTATGGTTCAGTAGAGTATTAATTTGAGGGCGGTTGAGTCTGCCCACAGACTGAGATGGCTGCTTTTGAGTAGAGCACCGAGACCTGCAGGTTGTGAGGCCAATGTTGCGATGTCCCTATCGCCTCTACCTACCTACCTCTGATGGGATGGGGTTCTTGGTCAGTGACGTCATGCTCCACAGCAGACACCACTGACTCCTGGGCCCCCATCTTGGTGGATGACGAGCACACCATCTTCACAGTTTGCTTTTCCCACCCAATATCGGAGTACAAGCCGGCTCTGAAAATTTAGCCGATGACTCCTGGGAAAGAGTAGGCCATGGACAGGCCAATTCATGGCTGACCCCACCCGAGGCTCTTGGAACAGCTTGTCTGCTACGGGAGTGGATGGATCCCTCCCTTCTCCCTCCCCATTTTCTACAACTGTGGGGCTGTGAATTTTGGCCCATGCTCTGGCCTATATTTCTGTCTTTGCATTGGTTGAGAGGATAAGCCACACTGCCCAACCTCTTTATGCCTCCCTGGGGTGTCCAGGACGGCTGTGGGTCCCTCACGCCCTACTTGAGCACCAGTGATCCCTCATTGCATCTTGTCTTTGTGCCTTCACCTACTGTCAAGAAAGGCAGTGGTGGGGGGGCGTGGCCAGCAGCACGGCTGACTAGTCGCACTCGCCGGAGCTCCGGCCGCCCGACACTGATCCTGAGCACAATCCTGATTTCTGAGTCATCATCGACGGACTAATCAATGCTTGAACCACCCCTGTCGCCCCACTCTTGCTGTGCCGATGTAAAGTGGAGCCAAAGCCGCCAAAATGGCCGACGCGACCCGCTAGTGGCGTAGCCCCAGTCAGGGGGTGCCGCACAGGGACCGGCCATGAGCGGTGTGCGGGACGGAGAGTGAGAACCGATGGCGATCTGAACTTGGAGAAGCCCCCCCGAAGGCGGTTCCAGTACTGACGCTGAGTAGAGAGAAACCTGGGGCCGGGTGGCAGAGATACACCAGAGGCCGCTCTCACCAGCGCCGCTGCGCAGATCCAGGCTGGGTGAGTCGAGTCTCCCTTTCCTCCCCCCCATCGGAGTAAATAAAAGACGTTGGTCAAGTACCGACTGAGGCTCTGGCTCCGTGGGGGCACCCCCGGCGAGGGGCATAGCTGGAAATTAAGGAAGGCGCTGCCGCTTCTCCTCGACCCACGGGGTGAGGACCTGTGACTCAAGGCAAGCCTCAGACGTCGTGTGTGCTGGGCTGGGGAGGGCCCCCGATGTAAGTGATTTTCACTGCGGCCGCGTTACTCTTGAGGGCTCCTGACACTGAGACGCGGTGCTCCGGATGGTCGCCCCCTCCCCCTACCGTGCTAGAAGACACGACCGCGGCCCGTGGATTTGATCTGGGGACGCAGGAGCGGCTTGGGGGAGACCCAGATCGGAGAGGAGCTTCAGGCCGTAGAGTGCAGCGCCATACGTGCTGGGTGACGCAGGGACCATAAGTCTCGAGGTGCGGAGACCCAACTATTATAAGACCTATGCAGACCTTGTTCCATACGCCGGAGGGGATAACTGTGTGCCACACGTGTGACCGCGCTGGACCCGGGGGGGGCCCCGTTGCTGCCCCGGTTGTGTACTGGAGGGGGAGAATAAAAGGAGATCCAGCATAAGGCAGAATAGACTGGTCATATTTGCCTGCCATAGATGGGATAGGGCCTGTGGACGCCCACGCCATTAGACCTTACCTACCAAAGAGCAGTGGATTCACACCACAAAAACCCACGACGTTGACGCGACCCAGGGTGGATGCTCGCGCGCTAAATAATGAACGGGGGCTGCCACCAGGAAAAGACTTACAACTAGACCACCCGGAGGTGACTCCACGGCTACATCCCTGAGCGGGGGCTTGGGAGAGGCAAGTTCGAGGGCCCAGGAGGTGGCCGAGGCGTAACGGAACATGCCTGCCGCAGACAGGAAGCATAGTTCCCCATGCTGCCTAAGCGGCGACACATACAAGGGGCCTGGGTGGCGCCGCCCGAGTACTGAACCAGCTACCGGGGCCTGCAGGACACGCCAGGGCCTATCTGGTACCGAACTGAGACGTGCACGGGTCCTCCCATATAATTTTGCTCTGGTAATTCAGGGGGCGACTGCAGGGGAGCACAGGCGCTCGATTCTGGCTAAGTGGTACCTCTGACAGGGGCAACGGACCAAGTGGGGGCAGGAGTAGGTCCAGTGCGCCCCGAAAGCATAGCCCATCACCTCCAGCTCTCATGATGGCGAGAGACAAAGAACCCAAGGCACAGAAACAAGGAAAAATTGACAAATACACAAAGGCGCTCCCGCTGCAAACCGAGCCGGGGAAGGAGGCTGTAGATTCACCAGACAACGCTGCTATCCTTTAAGCGATCCATGCCTCGAGAGAGGCCATTGAAGGCAAGATGGCTGAGATTAGATCGGAAGTGACTCTCCTCCGACAGGATGTCTGCAACATCGCAGACCGAGTGACACAGGCAGAAACACGCATCTCGGAAGTGGAGGACACGACGCACAAATTCCAAAAAGACATTAAAGAACTACAAACCGAGATGCGAGAAATGGCCTGGAGGGTGTACGACGCCGAAAACAGAGCCAGAAGAAATAACCTCCTCTTCATTGGGATGCCCGAAGGGCAGGAGGGATCTGATTACCTTCCTGGCGACATGGCTGCGGGAAATTCTTCCAGGGGCACAGTTCTTCGCCTGCTTTATCATTGAACGGGCGCACAGGATGCCGAATGTGAGGCCTCCCCCAGGAGCCCCACCGCGCCCGCTAATAGCAAAATGTTTGAACTAGCAAGATCGTGATATGATCCTCAGAGAGGCAAGGAGAGTAGGTGAACTCAAACTGGCCAATGCCAATGTCATGATTTTCCCTGATTACTCAAGGGAAGTTCCAAATGTCCTGGTACCACCTGATAACGCCCAACAATGCAGGAGCGAAGATATGCCCAGTCCGCTACCCCTGCCCTGGCAGCTACCACCTGTGTCACACAAAGAGATAGCCGCCAGGAACACAGGGAGAAGGTGGGGGTAAAAAGAGGGTAACCCAAAGGGTCGTCACTTGAGCTCCAAATTCCCCTGTTCTAACTGCAACTGGTCGGAAAGGGGCCCACGTACTCTAAGAGGAAACAAAAAACAGAAACATGAATTAAGAGTAATCCCAATTGCCATCACTCATTAACATGCATCGTCAGGCACTGCTTAGCGCAGGAACAGATAAACTCTTACCCGTACTACGAGCACAAGTTGTTCCTCTGGCTAATAAATCGAGAAATAGGAACTCCACTTCAAAACGAAGGAAAGAAAGCAAAAAACTGAGTCCAAGTATTTATAGCCCAAACGGGTTATAAAAAATGACCCAAATGCTTTAAAAGTACTGCGAATGACCTAGATAGGTCATTAAACATCCAGGAAATACTCCAAGTGGCTAGTGCAAGGATCAGGTACCCGCTTACCCGACGTGCGAGAACTCCAATGCCTGACACTGACCGCGATTCCACAGCTGCGGTACAAGAATCCACAAAGTCCGGGAAAAGAAAAGAAAACAAACGAACAGAAGTCTCCACTCCACTCGCAATCCTGCGAGAGGCTGTAGTCCCAAGGGAAGAAGCTGCAACAAGACGCTGGTCCGACGAACAGGAAGTTGAAATGCTGAGGCGAAGTCCTTCCGGGTACCGAGACCGGGGAGTGAAACCAAGCAAGGATTAGCAGCTGACGGTCATTTTTATACCCCCTGCCTGCGCGCCAAACCCGCGCGCGCACCAGCAGTCCTGACGATGAGGATAAAGAGAGGACAAAAGGTAGGGAAAGGAGAGGGAAATATGTACGGGCACCCAATAATCCCTAACAGTATTCCCCCCCCAAAGGCCTCCCCACAGGACGTGGCTTAGTAGGATGACGAATATGAAACGAACGTACCAATCGGGGAGCGTGAACATCTCCCGCTGGTTCCCAGGTACGCTCATCAGGGGAATAGCCCTTCCAGTCAACAAGATAATATAACCTCCCTCTCCTACGTCTGGAATCCAAGATAGCATTGACCTCAAACTCCTCATACCCATCTACTAGAACAGGAGGGGGGGCGGCAATGCCTGAGTAGACCTGATGTACGGTTTCAATAGGGACGTGTGAAACACAGGATGGATGCGATAATCCACTGGCAACTCTAGTTTCATGGCGACAGGGTTCACTATACTAAGAATACTAAAAGGCCCCACATACCGTGGCTGTAATTTCCGAGACCCCACCCAACCTCAAATTCTTAGTTGCCAACCATACTTGATCCCCTAATACATAGGAGGGGGCAGGATACCTGTGTCTATCAGCTTGCTTCTTCATGCTGAGCTTGGTGACCCTTAACTGTTCCTGTGCTTTATTCCAGATTTGAACCAGGGAAAGACTTAGGGGCATATTAGCAAGACCGGCGCTAAAATTATCGCCGTTTTAGCGGCAGGAAACTGCCGCTAAAACGGCGATAATGGGCTTGCTAATATGCGTTATAGAATTCCAATAGAAGCCCAGGTTAGATGTGCAGGACATCTAACCTGGGCTTCTATTGGAATTCTATAACGCATATTAGCAAGCCCATTATCGCCGTTTTAGCGGCAGTTTTCTGCCGCTAGAACGGCGATAATTTTATCGCCGGTCTTGCTAATATGCCCCTCTAGGTGTCCAATGCAGGTACATGCCCCGTGGGTTGTATTGGAATAGCCTTTGGATGAAATCCCATAGAACAAAAGAAAGGAGTCATTCCTAAGGCTGTGTGCATGCTGTTATTATATGCGAATTCCGCTAAAGGGAGCGCCATAACCCAACTACAAGTCAAGGAAGTCAATAAACACCGGAGGTACTGCTCCATAGTTTGATTGGTACGTTCCGTCTGACCATCCGTCTGAGGATGGTAAGCGGATGACAGACGCAACTCCATTTTCAAGGAGAGGCACAGCTCAGTCCAAAAATGAGACACAAACTGCGCTTCTCTATCGGACACAATGGCATTGGGCAACCCATGTAACCTCACCACATGATTTACAAACACTATGGCCAACTCACGAGCCGTAGGCACCTTTGGTAAAGGTATAAAATGTGCCATCTTAGTAAACAAATCCACTACCACCAGTATGGCTGTATAACCGGAGTCAAGAGGGAGATCTGTAACAAAATCCATACTGATGGTATGCCAAGGAGCAGGAGGAACAGGCAAGGGACACAACAGCCCTAAAGGACGTGTGTGCGTAGGCTTGTTAATAGCACAAACAGGGCAAGAAGCTACATACACTTGGACATCATGCCCTACTGTCTCCCACCAAAACCAACGTAAACAAAACTCTCTGGTCTTATTCATTCCAGGATGACCCACTAAGGATGAAGAATGGCACCAAGTAAGGACTTGTTCTCTCAATTCAGGTGGTACAAACAACTGTCCATCATGATACAACAGACCATATTTGAGGGTAAAAAGTGGGTTTGTCAGCCAGGGGGTAAGGTCCACGTTCCCCACTTGTTCTTTCACCGAGGACAAGAAATCTTCTGCTGAAACACAACCCACAATTCTCTCTCTGGGTATCATGGATCTTAATTCAGAGCCCTGCACTTCCCCGATCTGACTCACATGTATACGAGACAGCGCATCAGATTTCAATTGTTGTGCAGCATGCCTATATGTAATAATGAAATCATATTCATTGAAGAATAATACCCATCGCATCTGTCTCGGGGTCAATGCTCTGGCGGAGCGAAAGTACTCTAAGTTCTTATGATCTGTATAAATTGTAATGGGGTGTCGGGCCCCCCACAAATGATGTCTCCATTCTTCAAAGGACAACTTAATGGCCAACAACTCCCTCTCTGCCACTGTGTAATTGCGTTCTGCTGGCAGCAAGGTCTTAGAAAAGAACGCAATTGGATGCATAAACCCTGTTTCCAAATCCCTCTGTGAGAGAACACCACCCACAGCACACAAAGACGCATCAGCCTCTACAAAAAAAGGCAAGGCAGGATCTGGATGCACGAGAACAGGGGCTGAAGTGAATTTATCAATCAACATCTCCAACGCTGTTTGTGCCAAAGGAGACCAAACAAACGGCACCCCTTTTTCAACAAGGCAGTCATAGGCGTTACTACATCCGAAAAATGTGAAATAAACCGCCGATAGAAATTAGCAAATCCAAGTAAGACCTGTACATCCCTTACACAGGTAGGGGAGGGCCAGGTAACAATAGCCTCAATCTTACGAGGATCCATTTTAATTCCACCAGCAGAAACAAGAAACCCTAAAAACTCTACACAAGAAGTATGGAATTTACATTTCTCCAACTTCACAAACAAATGATGTTCCCTTAATTTCTGCAGCACCTGTGACTCGTGTATCTCATGATCCACAATGGATTTAGAAAATATTAAAATATCATCAATATACACAATCACACTCACGTCCAGGTATTCCCTCAAAACCTCATTGATAAAAAACTGAAAAGCCGCTGGTGCGTTACACAAACCAAAAGGCATAACGCGATATTCAAACAAACCAAACTTTGTACGGAAAGCAGTTTTCCATTCGTCCCCTTCACGGACACGAATGAGATGGTAAACGCCCCTCAAATCCAGTTTGGTAAAAACAGTGGCATGCTTCAGTTGATCTAACAAAACAGGGATTAACGGGAGTGGATACTTGTTCTTGATTGTCACTTTATTAAGTGCTCTATAGTCCACACAAGCACGGAGACTGCCCTCCTTCTTAGGAATGAAAAAGATTGCCGAAGACACGGGCGAGGAAGACGGACGTATAAAACCAGATGCCAACATCTCATCTAAATACTCCCGTAGATGCAACTCTTCGGGTTCAGATAATGAATAGACGCGACTACAGGGCAATGTGGCACCTGGCAATAAATCAATACGGCAGTCAAAAGACCGGTGGGGTGGAAGAATATTGGCCCGGACGTTATCAAACACCTCACCAAACTCCACATAAGGAGCAGGAACACCTCCACCATCTCCACCGTCACCCACCGCACAGGTTAATGGCACAACCCAATCCGTGGCGACTTGATACCAACACTGCAAACAATGAGCAGAATCTAACGTCACCGTTCGCCTCACCCAATCAATCCGAGGGTTATGCGTCTGCAGCCAGGGTACACCCAGAATGATCCCAAAGGAAGGAGCATCAATGAGATCAAAACTTATGGTCTCTGATTGTCCATTATCGCATAACAGACACAACGGTTCTGTTTGACGAGTTATGGACCCTGAGGACAACTCGGTCCCATCTATAGCTCTTACAGGTTCCGGTTGTTCTTTGTACACACATGGAACAAGCAATCTCTCAGCGAGTTGGATATTCATGAAATTCCCGGTAGTCCCAGAGTCGAGCAGCACAGACAAAGTCGATCTACTGCTATTAGAGAATACCAAACAGACAGAAATGGAAAAATGTTGTGGAACCCTCTGAACAGCACCAGGGATCACATATGACTCATTAAAGACGACCTCTCCCATAGGACTTACTCCTGTCTGTCTACCCACAAATGCTACAGCCTTTCTTGGGGGCAAACTAGATGGTTTCACGGGACATTCACGGGCAAAATGTCCATCCTTTCCACAATACAAACAAAGATTCTGAGCCCGTCGTCTCCCTTTTTCCTCACTCGACAACGGACCCCTCACTCCACCTATTTCCATAGGTTCAGGGCCCTGTTTCAACTCCACGGGGCCTTTACTCTCACTCCTCACACTCACAAGGCGGGAGGTCTGAAACCGATTCCTTTCCCCACGTCTTTCAGACAGCCGATGATTCAACTTAACAACGAGATCGATAAAAGCTGAACAATCTTCCGGGGGATCCACCACCTGGGATACGATGTCCTTCAGCTCTTCACTCAAACCCTGATAAAACAAAGAAGTTCTTTTCGCCATGGGCCAATGCGTCTCCGAAACCAGACGATTAAAAGAGGTAACATAAGACAACAAATCCTGTTTAGCCTGTATCAGCTTCAATAGTTCAGCATCGCTAGCCTGCATAAATGCATGCTTCGCAAACAAACAACGCATCTGCTCCTTAAAGGCCAGGTAATTGTACAGCACAGGATCATCGCTATCTACCAAAGGAACAGCCCACATGGCTGCCGTACCTGCTAGGTAAGAGATAATAAAAGCCACCTTGGCAGAATCATCCGGAAACGCAGTGGGACGGCACATAAAATGCAAATGACATTGATTCATAAATACACTGTATTTATTGCAATCTCCCATAAAGCGCTCCGGCACGGCCAAAGGGACAGGAGTGGGTGTGGTGACAGTAACAGCTATAGGGGTACTACCACTGGCCCCTTGCCCTGACGTCCTATCAAACTGAAAAGTGGCAGGTTGTAGTATAGGTCCCTGCCCTGTCAGGGAAGGACCCCTACCCGGACCCCAGGACTGATCCCGAACCCTGAATGTATTCAACTCCTGATGTAACCCCTGGTTTTCCTGCCTCAAGTCCTGTACCTCAATCTGAAGGGACGTAATAGCTGTCATTAGATCCTGCATAGTAGGGACCCCATCCTCCCCTGTTCTATTCACACCCTCAAGATCCATCTTCGCTCGGGCAATGTATCAATTCGTGGGCTTGGTTTTCTGTCCTGGTACCACCTGATAACGCCCAACAATGCAGGATCGAAGATATGCCCAGTCCGCTACCCCTGCCCTGGCAGCTACCACCTGTATCACACAAAGAGATAGACGCCAGGAACACAGGGAGAAGGTGGGGGTAAAAAGAGGGTAACCCAAAGGGTCGTCACTGGAGCTCCAAATTCCCCTGTTCTAACTGCAACTGGTCGGAAAGGGGCCCACGTACTCTAAGAGGAAACAAAAAACAGAAACATGAATTAAGAGTAATCCCAATTGCCATCACTCATTAACATGCATGGTCAGGGACTGCTTAGCGCAGGAACAGATAAACTCTTACCCGTACTACGAGCACAAGTTGTTCCTCCGGCTAATAAATCGAGAAATAGGAACTCCACTTCAAAACGAAGGAAAGAAAGCAAAAAACTGAGTCCCAGGATTTTTAGCCCAAACGGGTTATAAAAAATGACCCAAATGTTTTAAAAGTACTGCGAATGACCTAGATAGGTCATTAAACATCCAGGAAATACTCCAAGTGGCTAGTGCAAGGATCAGGTACCCGCTACCCGACGTGCGAGAACTCCAATGCCTGACACTGACCGCGATTCCACAGCTGCGGTACAAGAATCCACAAAGTCCGGGAAAAGAAAAGAAAACAAACGAACAGAAGTCTCCACTCCACTCGCAATCCTGCGAGAGGCTGTAGTCCCAAGGGAAGAAGCTGCAACAAGACGCTGGTCCGACGAACAGGAAGTTGAACTGCTGAGGCGAAGTCCTTCCGGGTACCGAGACCGGGGAGTGAAACCAAGCAAGGATTAGCAGCTGACGGTCATTTTTATACCCCCTGCCTGCGCGCCAAACCCGCGCGCGCACCAGCAGTCCTGACCATGAGGATAAAGAGAGGACAAAAGGTAGGGAAAGGAGAGGGAAATATGTACGGGCACCCAATAATCCCTAACACCAAACACCCGAAGAAGCTTGGGCATGGATTGAAGAAAGACCTAGGCTGAAACCAGACACGGGCGGGGCGGAGGCGCGGCCCAGAGAGACTCTTCCCAGATGGGAACCCAGACCGCAGAGGATAAACTTGAAGAGGTGACTGACAGGGAAACATAAGAAGCCGGTCGGAGCCGCGCTGCTGACTACCCTGTATAGGAGAAGAAGGGTGGCTTCGGAAGACGGATCGAGACAGACCCGAGACACGGATGGAGACTCAAACCAGGGAGACAGTGCACAGACGGTCCACTCTGACAAAGATTCCCTGGCTGAGACGGATAGTGATCACCCGCTACTCAAGGCCATCAACAATGCGGAGGAGTGGGGAGTCGAAATTCAGGGTACGGACAATTATCTTCAATTGCTACAAGATGAATATGGTGAAAAGAACTAAACTATGGGCGTGCGACAGGAGTAGACTGGCTACGGACTGCTGGCATGGAGTCCCCCCCCCCAGACGGGCTTAGGTTTAGGGAGACCAAACGCATCTCTCTCTATCACCGCATATCCTTTAGTGGTTTGATCGTTATTTAGAGTTGGGGGGGAGGTGAGGGGTGGGATCGACAGACTTCTCGATTGACACATACGCAGAGTTGTCACGTTGACACTTCAGGGGATGGGCGTAAAGTGCGGGAGAAAGCGGGGTGGGGGTTCAGGGTTGGGGTGAGGGACATTGTTAGTTCAAAGATTCAATCTGTTTTTAAGTTAGACAGCAGCAGGGCATCTCCAAATAGGGTACTAGGAAAGGTGGGATGGGTGTGGGGGGGAATGAGGTCAACTCCTACGGTGTCAACACCAAACACACACACAATGGCTGACTTACTTTATACAGTTATGAAATGGAATGTCAATGGATTAGGCAGCAAAATTAAGAGAGATTTAGTTAATCAGTATATTAAGAGAGTTAGGCCCGATGTGGTCCTTCTACAAGAAATGCATCTCCGCGGCACACAATGTGCGTTCATAGGTAGGGGGACATGTGTATCACTGGCGCATGCTGGATTTTCACCCGGGGCCCGCGGGGTGGCTATCCTGATCAGGAAAACCTTGCCATTTCGTATAATTAAATCCTGGATAGATCCCAACGGTGCATATGCCGCTGTTCAAGGTACGTGGGGATGGAGGGAGATCACCCTGGTTAGTGTATACGCCCCGCCACAATTGCAATCCCAAACGCAAGGCGCAATTGCTAAGATATTGCTGGACGGGATGCCCCGACTCACGTTATCGGAGGCGATTTTAAAGATGTTGTAGACCCGAGTCGAGACCGGTCCAAAACAACGGCGGGGACCCGTGTCCCTACCCTGCTGGCTGAATTTGTGAGGTCAATGGGGCTAACAGATCTGTGGCGCCGGCACCATACATTAGAACGTACTTACTCCTACTTGTCGGGGGCACATAAGACTTTTTCTAGACTTGACTACTTATTCGCTCCGGCAGGGGAAATACAGACAATAGATGAAGTAGAGTACTTGGCTAAAGGTATTTCTGACCACTCACCGTTAAGGTTACAAGTAGGAGGGACAGCACGTGGAACACAATCAGAATGGCGGCTGAATACCTGGGAGCTACATGACAAGGCAGTGATGGAGGTTATTAAACGAGAAACTGAGCTGTTCTTTCGAGAGAATGATGGCTCAGTATCCTCCGAGGCCACCCTCTGGGAGGCCTAAAAGGCAGTCCTTCAAGGTAGGCTGCAGGATACAATAGCGAGGAAATGCAGAGCAGAAGTTCTTCAGATAGAAACCTTGGAAGGCCAACTTCTTGACCTAGAACACAATATTACCCCTGCAAATGAGGCAACCTCGCTTAGGCAGTTGGAGGTCACACGCAGGCAACTTCGCGCGCTAGTCGACAAGGAGGTCCAGTCACAAATACAGGCAACGCAGCACAAACTCTACGAGTCAGGCGACCGAGCAGGGAAACTTCTAGCTTGGCTGAGCCGGAAGGAGAGGGAGGCAAACTGGGTTGGCCAGATAGTTGAAGCAGGTATACAACATACTACTGCAGCAGACCTAGCAGGAGCATTTGAGCGATATTATACCAATCTCTATAAAGCGAAGGTAACACTTGACGAGGACGATATAAGCAGCTACCTTAGCGAAATTGAAATGCCTACCCTGTGCCAAGAGGATACAGACGCCCTAGAATCGAAGTTCACTCTGGAAGAGGCCGCTGTAGCCAAACAAAAATCAGGGAAAAGCCCGGGTCCCAATGGGCTACCTGGGGAATTTTTCAAACGGAATAATAGTCGGCTGGCCCCACACATATTAAGAATGCTTCTGGCGGCCAAGGAGGCGGGAACGCTATCCCCGGATCTCTGCCAAGCCACAGTGGTGGTCATACCAAAACCTGGTAAAGCCCCAGAAGACTGTGGGTCTTACTGTCCAATCTCGCTTTTAAATATTAAGACTAAGATCTTAGCTTCTATACTTGCCACACGACTGCTGACGGTTATCACATCATTGATTCATAAGGATCAGTCGGGCTTTATGCCTAAACGTTCCACACGTCTTAATCTACGCAGACTGGCAAACTGGATAGACACAGCTAAAAGGGGAGACAGGCCCTGGACACTCCTGTCGCTCGACGCCGAAAAGGCATTTGATACGGTCCACTGGCCATTCATGAGACATGTGATTTTAAAAGTCGGGTTCAGGAGTAATTTCCGGTTGTGGGTAGATATATTGTACACAAACACTAGCGCCAGAGTCAAGGTCAATGGAGTCAAATCAACGACCTTCCCCATCCAGCGAGGGACCAGACAGGGTTGCCCGCTGTCCCCTCTGCTTTTTGCACTGGTTCTTGAACCATTGGCACACCCGGCAATGAAGGGATTCCAGGATGATGAGGGGCAGATGAGGGAGGAACGAATCTCCCTCTACGCAGACGATATCCTACTTTACATTGCCAGTCCGGATATAACACTTACCGTTGTATTTGAATTAGTCACGGAATATGGCAAACGAACTGGATATAACATTAACTGGGGGAAATCCAGCATATATCCCATTGGTGACCCTGCTGACACACAGCTTATACCGCTGCGTCTTCCTATTGCAGCTGATGGCTTCAAATACCTGGGTCTGTTCATCTCCACCAATGACACGGATTGCCTCACCCATAATATTCAACGTGTCCTGGTAGAATTCCGGGAGGACGTTGCCAGATGGCGGCGCCTCCCATTGACATTACTCGGAAGGGCTGCCATGTACAAAATGATCACACTGCCAAAGCTTCTATATATTCTTCAAAACACGTACCACAAGATCCCGGAGGCAATCTTTCGGGCAATAAACGACCAAGTCCGCACGCTATTGTGGGACGAAGGCCATCCCCGAGTAGCACTACAAACCCTACAACGCAGTCAATATAATGGGGGAATAGCGCTACCAGAAATCCGGGCATATTATCGGGCTGCTCACCTCACAGTACTTAACGAATGGGGACATGCACCCGGAGACCACCCTACATATGCCCTGGAGAGACTCCAATTTTGAAAACACTCTCACTTACATTACGTACACGGAGGTCGGGAAGTACAGGGCCTATTACCGGCTACACAGAGAATAATAGAAGCCTGGAAAGAAGCAGAATGTCAAATGAAATGGGAAAAAAGGTTGACAAGGGCTACCCCCTTATGGGAGGGCAAGCGGTTACAGGAGATAGCAAAACTGCGGGGGTTCAAAGGATGGGACACCATCTGGATAACTAATCTGGGTGACATTATTAGGCACGGAGATCTGATAACCTTTGCACAACTACAAGATGAATATAACCTGTCAGATAGGCAACACCACAAATATATTCAGCTCCAACATGCCTGGAGAGCGCAGAAACCTGACATCACTGATCTCCCTGAATATGCTCCACTAGAAGGCAGGCTGCTCCAGGAGGAGATAATTGAAAAGGCAGTCTTGTGCACATATAAGACTCTAATAAATAATATGCCCGACAAAATACTAGCACTGAGAAGTAAATGGGAGGCTACAACAGGAAAATTAGAAGACATAGACTGGGAAACGGCCCTCATGCACCCTAGAGAAGTGGCAATGAAACTTAGGCTGAGACTGATCCAGTTTAAAATATTGCATAGAGTGTACTATGACAGGGCGAGACTTCACGCAATGGGCCGAGCTGAGACGCCAGAGTGCCTACGATGCAAAACAGAGAAGGGCTCCTATACCCACACTTTATGGGAATGTCAAATAATACATAGCTACTGGACACGGATAGTACAAGAACTGAATAATATACTGGAGACACAAATCCCGATGGACCCCAAATACGTCCTGCTTGGCATACACACAGATGTTGACTTGCCCAGATACAACCTCTTGCTAAGTCATTTAGGATTAATAGTAGCAAAGCGTGACATAGCCAGGCTATGGGGAAAAGCGGACCCGCCTACTATGAAAGAATGGAGGGCCGGCATGGACATGTACATGGGGGCGGAAAGGATAGTATACCAGGCAAGAGGGTGTCCCAGGAAATTCCAGAAGATCTGGCAACCTTGGCTGAGATATTATGGTCTAGATATTGAGGATGGGGACACAGACGTTACGCAATTGATTTCATGGGAATATGTGGGAGTTGAGCCCAGTGCCCCAGACCACGAGTCTATTGAGGGAGGTGTGCGATAACTACTGTGAGGGGGAGAACAATACGAGAGACCTAGAAATAGAGAAATGTAATGTTATACGCTCTGTATTCCCACCAACTGTATTTTCTACCTACTCTGCATGCATGGGAGACATGAGAGATGTACCTGCTGACTATTGTTTCGCTATCTTATGTTTTTTTTTGTTATCTCAAATAAAAATAAAAACAGATAAAAAAAAAAAAAAAGGCCAGTGGTAAGCTACTAGGCATTTGTTGTTTATAGAGGTGGTGGGGGGACTTAAGTCTTCTGCAACTGCAGCAGGCCAGGGAGCGTATCTGGAACTTATCCAAAAGGAGATTTCTGCTCTAGGCTCTCATTTGGGATCCATGGATGCAAAGATGTCATACCTCCACTTGCCGCCTTCATGGAAGAAAACATCATCCTCGACGCCTCCCAATCAGGCTTCAGGAAGAACCACAGCACGAAACCACACTCGACAGAGGAGAGACTGTGGCCCTCATACTCCTAGACCTCTCCGCGGCCTTCAACACTGTCTCTCACCGCACCCTAGCCCGCAGACTCCACGACGTGGGAATCCAGAACAAGGCTCTCGACTGGATCCTCTCTTTTCTCTCTGGCAGAACGCAACGAGTCAGACTCCCTCCATTTCTCTCAGAACCGACTCCAACCACCTGCGGAGTTTCACAAGGATCCTCCATCAGCCCGACCCTGTTCAACATCTACATGTCCCCGCTCGCATCTATCGTCAGAGCACACAGACTCAACATCACATCGTATGCAGATGACACCCAACTCATCCTCCCCCTATCCAACAAACCCAACATCACCAAATGCAACTTTCAAGATGGAATGGAAGCCGTCGCCAGATGGATGAAGAACAGCTGCTTTCAACTCAACACGGACAAGACCAAGGTACTGATCATGGGCCCACACCCCGACGCCTGGAACGACGCCCGGTGGCCCCCCGCCCTCGGGAACCACCCAGCCCCCACGGACCACGCAGGCAACCTCGGAATCATCCTGGACTCCGAACTGAAAATGGACCGCCAGATAAACAACATCACCTCCTCCTGCTATCACACCCTCCGCCTCCTCCGAAAGACCTTCAAGTGGATCCCCCCGAACACAGGAAAACTGTCACACATGCCCTCATCAGTAGCAGACTGAACTACGGCAACGCACTCTACTCCGGGATCAACAAGAACCTCATGCTCAAACTCCAGAACATCCAGAACGCCGCCGCTAGACTAGTTCTCAACCTACCGTGCCACAGCCACATCAGACAACACCTACGGACCCTACACTGGCTCCCAGTCAAGAATAGAATCACCTTCAAACT
This sequence comes from Calotriton arnoldi, assembly GCA_963921515.1. NCBI lineage: Eukaryota > Metazoa > Chordata > Amphibia > Caudata > Salamandridae > Calotriton > Calotriton arnoldi. Next base: position 59,495 of record CAWUFW010015821.1, on the reverse strand, counting down.
TCTCTCCCATGCACACAAAGCCCTCCACAACACCGGACCCGCCATCCTGAACCACCGCCTCACTTTCCACGCTCCCCAGCGTTCTCTCCGCTCAGCCCAGCTCTCCTTCGCAACGGTACCTCAGATCAAGAAAAACAGAGCAGGAGGGTGCTCCTTCTCCCTCCTCATGGCCAAGGCATGGAACTCCCTCCCTCTCCACCTCCAACAGACCGCATCACTCCCTAAGTTCCTAAAAGACCTCAACGCCTGGCTCTTCGATGGAACTCAGTGAACCTCCAGGATCTACGGAAACCCCCCTGACCCCCTTCCCTCAGCACCTTGAGACCCGTTCTGGGTGAGTAGCTTGCACTTTATAAACCCCTGATTGATTGATTGATTGATTGATTGATTGATTGATTGATTGATTGATTGACCTCACGTTGGATATAAATACATTGCATGTAGATATGGGTTATTTTCATATCATAGTGGATGGCTTGGATGCTAGGTTGACATCTCTTGAGGTCAGGCTAGACACTGCTGCCAAGTAGACCCTGACCTATCATTGCGTGCTTCCTCCAGCATGAACAAGCCAGGCACGTTCTCACAATGGCCCAGAAACTGGGCCTGTTAACACAGGAAGGCCACAAGATCCAAATCACTGCAGATGTTTCTGCAGAAACCAATGCCAAGAGGAATGCCTTCTTGCTGTTGCGACCCACAAATCTGGAAATGTGACATTAAATGGTGCCTCTTGTAACTGGCCACGATGTGGATCATAATCAAAGGAAATTCCAGGGACTACTCTCACCCAGCAGACCGATCCTGCTTCCTCAACAGCATGGACGAGCAACATATGGAAACAGCACCAGTACAACTGCAGGAAAATAGACCCTCCCAAAAAGCTGGGCAACCCCTTCCGCCATGGCAAATCGCAGGACTGTGTCTCCAAGAAGTAGGTGTAGCGGGAAAGAGCAATCCAGACTTGGCAGAAATTACCCAGAGACAAATGCAAAAACCTCCTGAATCCCTCAATGGTGTAGGGGGCCAGAGGCTGTTGCTGCAAAGGATGACGCTGATTTTAGCTTTCAGGTGAGCATATACTGTGCCTTTCCGTGATGTTTTAACTTTCTGTTTGTTGCTGTTGGCTCTACGCATTGCTCTGCAACTTATACCTGATTATTGTCCCCTGCTGCCCCTAATTCGATTGCCCTCCACTTTCGGATGACACCTTGGTGTTATTTCACAGAGCCCCTGTCCTTTCTGACCTCCCCTTTTACTGACATACATGGACCATAACCATGACATTTTGTATTCTTCTATATGCTTGCATTGACTGCCACAAATTCAGGCCTGATCGACTGTGTCCTTATTTCTCCACCTCAGGGGCCACTGATCCCCTTATTTTCCTCAATTCCCCTCCCTTACCTTCTATCTGACAACCTTTCGCCTCCCACACTCATTGATTCTATACTCTACAGCTTCTCCTCCATGATGGACCACCAACCCTGTTTTGGGCTTCCATTTATTCATCCTAAGCTGTGGGGCTCACAATATAGGTCACATGCACTGTCCACTAAGTGGGTGCTGCTCCGCCCTCACTGGAAGCAATAGTGGAACTAAAAGTTATGACAAAAAGCTACCCGCTGCCTGGTTCCACACAGTCCAAACATTAACACACAGAGGTGTATTTAGGCACGGGAGACCCTAGCTTCACTTCCATCCAACTCACTATGGCAACCCCTACCTCTCCACCATAGTCCCCTCCCCCTGTAGCTTGTGCCAGCTCCTTTCTCCTCAAATAGACTACCCAAACCCTGATACCACCCTAATTTTGGGCATAGTAAACACCATCTCCTCAGCCTACTCCTACACCACTATTATTCCCACAGTGCCCACACGTCCACCTCCTGCTGCTGCCCACCCCGTATCAGCCACTATGACCTCACAGCTTTTACAGAATTTTTCCCACAATCTTAATTGTAGGAGAGTAGGATCTGCCTCTTATGGTTACCCCCACTTTTTGCTGATGTCTCACTGTTTTTCGACTTTAGTCTGGCTGGGGCCCTGCTATCCAGGACCCCAGCCTAGCTGCTTCCTCTCTAAATTGATTCCCTGTACCTTAAGTACACTTCAGATTGGATTCTGGGGTGCCCTTATAAGTCCCTAGTATATGGTATACTATGTACCCAGGGCATAGGTACCCCAGAGGCCTACCAGGGGCTGAAGCATGTATTGTGCCACCCCTGGAAAGCCATCCAAAATGACACCACAGGACTGCTACTGCAGCCTGAGTGAGGTGGTGCATGCACCCCTTACAGAGATATAGGTTCACTATATCTCACCTATCACTGCACATAGAAACCTATCAGTCACCCCTATGGCAGGCCTTATCAATCCTGAAGGCAGGGTGCTTGGTTATATGTGAGAGGGTGCCCATGCATGAGCAGAGCCCCTCTGCAGCCCTCGGAATCTCCTCTCCGGGGTTGTCTGTGGTGCAGCCTGACCATATACTCTTAAGTGCATTATATCCTCGCGGTAAAGGCTAACTTTGGGATGGCTGCACGGAAACATGTCGTGTTTGGTGTCAAACACCTTGGAATCATACCCCCACACCAGTAATTGGTGTGGGAGTATGATCCCACCCTTCTAGAGGGAAAGACATGACAGCACCGGTATACCCGGTACCAGCTAAACAGAGCCCTGGCATCACAAAATGGATGCTGCAGGCACAGACACGAGTCTGGCCTCCTGCTGCTGACCGAAACTCCGAAGGGGAGGCCTGGACAATAGGTTTCCTGTCACAGGGAGGTGTTACCACCTCCCAGACAGGCCTTAGTGGATTGGGGCTGGGTGGGTGCACTCCAAGAGTGCTTTGAAGTCCTGCACTGGGGGCACATTTGGTGTCCTCGTGCATACCCCTGTTCAAACCGGTTGCAGGGGCTGCCAGACCCTGCTCTGGCGCGAAACTGGACAAAGGAAATGGGTGTAGCCACCCCTCTTTCCAAACCCTCCCCTAAGTGGGTCCACAGAGTTAGTCCAACCCCTTCCTTAGGTATAAGTAAGGAACCCCTGGCAACAGGACTTTAGATATCCCTGGATGAAACTCTGCAACTGAATCCTGGAACTTCGATGCTCTACTCAAGACTAGAGGACTGAAGAAATCTCCCTTGGGGTCAAGGAGTGACTCCCCTGCTTGGCAGGCACCAACAAAGCATTTGCTGGTCTGCATCTCTGAAGCTCCCGCCGGACTCCAAAGTAATTGCAGCCCAGGAAGAGGATTTCCAGACTTTTCAGAGGCCGACCCGAGTCCCCAGCAAAGCTGAGACCTGCAGCCCTCACGAGTGAGGTGGAACCGGAACTCCTGGACACCATGCACAAACTTCTCGACGTCTCTTGAAGTCCTGCTTTGGGTTACTTATAGCCCAGGCCCCAAGCACCATTTGCACCGAAGATTGTGAGCCTACACTCCACGAGTGTTCCGTGGGCCTGCTCCTTGCATTTCCACTTGAGGCTCCTTTGCGATCCATGGTCTGTCGACTGGTGGGTCCCTGTGAAGGCAACTCTGATTTGTTTTGGGTTTTCCTGGGTGCTCCAGATGTGCCCTGACTCCCCACCGAGTGGTGAGTCCCTCAGACCTTGCTGGTCTGCACCGAAGCATCTTTCTCCTTTCTGTTTGGGTTGCTGTTGCCAAGGCTTGTTGTGTTCAATTCAGACACCAATGCTGCAGCACTCGACATCCTTTGTGGGACAGCTCGAATCCAGCTCCTGGTTGTCGTCGACACCTCCTGGTCCTTGTGGCTGAAGAGTCAAGCTTCACCTCTTTCACCTGAAACACCCGACATCGGCGGGCATTCGACTATCGTGCCCCTGGTCACTGGCAAGTGACCCAGACTCTGTCCCCTCTGCTTTCAGGTTCTTCTCATCTTTGATCCAGGCTTGGATCTCTTCGGACACTTCGCATCTTCCCGGCAGCAGCACTTCTCTGCAGACTGCCATTGAAAACGACGACGCGACCCGACACCATTTGACACCTATGCACCCGGCTTCCTTGGGTGAGGTAACTCGAGTACTCTGGTGCTCCCGTGGGTGTTGACCCTAGAACTGTCTAAGTCCAAGAGGGTTTGGTCCTAGTCCATTTCTAAGTGTCCTTAAACTTTAAAACTCTAACCGCGACTTTCCCATAGACGATAACGGAGCTCGCGGCTGTGTTCACAGACTGCACACAGCCCCCGTGGGTCCCCTGTGTCACTACCTTGGGTGATTCCTTGGGGTCCCAGCGATTCTACAGGCTCTAGGCCTTGTGTCTACTTAAGTCGTGGTTCTTATACCACTTTCTTAATATATGGTTTGGTATGCCCCTAGGGCTAATCGTATATTGTGCTACTTTACTGTGCTATTTGACTTGTAACTTGTGTACTTTGACCTCTAGCCTCATAAAGAGACTATTGGGTAGTGTTTAGTAATAAATACATATATTTTATATATATACCTGGTGTGGTTCTCCTTTCATTTGGTCATTCATGAGATTATAGACTGGTAAAACAAACAGCTTATCACTCCTTCAAGACTTAGCCTGAAGGCTGCTCTCCATAGCTACCACTAGGATAGCTTTAAATAAAGGTTGTCTTTAAACCTATCATCAATAAAGGTCATTTGGACTGGTGCAAGGTGCCCACTATAACTAGTGGACAGCATATACCAGGCCAACTTCTCACATTGGTGTGCAGCGGTTGGATTCAAGCTTGCCTTGTTTTACCAGATAATCTCAAGTGTGTGACTAACTGAAAATCACTAAAGGTACCTGAGGTACATATAAATTCAAGCTTAGAAATACAGTAAGTTCTACTGAACTTAGAGTTGTGTGTCAAGGGCTTAGCACACCCTTTCTACAACTCAAGAGAGTTTAGTAGGCCACACTAGGGTAGGTAGTGCATACACCACACCTCACTAGTGATGTCTTCAAGGCCAGGAACCAGTGGGTCCCTGCCAGAAGCCAATGGGCTTCTACCATCCAAGTATGACAACCTCCCATTCTTGGAATTGAAAGCATTGTGCAGTACTAGGAAGCTAAAGACAGGCAAAAGTGCAAACACCCAACGCCTCATAGAGGTACTTCTGTTGGATGATCTCAGAAGGCCCACAGGGTCTGAAGGGGTAGGCAGACAGGGTGAGACAGCAAATGAGGAAGGGCCCATGGGTGAAGAAACCCAAGACCTGACCTCTGAAGCTGACCAGGAAGATGACAATGATCTTACCCTGGAAAATCCAGCTCCTCCTGCAGATGAGGAGGAGGACCAGAATGGCCTCCCCTTTGTCCCACCAGGAAGAGTTGTCAGTGTGCCTAGAAGGTCAAGATCTCCTTCTCAGGAGTCTAACCATTCTGACACCTCAGTAGGGACCTCTGTTTCCTCTCATAGGAGGGAGTCCTCTCATGAAAGGAAAGAGAGACTGCTCAAGTATGAAGAAGCTCAGCTTAGGATCAGAAGAGAGCAGTTGGCTATAGACAGGGAGTCCCTAGAGCTTCATAGACAAAGAAGAAAGTTGGGACTAGAGTCCCATGGTGGCAGCAACTTCCCTAGTGGTAGGGAAAGGTCTAATGACCATAGAAACCTAAGCAAGAATGTTCCTCCCTACCAGAGTGGGGATGGCATCCACAAATGGATTACTGCACTGGAAAGGGCCTGTAAAGTTCAGAGGGTCCCCCAGGAGCAGTGGGCAGCAATCTTGTGGCTCTCCTTTGCAGACAAAGGTAGATATAAGCTCCTCACTGTTAGAGAGGAGGATGCTGATGATTACCAGGTCTTGAAAAGTGCATTAATTGATGGGTTTGGCCTAACCACTGAACAATACAGGTTAAAGTTCAGAGATACCCAAAAAGCACAGAACCAAGACTGGGTGGACTTTGTAGATTGTGCTACTAAGGCTCTGGAAGGCTGGTTACTTGGCAGTAAGGTGTGTGACTTCAAAGGATTGTATAATTTAATCATGAGGGAGCAGATTCTTAATAACTGTCAAAATCAGTTGCTACATCAGTACCTGGTTGACTCTGATCTGACCTCTCCCCAAGAATTGGGAAAAAAGGCAGACAAATGGGCAGAACCAGGGTGAGGCAGAAGGTACAGAACCAAGGTGGTGACCAGAAGAAGCAAGATTCCAAAAACTCTGACAAGGGTGGGGAAAAGGGTAAAGACCAGAAGTCTTCTCAAGGTCCCCAAAAATCTGCATCTGGTGGGGAATCCCAATCTACTAAAGGAAAAGGCCAAAAGAAACCATGGTGCAAAATCTGTAAGCAGAAATCTCACTGGACAAGTGACTGCACCAAGTCCAAAGACTCTAATCCAGCCACCATTGCCCCTAAGGCAACTGTTCCCCCTAGTCCAGCTACAATTGGTGGTGGAAATACTCAGAATAAGGGTGTAGTAGGGTTGCCCCTGGGTACTGAGGTGTGCTCTGGCCTAGTCAGAGTGCCAACTCAGGCTGTCCTAGTCTGTGATGGGGGCATGGATATGTCCCCCTTAGTGAGTCCCAATAATTTGGGCAAATACAGACAGCAGCCTTTAATTAATGCAAAAGATGCTTGGGCATTCAGGGACACAGGAGCAAGTGTCACAATGGTGACACAAGATCTTGTGGATCCTGGGCAGATTATACTTGGTGAAATTTACCAGGTGACCAATGCTAGCAATGTCAGAACAGACTATTCTCTGGCAGTTGTTAACTTCTCCTGGGGAGGGGTAACTGGCCTTAAGAAGGTTGTGGTGAGTGCAGACCTACCAGTCGAATGCTTGCTTGGCAATGATCTTGAAACCTCAGCTTGGGCAGAGGTGGAACTCAGGAAACATGCAGAAATGCTAGGGATCCCTGCACATGTCTTTGCTGTGACTAGGTCACAGGCCAAAATGTCAAAAACGGAACAGGCCCTGGATTCTGGAACAATGGACCAGGTGCCTCCCAAGAGGAGGAGCAGTAGGGTTAAGGCAGTGCTTTCCCCCTTGGCTCAGGAAGCAGATCAGTCTCTTGAGGAAGATGATCTCAGGCCTGAAGAAGGAACTGTCCCAGAGGAGCTTGAACCTGATCAGGTTGAGTTCTTGGGGACTGGGGGCCCTTCCAGGGCAGATCTGAGCCAGGAGCAGCTGAACTGCCCCTCTCTTGAACCCCTCAGACAGCAAGCTGCTGCTGAGGCTGCTGGGAATGCTAGTGGCACCCATAAGATATATTGGGATGATGGACTCCTGTACTCAGAGAGTAGAGACCCCAAGCCTGGAACAGCCAGGAGGTTGGTTATACCTCTGAAGTTCAGGGGCTTCCTATTGACACTAGCCCATGATATTCCTTTAGCAGGTCACCTGGGCCAGAACAAAACTTGGGACAGAATTGTCCCTCACTTTCACTGGCCCCACATGTCTGAAGACACCAAGGAGTTTTGTCGCTCCTGTGTAACCTGCCAAGCCAGTGGGAAGGCAGGTGGCACCACAAAGGCCCCCCTGATACCACTACCTGTGGTGGGGGTTCCCTTTGGGAGGGTGGGGATTGACATAGTCGGTCCCATGGATCCCCAAACAGCCTCTGGGCACAGATTTATCCTGGTGGTGGTGGACCATGCCACCAGGTACCCAGAAGCCATTCCCCTTAGGACCACTACAGCACCTGTGGTGGCAAGGGCCCTCCTGGGAATTTTCTCAAGAGTGGGCTTTCCTAAGGAGGTAGTATCTGACAGAGATGCAAACTTTATGTCCAGTTACTTGACTGAAATGTGGAAGGAGTGTGGAGTGACTTATAAATTCACCACACCCTATCACCCACAATGCAATGGTTTAGTTGAAAGGTTCAACAAAACCTTGAAGGGCATGATTAAAGGGCTCCCAGAAAAGCTTAGGCGAAGATGGGACATACTCTTGCCCTGCCTTTTATTTGCATACAGGGAGGTGCCTCAGAAGGGGGTTGGCTACAGCCCTTTTGAACTTTTGTTTGGCAATCCTGTAAGGGGTCCATTGTGTCTGGTGAAGGAAGGTTGGGAGTTACCTCTCAAACCCCCTAAACAGGACATAGTGGACTATGTACTTGGTCTCCGCTCCAGGATGGCTGAGTATATGAAAAAGGCAACCAAAAACCTTGAGGCTAGCCAGGAATTACAGAACGCCTGGCATGACCAAAAGGCTGTGCTGACTGTTTACCAGCCAGGGCAGAAGGTGTGGGTGTTGGAGCCAGTGGCCCCAGCAGCCCTCCAAGACAAGTGGAGTGGCCCCCATACAATTGTTGAACAGAAGGGAGAGGTTACCTATCTGGTAGACCTGGGAACTCCCAGGAGCCCCCACAGGGTGCTCCATGTCAACAGGCTGAAGCCATATGTGGACAGGGCTGACATGGGCTTGCTCATGGCAACTGATGAAGGACAGGAAGAGGAGAGTGACCCTCTCTCTGACCTGCCCTCTCAGAACCCTGATGATGGGTCAGTGGATGGTGTAGCCTTGGCAGGCAGCCTCACTGCCCAGCAGCAAACTGATTGTAGACAGGTGCTCAATCAGTTCAGACACATGTTCTCTCTGACTCCAAGTCAGACCACCTGGTGCACTCATGAAGTGGACACTGGGGACAGTCTGCCTGTTAAAAGTAAGATTTACAGGCAACCTGAACAGGTCAGGGACTGTATCAGGACAGAAGTCCAGAAAATGTTGGAACTGGGTGTCATTGAGCCTTCAGATAGCCCTTGGGCTAGTCCAGTGGTCCTGGTGCCAAAACCTCACACCAAAGATGGTAAGAGAGAGATGAGGTTTTGTGTGGACTACAGAGGCCTCAATGCAGTCACTAGGACTGATGCCCATCCAATCCCCAGGGCAGATGAGCTAATAGACACTTTGACCTCAGCCAAGTATCTAAGCACATTTGACCTAACAGCTGGCTACTGGCAGATCAGACTAGCTGATGATGCAAAGCCAAAAACTGCATTTTCTACCCCTGGTGGGCTTTACCAATTTGTGGTGATGCCCTTTGGTTTGAAAAATGCACCTGCCACTTTTCAGAGGTTGGTGAACACAGTCCTTACAGGTCTGGAAGCCTATAGTGCAGCATATCTAGATGATATTGCTGTCTTTAGCTCCACCTGGGAGGATCACCTGGTCCACCTCAGAAATGTTTTGGAGGCCCTGCAGAAGGCAGGCCTCACTATCAAGGCCACAAGTGAAGCCATATGTGGACAGGGCTGACATGGGCTTGCTCATGGCAACTGATGAGGGACAGGAAGAGGAGAGTGACCCACTCCCTGACCTGCTCTCACAGAACCCTGATGATGGGTCAGTAGATGGTGTAGCCTTGGCAGGCATCCTCACTGCCCAGCAGCAAACTGATTGTAGACAGGTGCTCAATCAGTTCAGACACATGTTTTCTCTGACTCCAAGTCAGACCACCTGGTGCACTCATAAAGTGGACACTGGGGACAGTCTGCCTGTTAAAAGTAAGATTTACAGGCAACCTGACCAAGTCAGGGACTGTATCAGGACAGAAGTCCAGAAAATGTTGGAACTGGGTATCATTGAGCCTTCAGATAGCCCTTGGGCTAGTCTAGTAGTCCTGGTGCCTAAACCTCACACCAAAGATGGCACGAGAGAGATGAGCTTTTGTGTGGACTACAGGGGCCTCAATGCAGTCACTAGGACTGATGCCCATCCAATCCCCAGGGCAGATGAGCTAATAGACACTTTGGCCCCAGCCAAGTATCTAAGCACATTTGACCTGACAGCTAGCTACTGGCAGATCAGACTAGCTGACGATGCAAAGCCAAAAACTGCATTTTCTACCCCTAGTGGGCTTTACCAATTTGTGGTGATGCCCTTTGGGTTGAAGAATGCACCTGCCACTTTTCAGAGGTTGGTGAACACAGTCCTTACAGGTCTGGAAGCCTATAGTGCAGCATATCTAGATGATATTGCTGTCTGTAGCTCCACCTGGGAGGATCACCTGGTCCACCTCAGAAATGTTTTGGAGGCTCTGCAGAAGGCAGGCCTCACTATCAAGGCCACAAGTGCCAGATAGGGTAGAGTCAGGTAGTGTACCTGGGCCACCTTGTGGGTGGAGGCCAGGTTCAACCATTGCAGAGCAAAATCCAGACCATCATGGACTGGGTTGCTCCAACTACCGAGACTCAGGTGAGAGCCTTTTTAGGCCTGACTGGGTACTACAGAAGATTTGTCAAGGGGTATGGATCAATAGTGACACCCCTGAATGACTTAACCTCTAAGAAAATGCCCAAAAAGGTTCAGTGGACCGTTAGCTGTCAAAAGGCATTTGATGACCTGAAGCAGGCCATGTGCACTGCTCCCATTCTGCAGAGTCCTGATTACTCCAAAAAGTTCATTGTGCAGACAGATGCATCTGAGTTGGGGGTAGGGGCTGTACTGTCACAGTTGAATGATGAAGGTCAGGATCAGCCAGTAGCTTTTATTAGCAGAAGGCTGACCCCCAGAGAGAAATGTTGGTCAGCCATTGAGAGGGAGGCCTTTGCTGTGGTTTGGGCTCTGAAGAAGCTGAGGCCATACTTGTTTGGCACTCACTTCATTGTTCAGACAGACCATAAGCCCCTTTTATGACTAAAACAGATGAAGGGTGAAAACCACAAACTTTTGAGGTGGTCCATTTCCCTACAGGGGATGGACTATACAGTGGAACATAGACCTGGGAGTAACCATGCCTATGCAGATGGACTCTCCAGATATTTCCACTTAGAACATGAAGACTCAACTGGTCAAGGTTAGTTTAATGTCCCTGCGTTTTGGGGGGTTGTGTAGGAGAGTAGGATCTGCCTCTTATGGTTACCCCCACTTTTTGCTGATGTCTCACTGTTTTTCGATTTTAGTCTGGCTGGGGCCCTGCTATCCAGGACCCCAGCCTAGCTGCTTCCTCTCTAAATTGATTCCCTGTACCTTAAGTACACTTCAGATTGGATTCTGGGGTGCCCTTATAAGTCCCTAGTATATGGTATACTATGTACCCAGGGCATAGGTACCCCAGAGGCCTACCAGGGGCTGAAGCATGTATTGTGCCACCCCTGGAAAGCCATCCAAAATGACACCACAGGACTGCTACTGCAGCCTGAGTGAGGTGGTGCATGCACCCCTTACAGAGATATAGGTTCACTATATCTCACCTATCACTGCACATAGAAACCTATCAGTCACCCCTATGGCAGGCCTTATCAATCCTGAAGGCAGGGTGCTTGGTTATATGTGAGAGGGTGCCCATGCATGAGCAGAGCCCCTCTGCAGCCCTCGGAATCTCCTCTCCGGGGTTGTCTGTGGTGCAGCCTGACCATATACTCTTAAGTGCATTATATCCTCGCGGTAAATGCTAACTTTGGGATGGCTGCACGGAAACATGTCGTGTTTGGTGTCAAACACCTTGGAATCATACCCCCACACCAGTAACTGGTGTGGGAGTATGATTCCACCCTTCTAGAGGGAAAGACATGACAGCACCGGTATACCCGGTAGCAGCTAAACAGAGCCCTGGCATCACAAAATGGATGCTGCAGCCACAGACACAAGTCTGGCCTCCTGCTGCTGACCGAAACTCCGGCAGGGGAGGCCTGGACAATAGGTTTCCTGTCACAGGGAGGTGTTACCACCTCCCAGACAGGCCTTAGTGGATTGGGGCTGGGTGGGTGCACTCCAAGAGTGCTTTGAAGTCCTGCACTGGGGGCACATTTGGTGTCCTCGTGCATACCCCAGTTCAAACCGGTTGCAGGGGCTGCCAGCCCCTGCTCTGGCGTGAAACTGGACAAAGGAAATGGGTGTAGCCACCCCTCTTTCCAAACCCTCCCCTAGGTGGGTCCACAGAGTTAGTCCAACCCCTTCCTTAGGTATAAGTAAGGAACCCCTGGCAACAGGACTTTAGATATCCCTGGATGAAACTCTGCAACTGAATCCTGGAACTTCGATGCTCTACTCAAGACTAGAGGACTGAAGAAATCTCCCTTAGGGTCAAGGAGTGACTCCCCTGCTTGGCAGGCACCAACGAAGCATTTGCCAGTCTGCATCTCTGAAGCTCCCGCCGGACTCCAAAGTAATTGCAACCCAGGAAGAGGATTTCCAGACTTCTCAGAGGCCGACCCGAGTCCCCAGCAAAGCTGAGACCCACAGCCCTCACGAGTGATGTGGAACCAGAACTCCTGGACACCGTGCACATTTGCTAGTGCATCAACTTCTCGACATCTCTTGAAGTTCTGCTTCAGGTTACTTATAGCCCAGGCCCCAAGCACCATTTGTACCAAAGATTGTGAGCCTACACTCCATGAGTGTTCCGTGGGCCCGCTCCTTGCATTTCCGCTCAAGGCTCCTTCGCGATCCCTGGTCCGTCAACTGGTGGGTCCCTGTGAAGGTAACTCTGATTTTTCTTGAGCTTTCCTGGGTGCTCCAGACGTGCCCTGACTCCCCTCCGAATGGTGAGTCCCTCAGACCTTGCTGGTCTGCACTGAAGCATCATTCTCTTTTCTGCATGGGTTGCTGTTGCCAAGGCTTGTTGTGTTCAATCCGGAAACTAATGCTGCAGCACTCGACATCCTTTGTGGGACAGCTCGAATCCAGCTCCTGGTTGTCGTCGACGCCTCCTGGTCCTCGTGGCTGAAGAGTCAAGCTTCACCTCTTTCACCTGAAACACCCGACATCGGCGGGCATTCGACTATCGTGCCCCTGGTCACTGGCAAGTGACCCAGACTCTGTCCCCTCTGCTTTCAGGTTCTTCTCATCTTCGATCCAGGCTTGGATCTCTTTGGACACTTCGCATCTTCCCGGCAGCAGCACTTCTCTGCAGACTGCCATTGAAAACGACGACGCGACCCGACACCATTTGACACCTATGCACCCGGCTTCCCTGGGTGAGGTAACTCGAGTACTCCGGTGCTCCCATGTGTGTTGACCCTAGATCTGTCTAAGTCCAAGAGGGTTTGGTCCTAGTCCATTTCTAAGTGTCCTTAAACTTTAAAACTCTAACCGCGACTTTCCCATAGACGATAACGGATCTCGCGGCTGTGTTCACACACTGCACACAGCCCCCGTGGGTCCCCTGTGTCACTACCTTGGGCGGTTCCTTGGGGTCCCAGCGATTCTACAGGTTCTAGGCCTTGTGTCTACTTAAGTCGTGGTTCTTATACCACTTTCTTAATATATGGTTTGGTACGCCCCTAGGGCTAATCGTATATTGTGCTACTTTACTGTGCTATTTGACTTGTACTTGTGTACTTTGACCTCTAGCCTCATAAAGAGACTATTGGGTAGTGTTTATTAATAAATACATATATTTTATATATATACCTGGTGTGGTTCTCCTTTCATTTGGTCATCATGAGATTATAGACTGGTAAAACAAACAGCTTAACACTCCTTCAAGACTTAGCCTGAAGGCTGCTCTCCATAGCTACCACTAGGATAGCTTTCAATAAAGGTTGTCTTTAAACCTATCATCAATAAAGGTTGTTTGGACTGGTGCAAGGTGCCCACTATAACTAGTGGACAGCATATACCAGGCCAACTTCTCACATTAATGGCTTAACTAATTACATTAAGCAGAAAAGATACTCTGATATTTGGTGACCAAACGCACAGACATTGCCTTCGATATGCACTTATCATGGATGAAAGCTAAAAAACTAAAACTGGAATGGGTGTGGTCAGTCCTTTTCAGCTACAAATCGTCCCACCGAGGCATGGCCAAGAAACCTACAGACTTGAACCCTAGGAAATGTGGAGTCAACATTTAAATATGAAAGAGGTTACCTTGTACATTGCTACAGCCCTGGACAGATGAGGAGGGAAGCTTTGCTGTAGTGAAACCCTGTGTTGGGGAAGAAGTCCTTGGGTGGGTTCCATGTATCCACTGACAGGAGCCAAAAACACGTTCCTCCTTCGACTAAATAGCATCCAGACTGAATCAGGTACCTCACAGGTTGTTTTGGGATGCAACTAGAACCTAACCTCTGATGCCCACTTGGACAGAATGGGACCTTTAGATCATGTCACAACAGGGATAGGGCCCTTTTAAGAGACATGCATGAAGACCATAGCCTCACTGATATCTGGTGCCTCCTTCATCCAACAGATAAACTTTCCACTCTGCTGTACATGATACCCTATTGCAATTGACTACTTCCTCCTGCCCCATCGGTGATACCTATTGACCTGCACAGCGGCATCCTGGAATTGGCGCTTTTTGACCATTCCATTATATGCCTCCAATTAGATTGGACTCTGTAAGATTGTGGGTTGCTGGTTAACTGAGGTGTAAGCCCTGGTCAAGCAGCAACCACAATTCATGTCAGGGTAAGACCCAAGCAAACTCCAAGTTAATCTGTTCTCACACCCTTGGTAGCTTGGCACAGAACAGTCAGGCTTAACTTAGAGGCAATGTGTAAAGTATTTGTGCAACACTTCAAACAGTGAAACAATGAGAACACACCACAAAAGGAGCCCACAACAAATTTAGAAAAGCAGAGTAAAGAACTGAAGATATTGAATTTCAAAGTTTATCATGAAAATAGCACCAAGAATCCCAAAGTGCTACTGGGGTTATCTAATCGTGCCTGACCGGGACAAAGTTACAAGTTACGGCCAACTATGATGTAGCACGGGCTGACTAAAGGGACCCAGTTAGGCCCGCCGAACAAAGTACTTTAAATCCTGGTTGCGGAGAGTTACATGGATCCGTGTTGAAGAAGTGCCCTGCAGCCGAAGCGATGTGTCGGTTTTGAGATGCGGCAAGGCTATGATGCGAGGCCCTGTTGCATAGTTGTCAAGGATCCCCTCGACGGGGCTTACGATGCAAAGTCTGTCATTAGGCATGTGGCACTCAGATGGTGATGCGTCAGTTCCCAGGATTGGCGAGCCTGCAAGGCGGAGCTCAGCGTTTTCGTTGTGGCTGCCACCAATGAGGGATGTGAGGTTCTGGGCTGTGGATGCACCACACCATTGAGGCAATGTGTCAGTTCTGAAAACCTGCGGGGCTACAATGTGGGTCTTTTGTGACGGGTCCAATCCACGTTGCAGCAGCAATCCATCGGTTCTCCTCATGAATGCACCGCTCAACCGAGGAGATGTGTTGGTTCTGCTTGGGGATGCGTCGCTCAGCAGAAAAGATGTGCCGGTTCTGGTGGCAAGCACCTTTGGCCCACTTCCAAAGGTTCTGGACTGGGATGGCACTACTTGGCAGGGTAGACTCATAGATGGCAGAGTCCAGGTGCAGGAAGATGGAAGCCTCTTATGTCCCTGAGGCATCAGATCAGGAGGCCAGCCAACTAGCCCTTGGAGTCACTCTGGGTTTTGGGTTCAAGAGATGCAGGTCCAGTCCCTCTCACACAGGCAAGAGGGCAGCAGGCAGCAGATCAGCACAGCAAAGCAGAAGTCACCCAGAGTGCAATCCAGCAGAGTGGCAGTTATTCAGCAGCCCAGCACTCCTTCTTCCTGGCAGAGTATCCACAGGTCCAGATGTGTACTAAAGTGGTGGTGTCTGATGTTCTTCATTTATACAAAATTGTGCCTTTGAAGTGGGAGATGCTTCCAGAGGCATGCATTTGAAGTGCACAGCTGCCCTGCCTTCCCTGCCCAAGCTCCATACTAACTACAGGGCCAATGCAGTCCTTTGTGTGGGACAGGACACAGTCTATTCAAATGTAAGTGAGTCTGGGACCAGCTCCTCCCACCCATCCTGCCAGTGATGGCCTACTCAGTCACACCTAAACTCCCATTGTGTGTGCCTGTCTAGGACAAAAACACAAAGCCCAACTGCCCACTACACCCAGTCATGTGACCAGAGACAGGCTGCAGACACCAATGGCCAGATGTACGACCCTTTTTTGCGGCCGCAAACGGGAGTCCTAACTTTACTACTACTAAATGCCTTCTGTGAATACCAAAAGTAGTAAGTTTAGGATTTTATCACAGATTAGTTCTGTGAATCGGGCCCGCTGAAATTCGTTTTTCACTACTGAAATGCCTATCTATCCCATGGGATAACATTGGGATTACCTTATTACATTTTTGGAGTGTAATTCCCTATTGCAAAGAGATAGACTTTTCAAGTTTGGTTTCTCTGGACTCACAATTTAAAATTACAACTTATGGTAAAGTCAGATTTTAAATTGACATTTCCTTACTTTAGCCAATTGGTGCTTGCTGCTTGTCCCTGTTCAGTCTGGGGTGGGGGATAGCTGGGCTTTTTGTATTCCCTTTCGGCCGTCACACACAAAGGGAGCTTAGGTGTAACTTGATGGGCAATTCTAGAACATGGGAGGGAGGAGCTGGGCAAAGCCTCACACTTGCACCTGAATAGGCTGTGTCCTGTTCACACAAAAAGGGCTGCATACCCCCCTTTAGGGATGCTGAAGCCGGGGCAGGAAACGGAAGACCTCTGTTCACTTCAAAGACCTCTCTTTGAAGTCTCCCCCACTTCAAAGGCACAACTGGGTGGAAGTACTGGACCTCTGACACCAGCACTTAAGTACACTTCTGGACCTGTGACTACTCTGCTAGGGAGAAGAACTGCTGTGCTGCTGAGAGGACTGTCACTCTACTGGACTGCTACTTTGCTAGATTCCTGTCTTGCTGTGCTGCCCTGCTGTCTGCTGTTCCCCTGCCTGATCTGAAGTCTTGGGAACACAAAAGACTTTCAACCCTTCTGCTGCTGCACCTGGACTCTGCCATAGGTGAGTCTGCCCTGCCAAGTGGTGCCTCCCCAGTGCTGGACCCTTGGAAGTGAGGCCAAGGTGCTTGCTTCAACCAAACCCATGCATCCATTCCAGAACCAGCGCATTGACATTGTTGCCTGGATCAGGATTGGCGCATCAACACGGCGCATTGCATTCGGAATCAGTGCATCGCACTTGGAACTGACTCATCCTCTTCTGCAGGAGCAGTAGCAGTGCATCGCATTCGGAACCAGAGCATCACACTCAAAATTGCAGCATCGCCGCATTATGTGGAGAAAATCAATGCATCTTCTCCACTGTGTGTCTTGACACCGACTCATCACTTCGGCTGCACCCCACATCTTCTACGGCAAAGAGACCCGGATCAAGGTACTTTTGTTCAGTGGGCCTAACTGGGTCCCTGTATCCAGATCGTGCTTCATTGTGGTTGGCCTGAAATTTTGAATTTGTTCTGGTCTGGCGCGATCAGATAATCCACATAAACATTTACTGCTTCTAAGTGCTATTTTACAATGTATTCTTTAAAAATGTGAATCTCAACTTCTACTTACTGGATTTTTGTTGTTTTGGTCTTGTTTCTAAGCTCTATTGTTCTAACCTGATGTGGAGTCTTTTTGAGGTGCTTTTACTGTGTTACAGTTTGGTGTTGCACAAATACTTTACACATTGCCCCTTACGTTAAGGCTGACTGCTCTGTGCCAAGCTACCAGAGGGTGAGCACCGGTTATTTTAGGGTGTGTTTGTGACTTACCCTGACTACGATAGTGGTTCCTCTTTGGACAGGGTGCATACCTCTGCAAACCAGAAACCAGATTTCTAACACCTTCCCGTTTGGAAATTTCACTTATACAACGTAATAAGGAATTCCCAATATTATCCTATGGAATATATAGGCCTTGTAGTAGTGAAGAACAGCTTTAAGAGTTTTTCACTACCAGGACATGTAAAACTTAAAAGTACAAGTCCTGCTTTTTAAATACATTGCACCCTGCCCTCTGAGCTGTCCAGGGCCTACCTTAGAGGTGCCTTATATGTATTAACAAGAAAGGCTTGGGCCTGGCAAAAGGTTTATTTTTCCAGGCTGAAATAGCAGTTTAAACCTGCACACAGGCTATGCAATGGCAGACCTGAGCCATGTTTAAAGGGCTACTTAAGTGGGTGGCTCAATCAGTGCTGCAGGCCCTGGTAGCATTTAATTTACAGGCCCTGAGCACATGTAGTGCACTTTAATTGGGGCTTATAAGCAAACTAAATATGCCAATTGGGTATGAGCCAATATTACCATGTTTAGAGGAGAGAGCACATGCATGCACTGTAGTGCTGGTTAGCACAAAGGCCAGCACAAAGGTGGTTAGCAAAAAGTAGGAGGAGGAGGAAGGCAAAAGGTTTAGGGGTGACCCTGGAAAAAGGGCCTTTTCCAACAGACTCTGAGTAAGTCCAATAGAAAAGCGTTGTGTCTTAATATTTCTCGCTTCAAACTACCTTTAGAAAAAGGCCGGCTACAGTCTCATCTCATCACATACCTAGCAGACAATAAAGGGTCAGTATTGTCTGCACAAACTCATACTGGGCAAGGTGCTGCAAGATTCTTCGATCACTAATAGATATAGAATATAGAAACAAGCCTCCCTTCAACGTGACATTGCCTCCTTTATAAAACAAGACATAGTTCACCCAAGGGATATGTCTCACCAAAGCCTTGAAAAAGCCAGGATGGAACTGAATACCTTATTCACCACTAAAGTTGAATATATGTTATACAGACTTAAGGCCCAACATTATGAACAAGGGGGAATGAGGGCCATTTGCTCACTGCTCAACTTCGACAGCCATAGGCTCGGGTGGCCATCCTGGTGATCTGAGATCAATTGGGTCATCTGGATACGACCCACAAAGTATCACCAGAGCCTTTGAGGATTATTACAAAGCTCTCTATAGCTTAGAAACCAGGAACAATAGATCCTGGAAAGACACTTTCTCTAGGGGTAGCAACCTACCATGTTTGAACAAGTGGGTAGGCCCTGCTGCAAAGGGAAATTTCTAAAGGAGATGAGATGCTACAGGCAATTTGCAGCTCCCAAACAACAAAGCCCCTAGCAAGGAAAGTTTCCAGGGGGAATTCTTCCAGTAGACTAAACATGAGGCTGTGGACTACCTGTATGACTCTTCAAAGCAGGTGGAAAATACCAGGAGCCTTTCCTCCCTCTCTAACAAAGCCTTAATAATGGCTCTTGCTAAATGTGGAAAAACCCACTTTTGAGTTGTAGTTACCACCCGATATCCCTGCTCAACATTGATGGTAGTAGTATTTTAGCAGGGATCCTAGCCATTTGTGAACTCTATCCCATGTCCTACAGTCCTCCAGAAATACCCAGGAAGACAGGCTACCATTCTCTAAATGCCAAAAAAAGCCTTTGATAGGATTGAATGGGCTTACATCTTTCATACCATTCAAAGGCTAGGTCTAAGAGAGAACTTTGACATGGTCAAAGGACTTTTCAGAGACCTCACAGCACTGGTTAACTGTGGTAGTTTTCTGCCTGATTCCTTTCTCGTGTCATGGGGTACCCACCATTGTTGCCTGTTGGCATAAACAAATGACAGATGACTAGTACTTGTTGGTGGAAATGACATGCCAGATGTTGCTAGTACAGTATATGTACTGGTACATATGTTGTTAGGAGGCGACGGGACCTTTGATATTGGTAGCAGGGTTCAGTGCCTCAGTAGTGTTAGTGGATTCTGGCTTGTGTACTTTTGATGGAACAGGTGTTGGTTTTTTGTTGTGTGGTGGTTTCTTCTGCCTGCTTAGTGAAGACTTGGTGCTTGTTGAAGACTTCTCTTTTGTAAGGCAGTTGAACATGATGTGAGTCACCTGCACAGAAAGATAGTTAAGTTAGTAGAACATCTAAGAATGCTCAGAACCAGACATTAAATAACTTTTTTTTAAATTAGAAGTTATTATGTTTATTTAAATGAATAATGTAGGATTGTAGTTATTCATTGTAAAATTGTGGCGCAACCTTTAGAAATTGTACCATGCCTAAATTAGTCACATATGGGATTCCTCATGCAATTCATTTAGGCCTGGGAAACATTAAATTATGCTGGCATAATTCACAGAATATCTGGAAGTTTGCATTATGCATTGTGAGAAATCGGGTTGCTAGCTGAGTTGGGTGAAACCCTACTCAAGCAGCGACCACAATCCTTCTCAAGGTGAGGCTCCGTTCACAGCTTCTTCAATTCCAGTTTCTTTTGATCTGTCACCTGGGAACATATTTGCAATAAGCACCATTTCCAGACCCTTTATTTGCTTCATGGATCAAAATGACCCCAAGCATACTGCCTCTGTGTAGCACACATTTTACAGGTAAAGTATGTTTATTCTGATTGCAATGCAGGATTAGGAACTGCCCAGTGCTATGGTGTGTACTATTCATTGTAGCTGTACAGAGTCGAAGTAGACACTTAGCCCCTAAGAGGTTATTGGTGATGCTTTCCCAGATATACAACCTGGCAGCGTGTGGGAGTATCTGCAATTATTCCAAGAACTCATTACCATTAGGCGTGGGTCTTTGAGATCGCCTCATAAAAGCACTTTGGGAATAGGCCCAATGTATGCTCTTTGTGGACAGAATCGACAGTGACAAACCATGTCAAGTCGTGCTCTCTACAAACTGGTGGCTGAGGGTTGATGGGTCTACCTGCACCAATGCCTGATGTCTCAGTGGACTAATGCATCCACTGGAGGGATCTATGTTTCACCTCATGGTTAAAGGTTGGGATTCCAGTGGGTCCACTTAGCCTTTCATCTTCAGAGGTTGATAAAAATATGTACGATTAAATTAGATACCTATAAACATCTGTTATTCTCTGACACGATACCCATGTGTGAATGTGTACTTTAAAAATATACAAGTTTTGTGACGTGGTGAACTGCTTCAATCTCACTTTGAAAGGTGTGGTACTCCGCTCTCTTTGCAGTGTTACCACTTAAGCTAAAACTCTGAGCCATCCAGAGAAAAAATACTCTTCAAATGTTTTATCGCTGCACCTGCTTGAGCAAATCCGAGCAATCCAGCTTTTAGGTGAGTTTTTATTCATTTAATATGTGAGTCATAACTGGCGATCTTCAATTTCTACTCCTAAAGGACTGTGTGGCAACAGACTTTGACTGATTTCAGCTAATTAACTTTCTGTGCAACTCTAAACCAGCACTGATAAAAAGTCACAAAGCAGAACTTTTATGCCCAGCACAGATGATAGGCTGTCTCGTCTAGTACAGCACTAAAATGTGCGACTGTTTAGCCTGTTTTTCCAGGTCGGACAGTTCTGATCCAAATGTCTTTTCCCTGCCGATGCTCTCATCATATGCACATTCTAAAGAAATTCTGTTCCACGTTTTAGAACGGGACCTCAAACATTTTTTCTGTAATAGGAGCTACTTATGTTCAATGAAAATCATACTGAGCTACTAAAATTACTAGTGTGCTAACATTGATCATATCAAATAAGATATTAGTAACCACCATATGCAAAATTACCAGTGGTGATCACTTCAGTGCATCAGGTAGGATTGCCCGCAGTAAACTATACAGGTAAGACATAACAGCCACAGCTACAATGCCACTGGCACCAAGGTAATAATAGTACTTATAAGTCTTCCCAACGCCTCATGATTTATCACACAAATATCAGGTAGAACTATAGTTTTAAAATCCAACAATTTTTCTCCAAGCATGAACTTATTTTCTTATGAGAAAATACAAACGTTCTCGTCTCAAATACTTGCTTTTTAATTGTGATACACATATATTAATTCTGCCAAGAAAAAAAATCCGAATTAACAGGTTAGACTACATACTGGAGAGGTACATATAGATAAGTGGATGGCTACTTGTTGGAAAAGCCTGAATTAAACTAGATTATTCACATTAAAATATGATTACTTTATTTTCCCTTCAAACTGTCCTAAACTCTCAGGCTAAGTTGTTGTCCTCTCATGATAGTGCAATAAATAAAATGGGAGAAAATGTGTGGAAAATAAATAAATACAATGGCCCTAATGCATAGAAAAATGATAAGTTGAGCATTTGAAACTTTCAGTGTGCCACTGAATATCGAAGACATAATATCGTAGCATGGAAATATCGAGGACATAATATCGAAACTGAAATACCAAAAGATTAGTAAATATAGATTTTCTATACATAACCCCACATCTGGTACCTTGTACTATATATATATATATATATATATATATATATATATATATATATATATAATATACAAAAAAAGAGTTGCCTCTAGGTGGGATGCACTCCCAGGTGGAAATTACGCCAAAGCAAGGGCACACGCCATGAACAAAGTCCTTTTCTGGTTTACCTGCCAGACGCGTTTTGGGCCAACGCCCTCTTCAGTGGCAGACCATGTGACGTGCCGGCATGCGGCAACCACCAGTAAATCCCCACAATAATAACGCTCAGGTGAACCACCTGAAGCAATGCTTCCTGGGACTGGTGGTTCAGTAAAATCCAAGTGGGTCGCCGCCGGCACTCACATTCAAAAATGTCTTAAAAAGGATTGCCGATGTTCGCGCCGGCACCCCTGCATATAACAGGCACCTCCTGTTCCACAGTTAGCTGCCCCAATAAAGCAGCCGCGGACCGGCAAGTGTTTCACGGTGGTGCAATCCCGCGACCATATATATATATATATCCGTCGTCTTGTGCTGCCGCAAAGAATGAACCGCACTCCAGGATCTCATGAAAATAATGTTTTTACTTCGACTGACACGGTTTGACCTCCACGGTCTTTGTCAGAGTCACTGCCCACACATGGACGTGCTCTATTTTCCAGAAAAACTGTGAATAAACATGAATAAATATGGAAGACAGACTCCTGGGAAAATGCATGGATAACACGGTACATTTCCTAGGGAGAAAACAGACTATTTCACCATAGTCAAATTAATTTGATATACATTCTTAAAAATATCTGAAAGAATGCCATAATGATTTATAAACACTTTTCAAACACAGGTTTGTGAGAAAATCATGTAGAGTAGTTCACCATCTTTACATCATGAATCTGGCCAGTGCCCCATACTTGTGCTACATCAAACACATCATGAAAAGGCAAAATGATACATACCTATAAATATTTTCAAACAGATGCCACCTTTTTCTCAAAATCGCCAAGTGGCGGAATCTCTCCCTATTCAACATACTTGGTTCTGCCAGTCCGCAGTCCCAAAACAAGTGATTGTGATACCTTAATCAAAAAAAGTGTGAAAAGAAAATATAATCCACCTAATAGAAAATAAAACAAACACTACTCTGTGTGCATTTCATCCCTTCCATACCGCGCAGCGCTTCAAAACAGAATTCTTTCTCAAAATGAAAGACTCAAAAAGGGTCTTCCCAGGGGAGGCTATCCTA
This sequence comes from Calotriton arnoldi, assembly GCA_963921515.1. Taxonomy (NCBI): domain Eukaryota; kingdom Metazoa; phylum Chordata; class Amphibia; order Caudata; family Salamandridae; genus Calotriton; species Calotriton arnoldi. Next base: position 36,383 of record CAWUFW010015821.1, on the reverse strand, counting down.
GGTGCACGTGGAGCTCTTCATCATGGTTGAGGCCACCAGGGTACATGCTGCCCAATCGGATGATGTATTCAGATTCCATTCGTCTCAACTTTCGTTCTCTATCTCCCCCTCTTGCGTGATTTGGGATTCTGTCAACACCAAAAAATGAGATTTTAGAAGATATGTCTGCGAAAGTTCCATGTATATGTTCACAGTGTTTAGCCACTGTGTAGCTCATATCTTTGTTCCTGATTGCACGAAGATGTTCTAATATCCTCTTTTTCACTGGGAAAATCGTGCTACCCACATATCTGAGACCACATACACATACCAGAACATACACTACATAATCGCTGTTGCAGTTCATAAATTTGTGTATCTTGACTGTCTAGCCCGTGGGGAGAATGTATGTTTTTACATTGGGACTGTTGGTGCATGCCTTACATTTCCCACATTTGTAAAATCCCGGGAGTTCCCTTAACCATGTTCCTGAGTGGGTCGCGCCCTGGTTCAAATGGCTATGAACTAAAATGTCCCGTAAGGAGCTACATTTGCGATATGTTACATGCGGTCTGGGACTTACCAGTCTGCCAATCATCATGTCAGATCTAATTAGGTGCCAATGCTTCTTCATTATCTTATGTATAGCTTTGGATTCACAATTGAAAGTGGTGATCAGTCTCACTTCCTGTTTACTGTTCTCTCTGGGTTTAGGTGTTAGTAAGCTGTCCCTGTCCATTTTGGATGCTTTCTCAATTGCTGACCTGATAGTTCTTCTAGCATTTTCTCTTGTTCTGAAACGAGCAACCATTCTCTTTTCCTCCGCTACATACGCTTCTCTGGTGCTACAGTTTCTCTTTGCCCTTAGAAGTTCCCCGTAGGGGATACTCTTTTTAAGATTCTCAGGATGGTTGCTTTGGGCATGCAGGATGCTATTACCCACAGTTTCTTTCCTGTATAGCCTAGTGGTAATGGCCTTATCTCTCACCTCAACCTGTACATCAAGGAACTCTATGGTATTCATGTGTGTCTTGCTGGTGAATTTCAGATTCAAATCGTTATCAGCTATGCCTATCAGGAAAGCATCCAATGATTCCTGTGGACAGTCCCAGATGAGAAAGATATCATCTATGTAACGTGTCCACAGGATCAAATGCCTAAACCAATCTTCATTCGTCTCATTCCAGATATGTTCCGCATCCCACCACCCCATGAACATGCAGGCGTAGCTAGGAGCGAAGCAACTCCCCATCGCAGTACCAGTTAGTTGTTTGTACCATTGTTCTTCAAACAAGAAAAAATTGTTTTCCAAACAAAATTTCAACAATTCAATTAAAAGCATAAAATGGTCATAAATGGATAATGGCCTGTCCCTGAAGAAATACTTGCGTGCTTCCAGTCCCAGTTCATGCTCAATACATGTATATAATGCAACAACATCTACAGTGGCAAGTATGTATGATTTCTCGCAGGGGATACCTTGTATTTTGGATATGAAATCCATGCTGTCCGTGCAATATGAAGGGAGGTTAACAACATAAGGGCATAAGAAATGATCAAGGTACATAGACGTGTTTTCGAGTAGGCTGTTGTTGGCAGATATGATTGGTCTGCCAGGTGGGTCTGTAGGGTGCTTGTGGAGTTTTGGCAGCATGTAAAAGGATTTTTCACCAATAGGAATTGTAGCTCATTAGTACTGAGCATTCCCTTTCGGTGCCAATCATTCAGGAGACTGGTAACAAGAAATGGTTCGGCTGTATTGGGCAATGTTAGACTTCAGATAGTTCCCAGAGTACTCTAACTGTCTTTTTGCCTCTTTCCTGTATTTACCAAGATCCCATAGTACAACGTTACCCCCTTTGTCTGAGGGTTTAATCACAAAGGTGTCTGATTTCCTAAGTGACTCAAGGCCTATTCTTTGCCCCTCCATTAGGTTCTTAGCAAAATGGTTCTTGCAGAGTTTCCATATCTCCATGAGGTCACGTAAGATCACCTCATGATAGGTATCAATGCTGTCATAAAGCGTGACAGGGTTAAATCTCGATCTTGGTTTGAAATCATTTCTGCTCCTCCGGTCTGTCATAATGCCCATGTTATTAAGCAGTTCTCTGTCACTCTCCCAATCCTTCATCCCTAGATCCATTTCTCTAAGAGATGCCAGTGTATCAATGCCCCCAATAGATAGAACATCTGCCACCGGATCACGTGAGACCCCCGTAGCCTCCCCTGGGTTACCTCTCTCTCTCTCTTAAGGGCATGTATTTTCAGAAGTTTCAGTTTCCTAACAAAGAGAAAAATGTCAGTGCGTGTGCAGGAGTATTCAAAATTTCACAATAGGACAAAAAGACAAGCCCATTTCTAAGACAGAACGTTCATCTGGGGTAAGGACATGGGGAGTTAAGTTAACTATAGTCAAATTGTTCTCACCCATCATTGTTTGTTCCGTTTGCTTTGTCGTGTTCCTCACCCATGCAGCTTCTCGCTGACTTTCTCCTGCGCCTCCTCTCCTTATTTTCCTCCTTCGCTACTTTCTCCTTTTCCTCTCATTTTTGGAGGTTTCTTTTTCACTGTCTGGGTTTGCCATAAAACACAGTATTTTTCCAGAGTGGTAAATGGCGCTGTCCCCGATGTTATGTTCCCTGGTCGTTCCTCAATGTCAGATAGGTTATCTGAGCTTGATTCTGAAGTCACGATTTCCTGTTGTCGGAGTGATTCTGTGTGTCTAAAATCCCTCCTTGCCACATCTTACTTTTTCCCAAAGGTGAGTATATGACCTATCGCATAGTCATTCTTGTCTCTAATAAATTTCCATCTTTTTTGGATTTGATTCCTTCCTCATACTTTGCCAGACGCCCTTCCATCTCTTTCAGGAACGTCTCGATCTCATCCTGTGAGGTATGTTTCTCCAGGGCTTCCTTTAGTTTCTTAATCTCTGCCCCCACTTGATCTAATTCTAATGCTGCATATTTAGAAAGTAATCTCAGCATTTGTTTGCAGGTGGACGCCATTAGCAAAGACCATTCTTCCAGGAGTTTAGGGCTGGGATTCTGGTAAGTCGGTGTTATCAGTATACGCAGTCCACTTGGGACCCTGCCAACCTCTATGTAATTATCCAAGGAGAAAAATGTGGCATTTGTTTGAAAATATTTATAGGTATATATCATTTTGCCTTTTCATGATGTGTTTGATGTAGCACAAGTATGGGGCACTGGCCAGAATCATGATGTAAAGATGGTGAACTACTCTACATGATTTTCTCACAAACCTGTGTTTGAAACGTGTTTATAAATCATTATGGCATTCTTTCAGATATTTTTAAGAATGTATATCAAATTAATTTGACTATGGTGAAATAGTCTGTTTTCTCCCTAGTAAATGTACCGTGTTATCCATACATTTTCCCAGGAGTCTGTCTTCCATATTTTTTCATGTTTGTTCACTGTTTTTCTAGAAAATAGAGCACGTCCCTGTGTGGACAGTGACTCTGACAACGACCTTGGAGGTTGAAACGCGTCAGTCGAAGTAAAAACTTTATTTTAATGAGAGCCTGGAGTGCGGTTCATTCTTTGCGGCAGCACGAGACGACGGATAATATTTGCGGGTCCTGCGCCCGCCGAACCAGCACCAACCCTGCATGGTGGATGTGGTCGGAAGAACTGCAGGAGCAGTTTGCTACACTCCGATATATATATATATATATCTCTATATATATATATAGAGATATATATATAGAGATATATATATATATATATATATATATATATATATATATATATATATATATATATAACCCATATATATATAGTTAGGACCAACTTTTCCCATAGCGCCATTTGACGAATCTTCTCAAAAGTTTCTGAACTAGTGTGCAACTTAATTCAGCTCTTGTCTGCAAATTTTCCGGGGTATTCATGAAGCAGGAACCTGAGAAAGAGGGGGTCCCAAAATGCTTGTTCCCCATGCAATGCCCATGGGGATTTTGTAGTTTGGGGAAAAGCAAGGCCCTAATTAACTGGCCGCAACCGGAAAGGAAAGTTGCAGGCACAATTTTGTTTGTTGCTTGACCCCGGAGATGGATCAATAAAGTGTCAAAACATATAAGGAGTCAGGATAGAGGTATCTTAACCCATAGGATACATGGAGAGATCCCTGAGGGGCCCCTCATGGGAAAAAAAGTATCCATCTTTTCGGACCCAAATTGAGGCTCCACGGGCACCCGCAGGGTACCCATGGATCCGAGGACCAATGGAAAAAAAACCTCACACACCATACCCCCTCCGCGCACTGTATAGGTATAGTTATACTTTTCTGAAGATACTATAACTTGTGCCGTTAAGTAACTTTAGGCCACAAGCTATAGTTTCTTAACATACAAGTATAACTATAACTGCTGAATTTCTATGGTTTTGTGTGGGTAAAATGAAAAACTAACTTTAATAGTATGTGCACATTTATAAATGCAGTGCTTAACTTTAGCTGTTGATTGCCTGTGGGGCCCATTGGCACTCATTTTAGGGGGGCAGAGCTTACTGTTCCTCATCAAACTTTATCTTAGAGCAAGAGAGAGAAAAACTGAAAAAGGAAGAAAGGAGGATGAAGAGAAAGACGGGAAAACAGTGACAAGAGGAGAAAGCACGGACGAAAAACCCCTTGCAATAGTGAAATAAACAAGCTTAGAGTGACTGTAGGTTGAGGAAACAGGCAGGCGATGGAATCAGTACTATGCAGCCTTGGTTTTTGTCACTGACGACATACGTCAGCACTGTCTGCTGGCTTGTGAGAAAATCTTTGAGCACCAGCTCTTATTAGTTTACAAATTCAGCCCTGGTAAACACACTACTTATTTTGTAGATCGGACCCTAATTGTCCCCCACCCTATTCCTGAGCCCGTGTCTGGGGCCTAACCATGTAAATCACAAGAAGCCCAGTAAACCAGAATTGTTGACCAGCCTCATAGGCAGATACAACACCATAAAATGAACTAGTTTTAGGAAGACACCACAACAGTACAAACACAGAAGAGACAGTGTCTTTTTTGACTGTAGATCGGTAGCCCTTCCTAAATATAAGTAGACAAGTTCTTGGAGTGGCGGAGGGAATGGACGGCTATCTTGATCATCTGAAATCCATTCTAACATCTGCTTGATAGACTTTCTCTGTCGCTGAATAAAAGCTTGCCAACCTCACAGCACTGCAGGTGTACAGCTGCGATTACATAATAGTGTAAACCAGACAAAGGCCCATTTATTTTTTGTCACTCTGAAGATACAGATAGAAAAGCCTAAAAGCCTTGCAGATTAAAAGATACCGACAAGGTCATTCTAGATTATCTCGCTAATGGAAAGGTACATTTGGAATCCAGGCAAGAATACTTAGTTGCACAGCTTCCAGCAATCGTTCTCGAGTGCGCGCAACATTTTCTGGCAAGTTGTGTCAAACAGAATTTTCAGTACTATGGTTGATGGCGAATAAATTGATAAAACTGCGCAAGGAACAGCACCATTAACGTTTAAAGTTTAAATCTCGCGTTTTTACAGTAACCTGATTTTTTAAAGCCAGGTTGTCTGGTGGAGAACGGGCAGTGCTTGAATGAACCGAATATGAATAAGAGCTGTTAAGACAAATCTGCAAATATAATTCACGTTTCACAGTGCCGGCCGATTGCCACCGTTGCAAGAGTCAGAGCCCGTGTGCAGAAGTCGAGATGTTTACAGTGGCGGCTCGCCGAGGGAGTGGTGTGGGGCGGTGAGGCGGGGGAGGGGCAGGGTGGGGGGGTAGTGGACTTGGACTTACGACGGACAGAACTCCCTCTGAATTCTGTCCGTCGTATGTCCGAGTTCACTACCCGCCCACCCTGCCCCTCCCCCGCCCCCGCCCTGCCCCGCACCACTCCCTTGGCGAGCCGCCACTGGAGATGTAGCTGAAAGATTTATGCGTGCCATGGTAGGAAACCAGGTAGTGGAGCTTCTTGAGCTAAAACACAATGGGGCATATTCACAACAGAATGGTGGAGCGCAGCATTATGCCACAATTGGTAACACCACGCTCTGACATTCTGAAGACGCAGGGATGCACTGTATTTACAAAAATACGCAGTGGCGGCTGCTGCTGCATTTAAGTAGTGGGGCAGTGTGGGGAGGGTAGGGGGTTGGTCCGAGGGCAGCGCAGCGGGGGCAGTATGGGGAGCAACATGGGGGAAATGAATTAAAAAAATAATGCTTAACTGCATTCTCCAACTTTGGTGCTCTTCTGGCCTCTGCTCTTCGACCTCGACTCTCGGCATGCCACAGGGTCCCCTATGCCAATCCAGATGCTGCTGTCATGCTGGTATTACCCAACATGAGAGCAGCACCGTGATTGGTAAGAGCACCCTAGTTAAGCACTCACTAACAGTCTATGACCCTATGCTTGTTCTCCACCCGTCTGTAAAGCACAGCTCGGGTGGAGAGATCGAAGTGCGCATGAGTATTTGGCCGGCCATTCACGGCCGACCAAACTGTCATGCGTACTTGAAGCAAGCAGTGCCACCACTCCTCCTCCTTCCTGCGGCTGTGTCGACATGCCGGAATGGACGACCCCACCCTCGGCTCAGCTCAGCCAAGCCGCTGGGAGAAGGGAGGAAACATAAAATGTTAATAATCTTTGTTGTTATAATTCTATTTTTGATTTTTCACTGCTCAAAAGCAGTGGGGCGATGCTCCTCCGTATTAGCGCAGGAGCGGCCACTGATAATACAGCGCACCCCAATGTTTCCCCTAGCACTAAATTTAACTGCTTAGCGCCAATGCAAGAACCCTTGAACCATAGTGCAAGGGTTCCTGCAATGCAGGGAGTGAGGTGTCCCTTCCTGCATGCACATAAACAATCACTAATGGTGATTTGTAACTTCTATGTGTGCTGCAGAATGCAGCACATATAGAAGTTGCAACTCGTCATTATCTAATGATTGTTTATGTGCAGGAAGGTACACCTTCCTGCACATGGACAATCACTAAAGGCAATTTGCTCTTTCTATGTGTGCTGCAGAATGCAGCACACATAGAAACAGCAAAAACGAGGAGAAATTAATAATTTCTCTTCATTGCACCAGTTTAAAACTAGGATTTCCCTGGTCATATTTTTGGCGCTGCCCCATATTTGTGCAATGCTTGTAAATATGGGCAGTGTCAAAAAGCAATGGGTGTTGCAGCGGAACTCACACTGCAACACCCATTGCCCGCCCCTTTCACGCTAAGTGCTGCATGAATAGGGGCATTATTTACAATTCCACGTTAATCCCACGTTAAGTGGCTTAACGGTGCCTTGCAAATAAGGCAAAGTGGTTATTGCCACCAGAACGTCAAAAAAGTGACGTTCTGGTGGCAATAACCCCTTGTAAATATGCCCCAATGTTTTTTGGCAACCTTTAATGATGATTGTCAGAACCTGCTCATGTGGGACGGGAGGAGCATAGGCAGCAGGGGTTACTGGCCCTCAACTGTGAAGGCTCAGGGTGTTTACCACTGATGCATGTTTATATTATTTGCATACTGCACACTTAGCCAAAAGGCAGAGGAGTGCTGTACAGGGTCAAAGGCAAACATACAGTCCAGTGATAGAAGAGGTCGCTGGATTCTGGGGAAAGAAGTGCATTGTTATAGCATTGAGATGTAGTGCTCTTTATCTAAATGCATCTTCAGCTCTTTCATAAATTGGAGCATTATTGGGTCGTTCTGATCGATATGGGGATGTTGCAGTTCTTGGATGCATAGATGGAAAAGGCTGCTGTCTTGTTGTCGATTTTACACCTCCTAGTCTCCAGTGTGATGGTGTCCTGGCTGCAGGTGTCCCGAGAGCCACCAGAGATGGTCAGCTTGCTTATCTGCAAGATAAGAAGGGGTGCTGGTAGTGATGGCTTTGTAAATTATGGCTCTGGGTTTGAAGATGGTGAGGGGTGACAAGAGGAGCCAATGGTGTTACATCAAGGTAAGGGTGATGTAATCATATTTCTTTAGGTCCTGGATGAGATGTACTGGGCTATGTAGGATGCTCTTATGGGTGGCCAATGTAGAGCCTGGAGGCCATGTAGTAGGGTGCTACTACCATCTGGATGCAAGAGCAGTTTTGAAGTCGCTTTCTGGAAGAAATGGTTTAATTTCTTTTAGAAGAGAGAGCTGGTACGAGGCTGTATTTCTTTTTCTGGCAATGTGCTCCTAGAGGGTGAGGTTGGCATCCAGTGTGAATCTAAGTGACTCGGCATTTGGTGAAAGTTGGGATTTGAAGTTGTCAAGGTTGATGTAATTGAGGGAGGTTTGTACATTTTCTTGTTTGTTATTCTTGCCAAATAACAGGAATTCTGGCTTGATTAGGTTAAACTTCAGTTAAGCGCTGGACATCCAGGTCTGGATGATGTGCAGGCTGTGTTTCAGGTGTTGAATGTCTGAACCAGAGAAGACTTCCAAGAAGCATTGTATATCATTGGCATGTTGGTGAATCATGATGCTCTCATCTGTGATTAGAGTACCAAGCAGCTCCATGTAGAGGTTTACGATATCAGGAGCCAGTACGGAGCCCTGGGAACTCCACAGACTATAAGGATTTGTTGTTGAGACCTGGACATGCTCATGTGAACAAACCTCGTATCGGTTGGAAAGGTAGGTGCGGGGAGGTTATCACGCCCAATGATAAGAACAAGAGTAAGGGGCCTGTGGATGAGGTTCTGGTGAATGATTGCAACATTAGAATGCTCTTTGACTCTAGGGCAAAGATCTCTCTCATCCCCAAAGAGTTCTTTGACATGAATCTGCTTGGGAGAGTGAAAGTTTACAAACCCGATATTAAGCCTTTAGCTTATGGTGGCCAACCCATAAAATTGTTTGGCTACTTCATCGGCAATATCGAATACAAAGGAAGACTAACTGCAGGGAAGATATATGTTTCATGCAGAGGCGACAGCATAATTAGCTGGTTTCACCAGGCTGATTTGGGTGTGTCGTTAGTTCCTGGTGGTGATCCCTGCATTGACTTCAGGGACGTCTCTCCACATTCTGTCCCTTTAAATGTTGTCTCGAGTGAGAGTAATACGAGTGTTATTTCTAGTGTGGGTGATTCAAGCTGTGCCTTACGTACTCAATTTAAGGAAGTCTTCAGCGAGAGGTTAGGTTGCCTCTCGGGTTACACTCGCAAGATCATGCTGAAACCAGGTGCTCTTCCCGTCACATGCAAAGTGCGCAGTGTACCTTTGGCTATGAAGGAGTCTATGTGCTCCGAACTTGAGAAATTAAAGAATGAAGGCATCATTGTTGAGACTGAGGCTAGTGAGTGGTTAGCTCCAGTGGTTCTTGCACGTAAGGCCTCTGGCGAAGTACGCTTGTGTGGATCTTCGCGCCCTCAACCGTGTGGTGGCCGCTGACAGGTACCCTCTCTCAAACCTCATGGAAATGTTAGCCCAGTTAAGGGATGCACGCATCTTCTCCACTTTAGATCTCCGGGCTGCCTATCATCAGGTCAAAATAGATGATAAGTCCATGGATTTGACTGCCTTTATAACCCCTTTTGGAACATACAAGTTCACACGTCTTCCCTTTGGCTTGATCTCTGTAGCCTCTGTTTTTCAGAGAGCAATGGAAGATGTGTTGAGCAGTGTGGAGGGAGTCAAGATATACCAAGACGACGTCTTGATCCATGGCTCATCTCAACATGAACACGATGCGAGACTGAGGAGTGTACTTGAACGATTCAATGCGAGAGGTCTGACTTTGCGTGATAACAAATGCAAGTTTAATCTACCTGAAATTGATTACCTGGGTCACCGCTTGACTGGTGATGGAGTTAGGCCCAGAGTTCGCCTGGTGAGGACCATTGAAGAACTTCCCGTCCCGCAGTCCAGAGATGATGTAGTCACCTTCTTGGGGATGGCCGAGTACTTCAATAAATTTGTTCCCCGGTTCGCCTGCCGCACCTTCACGTTGAGGTCTCTCTTAAAGAAAGGTGTGAAGTTCTCTTGGTCTCCCCAGTGCCAGTTGGAATTCGAAGAAGTCAAGAAAGCTCTCTGTTCCGCTCCCTCTTTGCAGAGCTTTGACACTTCTTCGAGCTCTATTCTGGTTACTGACGCCAGTTCTAAAGGCTTGGGCGCCATCCTTAAACAGGCAAGCGATGGCAGGGAAGAAACCATCATGTTTCTCTCAAGAGCTCTTGTTGGTCCAGAACTTCAATATTCGGTAATTGAAAAGGAGGCACTGTGCATTTTCTGGGCCATCAAGAAGCTTAAAAAAGTTCGCTGGGGAACCTCCTTTGTCGTTCATTCAGACCACAAACCCCTAAAGGATTTGTTCTGTAAAAAGTCCTTAGACGCTGTCTCCTCTAGAATATGTAAGTGGGTCATAGCCCTGCAGGATTTTGACTTTATCGTAAAGTACATTTCTGGGGTGGACAACAAAGTCGCTGACTGTCTCTCTCGCTTAGTGCCCAAACAGAGTGGCGAAGCCTTCCTTGACCCTGAAGATACTTGGGAAATTGATGGCTTCAAAGTATGTGAAGTTGTCGAAAGTGTTGTTTCTGAGGCAGAGTGGAGAGACTCTATGAAAAGTGATGTTGACTTGCTTGAAGTGTGCAGATTGGTGTCTGGAGGGTGGACCGGCATCAAGAGCTTGAGTGAAGGTGTCCGGAAATTCTGGAATGTACGGAATGAACTTTCAGTGAGTAGTGACTTACTTTGGTGGGGAACACGCCTTGTCCCGCCAACATCTCTCAGAGAGAAAATAGTTCACTTGGCCCACCAGGGACACCAAGGCATCTCTAAAACAAAAGAGAGGGTGCGGCTGCACTTCTGGTGGCCCGGCATTGATATTCTTGTGGAGCGCATGGTGAGAGACTGCACGGACTGCAATGTCTGCGATAAGGTTTGCAAAACTAGGGTTCAACCAATGATAATACGAGAGGCTCCCACATGGTGCAACATGTAGCCTTGGACCTCTTGGGGCCTGTCTCCTCTAAGGTGGGCCAATCCTATGTTCTTGTCTTAATTGACATGTACTCCAGATGGCCTGAGGTCAAAGTAACACAGAGCATAGAAACCAGAGATGTTATAAAATTCTTAGAGAACATTTTCTGCAGGGAAGGTCTCCCTAAATCGCTCATGACCGACAATGGGGTTCAGCTTGTGTCAAGAGAAATGGAAGAGTTCTTGTCCAGGAAAGGAATTGAACATAAGTGTTGTTCTCTCTACCACCCGAATGCAACGGAATGGTGGAGAGGTTCAACCGTGTTCTGAAGGAATCAATTCAACTGGCCAAAGAACAAAGCTGTGACTGGAGGTCTGTGATACTTGAGAGAGTTATGGCTTATCGCTTGACTCCTCATTCCACTACTGAGAAAGTTCCTTTTGAGGTGTTTAGGGGGCGCACCCCCAACACTTACATGTTCCAGACTTGGATGAGAGGGAAAGGTGCTGACATTGAGATTCGTGAAGATGCTCAATGGCGGGCGCTACAGGATCTCAAGTTAGCCAAAAATAAAGGCTAACTTCGATGTTAGACATGCGGTTTCTCGCACCTTGGTTAGTGTGGGTGACCGTGTGAGGGTACGCTTTCCCCAGAAGTCTGGCGGTGCAAAATTCTCCCCTCCTCGTAAGGTGACAAAGCTGTTTCATAATTCGTTGAAACTTGATGATGGGCGTATTTGGAATTTGGGTAGGATCGCTCCTGTACGTCCCATTGTTCCCTCCAGTCGAAATGACCAACTTGTTCCTTCCAATGTTGTTCCTCCTCTGCGTGGGAGCAATCGCACTTGTAAGGCTCCGGGGAAACTACGCAACTATGTTTTGAATTGAATATTCTTCCTTGTTCTCACAACCTGCAATTTAGTTTTGAGGGGAAGGTGTGTGGTAATTGCCTATGTGTTGCCCTGTGCTGGCCAGCTGCTTTCATGTGGAACATCCTACCCATATAACTCTAGAATGTAGAGAGTGCTTGGTCCCTGTTGCCAAGTGCTCCGAGTCAGTTGCTACTGGGTGCCCTGTGGGTAGGACGTTGCTGTACCTGAAGCTCAAATAAAAGATGTTCATCCAGCTGCCTTCCTGCCTCTTGTACTTCTTCACACTAATGTCCTGGGTTTTGCCATTGTTACACCAAAACCATTGTCTCGGAATCCACCTATGGGGACAGAAGTGCTATCCACTGTACAACGTACTCTTTGGTGCAGTAAATGAACGTAGGGTGATTAATTGCTGATGATCATACGATTGTCTTGTATTAAAACATTTTGTATGGCGTTTACTACCCTTATGTGGGGGGCTGAAGTGCTTGGCTATGTGAGTAGCATGCTACACAGTTTAGAATTTTTGGGTTGGAAGTTTGTTGTCTTTGTTTTGATCCTGTGTTGGAAGTGTTTAAGTGTTGTGTATGAGGACCACCGAGGTGTGATTATCGTATTATGGGATGCATCGTGTGGCATATAATGTGTCTTCCCAACTGTTATGTCATCACTAGAATGTTAAGCATGAAAAGTAACTTAGAATGTTACAGTGAGTGGCTGGCTCTGGATGCTGGCTGAGGTGCACGAATAAATTGTACCTGGGCTGAGTGTGTGTCCAGCTATCCTTTGATGGTTTCTTGTGAAGACACCCCATATCGCTTAGCAGCGCGATGGATGAAGAAGTGTGATAGACAGTCTCGCAGTTTATGTTTTCAATAAGCTGGCAGCCCTGAGCAGCTCCGCAGGTCCTTTTTTGGTATTTCTTATATTCCTAATCCACTTAGCTGGTTACTGCACTGGGTTGTTCATTCTGAGTTATTTTGTTTAAAGTTTATGGTCCTGAGCAGGCATAGGTTGAAGGGAGAAATAGGGGCGAGATCTGCTGGGATGGACTTAGTTAATATCGTAACATATTTGATGCCATGAAGTGGCCTTAGGATGTAAGTAGTCTGGCCCTGCAGTGCTGAACTAAATTAGAATTGTCTATTGGCCAGCAGCATGTGGCTGATCTCTTCATTTAGTCCATACCTCATCATATGGTAATTGGTGGTTTAGTGCTGTGGAATAGTACAGGTCCGGTGTGATGGCCTTAAAACTTAGCCTGCTTGTTTTATGTGAGTGTAAGAGTGCAGTTTCAAGCAGTAAAAGGGAATTGTTAAGCAGCCTGTTTGCACTATAATCGACTATCTGACTGCTGAGTGTTAACATTTTAGTGTTAGTGTGGGTTCTATAGTGTATTATAAATCCATTTATATAACACTTACTTCCCATGACAAGGCATTGTTGTGCTTTACGCTGAGTAGCACATTGCTCTGGATCTTATGGTTAGTGTATTTTTCTGGTTATTGGGATAAATCTTGAACGCTATATGAAACAATTCCAAGCCTGTAACTCCAGGTTCTATGTAGTAAACGAAGTTAGAAGGAGTTAGGTGTGATCTTTAGGGGGAAAGTGGGACTTTGAATTCATGCATTAGTTGGCAGTGTTATTAAATAAGTTGCAGGACAGTGAGGGCCTGATTTAGATCTTGGCTGATGGGTTACTCCATCACAATGATGAAGGATATCCCGTCCACCGAAATATAAATCCCATAGGACATAATGGGATTTATATTTCGGCGGACGGAATATCCGTCACCGTTGTGAAGGAGTAACCCGTTCGCCAAGATCTAAATCAGGCCCTGCAGGGGTATGACTTTTAAAGAAGAGGTTGTGATCTTTGAAATAAGGAGTGGGCAATTTCAGAGATACAATAATAGGGATTAAGGCAAACACACATGTGACTTAGAGTAGGCTGTTCTCACAGAACAGATGCATGCAGAGGATGGAAAGGAAGAAGAGAGTCATTTGAAAGAAAAAGGAAAGTCAACAATCAGAAGTTTTAAGTCATGGTCAGTTTTCACGCTGAGTTTTTAGGAATATTGTGGAGGCTTTCTGAAAGCATTCAAAACTGTAGAAGGAAGTAACATTATTTGCATGTGTTACAATGCTACTGTATGCCATGAGAACCCCAGCGTGCACCACACCATCATCACTCAGGGGTAAATACAGTTAAATAAATATGGTTTCATTTTCCGATAAAATCCAATGGAGCGAACCACAAAAACAGGCATGTTGTATTTTAAATATTTGTTTCCCTCGGATGATCAAGGTGGATCAGGGTGAGTGGCGGGCGGGGTTAAGAGCGCAGAGGAGTGGTGGATAGAGAGTGGACCAGTGTTCCTGGGTGCAGTCAAGGCTCCAATGGGTGAAGACATGCTTCACTTTGGCATGCTTTTGGCCTGCCAGCAGCATGCCCAACCTGTGCGTCTACTGCATGTTAGTGCTGCAGCTGCCATTAAGTAGGCCCTAGGAGGGCAGAGGAGCGCAAATGGTGGTAAGCAGTGTGTAGATGTATGATGGAAAAAATTTGAAATGTTATGGGAATTATGGAGAAGGATTTACTAAATTAAAATTCAAGAAAAGACAAATTATTCACCACAATGTGGCACATTTTGTGTCAGTATTCATTCTTTTTTCATTTTTACACATGTTAACACTATCTGGGCAAAGGTGTCACCTCATTAGTATCACATTAACATCCAAATACAGCAATCACCGACTGAAAGGTGACTATTTAACCTTTGCAAAGAGTCTTCCACCGGGCCTTCCACTGCATGGGAGCTTGTTCAGTAACTTTTGATCCATTTGAGCAACAGAATTTTTTTTGTTAAAATCTGCAAAACATGCAGCAGGTGATGGATGATGTTGCAAGTACTGTAAATTATTACTTCTGTGGGAAATGCAGTACAATCATATAATTGCAGTGGCACTAGTTATACATATCCAGCATTCATGTGCAGTCAGTCCTTTTTAGGTCGAGCCTGGGCAGCGCATGCGCTGCTCTGCGAGCCATGCTGTTTTGGAGTATGGAATATAAGCCCCGCCCACTCTCTGCCCATATTTGTCATTGGCTTGTGTGAATGTCCTTCGTAAATGCTGGCTTCTGATTCGTTAGTAGGCTTGTTAGTCCCTCCTTAGTACCGCCTTGTCTTCATTCGTAACCCCCCATGAGGACTGGCCCTTTTACTTTGGTTGTTACACGTGAGTCTTTTTTAGTCTGTACGCATTATTTTCTGCAGGCACAACATGCTTTCCTGCAACATTCAGCGCACCATGCGCTCATTAACTTTCTAAGCAGCCCGGGACAATGGCGGCCGCTTTTTTGCATAGGTCTAGCATTTACAAGAGTTTGAGCTATAGGCATTGTACATGACAATGCCTTTTATTTATGTGTTAATTATCAGAACATGTAAATAAAAGGCATTGTAATTTACAATCCCAATAGCTTAAACTCTTGCGAATGCGAGACCTATTGCATTGCAAATGCTTGTTTTTTGGTTGTCGTATTATTGAAATTCATACTGCTATGGCAACATGCACATACATTTGTAAGTACTGGGTCATAATGTAAAATTCCTGTAATGCGATTGTCTAAAATATCTGTGCTGAAGTTTATGCCCAACAAAGCTGGTTAAAAGAAAAGTGGGTTATGGTCAGTGCAAAAAAACTGAGAGGTTATTACGACGGCAACCATGTCTTTGGAAACTTCAGGTTCAATGTTTTTTAGGTTTCTAGTTTTCTTCAGGGTTTTTCTGGGAGGGTAGGAAAGAGAAGGAAGGGAAGAAGTAGGTGAAGACAAATTTACTAAGGTATATGTAAGCCCTAGCCTGGTAATGATGAGGTCTAGTTTGGAGCCTTTATTGTGTGTACTTTTGGAATAAACACTTTTCTTCCAAATACAAAAAAACAAATGGACACCGCTAATGATCCTGGCTCTATGCAGACTCCAGTCCCACTGTTATGGAGGCCAGTTCAGTGGTTTAGGGTGGTGGCATTGTCTAAATGTGCAGCAGGCAGATAACAGAAAATAAATTACAAGGTGAAAAAGGGGAAATGTTTTGATTTATAACACTAAGGACAATGAAAATAAACTCAATAAACAAAACAGGGGCAAGGGTGTCTTATAGTGAGTTAGTGCTCAATAAGCATGATAATGGTGCCTTTTCCCAGATATCCTGTTATCCCTACTGTAGATTTATCACCAAGGGTGAAAGCTAGCAATGTAGGGAAAGCGGCCTTCAAACAATATATTGATTTGAATGGAAGCTAGCAGTATGGGGAAAGCAGCTGTAATTAACATATTGGACTGCGATAGTGAATTGTATGGCTGATATTGCTGCATTTTGAGTGAAACTGAAACATATACTGGGTATGGGCTACCATTTTGAGCCATGGGGTATCACCATTTAAGTTGATGATGTTGTTTTCTCAAGCAATAAACCCACATCTGCTCCTTTAAATAGACAACCGAAGTAGTTGGTCACACGCTCTAAAACCACCCATTTAATCTCATTCTTATTATGTCCATGTTCTGTGAAGTGAGATGTCATGCGTGTGGTACTGTGTTTACATCTTCTGTTACTTTGATGTTCACATATACTTATTTTGAACTTTCTTGAGTTCATGCCGATGTACCTGAGATTGCAAGGCAATGAGACAGTGTAAATTACATTAGTGGTATTACAATTTATATGTTTTCTAATTCCCCATGTTAAAGGAGCATCTCCCACAGGGGTATTGGCCTGTTACAGGGGGTAAACCCCATATTGTAGCTTTTATTTGTACTGTAGGATGTCTCTTCTGTTTTGATTCTGCTTATAGGAGAACAGAGTGTGCTCCCAACGTATACCGGTGGCCTTCCGCAGCTTCCCATGTTTAGAGAAGCCTTTTGCACACTATTCGACAAACGGGAACACGTAGCGATGTAGGTGATCCTGCCTGATTTTGGTTTACTATGAGTTTCTAAAATGAACTCTCTATTGTCATATCATGCCCTTTTAAGGAATTGTTTGACTATCTTTTGGGGTAGAGTTTGGCTCACAATTTGTCTGATAGTTCCTGTGCTTGTTCATTACATTTTTGTGTGAAGAAACAATTCAGACGTATAATCAGATGTTGTCCATAACATAGATTTTCCCTCAAGGCCCATGGGAGGTACCTATTGAACCCGAGAAGGCAATTTCTGTCCCTAGATTTTTGATACACGTGAATTTGGACCCCTTCCTCAGTCACTGTGATCTGTAAATCAAGGAACGCTACACTTCTGTCACCAAAGGTGTGGGTGAATTTTAAGTAAATATCTTGGTTATCGGGCCACTCAATGAAGTCATAGCTATATTAAAGTCATCTATCCAGAGAATTAAGATATCATTAAAGTATCAACACCATAGCTTAATATTGGAAAGAAAGGTGTTATTGTTGTAGATGTGTTCCTCCTCAAACAGGTTCACACAGAGGCAGGCAACACTCAAGTTCAAGGTATTGCACTTCGAGGTGATTTGGATTTGATCATACATGGTCTTGTCATACTCACAAATGTGTTGTCAGTGCAAGTCTGGTACAAGCTACTATGTAGCAGGGCTCATTAGCTGTCTGGTGCCTTCTAACCCTGGATTCACTCCTCTCCATGTTCTGTAGTCCTTGCGGGCCCTTTTGACTCTTATTGCACTTTGGGCATTTTGGGGCTACAGCTGCAACATTGTTAGAGTCCTCCTGCTGTGCAGGGCTTGTTTATTTAAGGAGGTATTCAATGTGAGAGCCTTCTTGCCCTTAAACTATGTTTACTCTTTACCAAACTACATTTTCCAGATGATGGTGCACATTATTAAGAAAGCGTTAGGAGCAGAGGCATTCCTACAGATAGTCTCCCACTCGGGAGGCTGTGCTTTGGAAGAAGGTTGTAGGAGATCAATCCCATGGTCGTACAGAGGGACTGGTCTGGTCCCAAGCTAAGGAACGCTTGAAGTGTTGAAGGCCCACTAGGGCACCACTACCTAGGGCGCCCATGCAGGAGGATTTACCTGCATCTCCGCATGAGTATCTTGACTTTGGTTGGGCTTGTTATCAAACATCAGGTTATCAATAAATGAAACCAGTCTAGCCAAGGAGTTAGTTTTGGTGCAATACAGTACATCCTGGTGCCTCTGCCTTTATTTAAGTGAGATCCAGCGCCACACTACATTGGCGACAGGATGTCTGCCCAACGCTGAGGCCTACTGCAACGCACTGTACATCTCAGCCAATGAAAGTGCCCTAAACAGACTACAGGTCGTCCAGAATACAGCGGCCCGACTGGTAACCAATGCTCCCCCTAGAACTGCCTCCCTCCCCTTACTTCAGAAACTACATTGGCTACCCATACGAAAAAGAATTACATTTAAAATATGTTGTATGGCTCACAAAGCCGTTAACAGATTAGGCCCCAGTTATCTAAATGACAAATTTGTCAATTATGTACCCTCCAGACCCCTCCGCTCAGGAGCTAAGGCCCTGATACAAATCCCGCGTTTCAAAAAATCCCGCGAAGGTGGTAAGGCCTTTTACCATCTTGCCCCACTCTACTGGAACGAACTCCCTCTACGCTTGCGACAATGCACAGATTACCTGGCTTTCAGGAAACTGCTGAAAACATCATTGTTCTAAATCTGTTCACCTTGGTACTCTTAGGCGGTCCTAGCGCTGAGATACCCTTATGGGGTGATTCACGCGCTTTACAAAATACAGAAATAAATAAATACTCATGTGGTCTGAATAGTGGAGCTCCCACTGGCACCTGTTACAGGAGAGGCCCCCACCACCCCCACTACAATCAGCCCACAGCTGCCCACCAGTGGCCCTGGTGGGCGCTCCCTCTTGGCTTTGAGCACCATGACATCAATCTGACTTCTGCCAAAGGTTGATTACTCCAGGGAGCACCTGTTCACTGGGGGCCTCGCTACACTTTTGCCAACAGACGATTGCCCGTGGGAGAGCATGCTGGCCTTGCCACCACGTGGCGCTGCTGCCTGCTATTTCCACCTGCCTGCAGGGCCACATCCATAGAGTGCCTCACCTGCTCCTCCACCGCATCGTTTCCGGGCCCGGTGCTCACCTTGCATCACATCTCGTGACTCCCAGTGACCACCTATTGTGCCATTGGCTGCTTCCCATGCCTCCAGCTCCCACCCTTAAGTACTGCGCAGCTCAGCCACGCCTTTCTGGCAGTCACCTGAGGAAATTAGTACAAAGGGGGCAGACATCAACCCACAACAGGCCCTGCAAGCTGCTGCTACTACCCCAGAATGACGCCCATCCCTGCCCTGGATCGCCGACGAAAGCCTGGGTAGAGTGCCTCAAGACATACTTCAAGGCCTTGGACATTGAAGAGGGTAAGAAGCGTCTTCTGCTTTTTCACCTGGATGGGGCTGATGTGCATAAGGTCTCCAAATCCGTAATGGAAGCGGGTCTACCGTGCACATACACAACACTCAGAATACCATCTCCACCCACTACGAACTCTGTGCAAACCCTGACTATGAACGCTTCCTCCTCCACCAAGCATGGCAGAAACCAGACGAATCAGTAGTTGTGTTCCACTCCTGGCTTTAAAGAGCTGGTGAGCATGTGCACCCTGCCAGATCAGAACGATGAGGTGAGGGAGCAATTTATCCAAGGACGCGAATCTATGAAACTTAGAGACCGCATTTTGCAGGAGCCCAACATGTTGATGTGGGACATTCTGTCACTAGGGTGGTCTAAGGAACTCTCCAAAGCAAGAGCGGCACACATCAAAACAGCAATGCAGGTATCCATCGAAGAGAAGCCCATCCACAAAAAGACCGGGAAGACAAAACCAGAGACAGACAAACCCAAGCCAGGAAGCCTAAACTGCAGGTGGTGTGATGGTCCCTACCGCACCAAGGCACCTGCCCAGCATGGGGTAAGAAGTGTGCTGCATGAGAGAAACAGAATAATTTCTCCAAAGTGTGCTGCTCCACCCAGAGACAGCTCGTGCCCCAGCCAAAACAAAGTGCCCGCTCCGTCGATACGCACCCCGACATGCTGACTGAAAGCGACATGGATAATGACGAGCAAGAAGTTGTTCATGTGGTGCAATCCATCAAACCTACATGCGCAAGGCCCCAGTCAATGCCCATGTGACTCCTCAGAGTATGAGGCTAACCGATTACCGCCCCAGTCAATTCAGAGGCCACAATCAACCGAATGGCCGCAAACCTATAACTCAACCTGCCTACCCCGCCCGCCGTTCACTCCACCAAAGTCAAAGTCTATGATTTCGGCAACCGTTCCCCCCTGCAGCTTGCAGGAGTCTTTCACACTTGAGTTAACCATCAAGCCACCTCTGCCAATGACAAAATCTATGTTTTTCAGGAAATTGCCGGCTTCCTCCTAAGTTGCCAAATCGCGCAAGATCTCAAGCTGGTGCGTTTTGCTTTCAGTGGACACGCATGCGACATCGACAAACTCACACAAGAATTTTCCCCCCTGTTTGATGGCATAGGATGTCTCTAGGTCAAAGCCACATCGATAAATCAATTGAACCCATCCGGGGATCCTGCTGGCGGATAGCATTTCATCTTTGCCCCAAGGTGGAACAAGAACTAAAGCACCTCGAAGAGGCCGGCATTATTGAGAAAGTGGCGGGACCTACTCTTCGGGTGTCCCATCGTCGTAGTGGCTAAGAAACCGAAACAGCCTAACGTCGTGCGAATCTACATTAACATGAGTGTGCACAACCTGGCCATCAAATGAGATCGCCACCTGACACCCACCATAGATTACATCATTGAGGAACTCTCTGACTCAAAGTGGTTCTCCATAATGGACCTCAGGTCGGGCTATCACCAGATAACGTTACACCCAGACTCACACTCCATAACAACCTTCTCTACCCATGTGGGTCTCCGGAGGTATACACGACTGAACTTTGATGTATCAAGTGCTGCAGAGGTCTTCCAACACATAATCAAAGAAATGTTAACTGGTCTGCTAGGTGTGCAGAACGTTAGTGACTACATCTTGGTGCATGCCCCAATGTTGGACACCCACATTACACGCCTCTGGGCAGTGTTTGCCATGCTGAAGGATCATGGCGTGACATTTCACAGAGACAAATATGAGGGTTTATGAAGGAACATCAGTTGTTTTGGCTTCCAGTTCTCGGGTTGCGGAATAGGGCCCGGCCCAGCAAAGGTGAAAGACATTCAATACGCCCCAGCTATGACCACAGTTTCAGGGGTCTACAGCTTCCTCAGCATAGTGACCTACTGTGGACAGTTCACGGAGAAGGAGTCTCAGCTTGAAGTGGACGCCAGCCCCATCGGACAGGGAGCTGTGCTGTCTCAGCATCAGAACTGTAGAGAATGGGCGCCTATGCGAGCTGAATGCTCACGCCTACTGAACAACGATACTCGCAAATGTAGAGGGAGGCCATCTCAATCCCCTGAGGGTTCTGTCATTTCGACATGTACTTCTACGGCCACCCTTTCACCATCCACATGGATCACAAACCATTAATCCTGTTATTCAAAGGTTCTACATATAAACCGCCACTGAGAATTGACAAATTGATCCTGCAGTTGCAAGAGTTCAAGTTCACTGTAGAGTACCGGCCAGACACTCACATACCTGAAGACTTCTTGTCACGCCATGCTCAACGAGCCATTTCTGCTGAAGCAAAGGAGGCCTGGGGCACCAAAGAGTATATCTGCCTCATGGTAGAGAGGTCCAAACCGATCCCCATGCCCTTGTCAAATGTTAAGGAGGCCACAGAACAAGATGACTGCCTGCAAATTACCATTGAAACCATACTAACCAGTGACAGGAGCACTCTTCGCTGCCATTCTGCCAATCGCACACAGGAGAAGCAAAGCTGACACCCCAATCTTTATACCATGTTCGGCAAGAACTCTCATTGACAGTAGAAGGCTATGTCCTGCAGTCCCTTAGTTTGTTCTCCCTGCAGCCTGAGACACTATGCCATCCTCCTAGCTCAAGTAGCCCACCAAGGGGTGGAAAAATCCAAAAACAGACTTAAAAGCAAAATCTGGTTCCTCGGCCTGGATCAACAAGTGGAGGAAGCCATCAAGGACTGCAATTCTGCCAGGCAGCAGGCCAGCCGGAACCTCCAGCACCTGTCATCATGGAGGAGAGACCCACCACGCCGTGGCAACATGTCAGTGCAGATTTCAGCAGCATATTAAACAGCTCAGTGCCATACACCACGGGGACGGAAGTCATCCCAAAAATAGAAAAAATCATGGCTGCCCATGGACTGATCGAAGAAATCCACACCAACAATGGTCCACCATTCCACAGCCAAGAATGGGCCGAGTATCTCCAGTCACATAATGCAAAGAGTCAACGCATCACACGGAGGTGGCCCCAAACCAACGGAGGTGTGGAGAGGTTGGTAAGAACTTTGACAAAAGTCATATGCATTGCCATAGCAGAAGCCAAGAATGTGGAGTGTGCCATTTTTACATTCCTACAAGAGTATCGGCTAACTTCTAACTCCACCACCAGCATAGCCCCTAACTGCCTGGGCCTGGGCCGGGAGATAAGAGACACCATTCCCCATCACCCCCTCTAGGAAGACCACCCCGGCCCTCCCAACTGCTTTGACTCCCGATGAGCTACCAACAATGAATACGCCTCACACTGGCAGTATGCCAGGCATTGCACCATTCACCCAGGAAACAGGGTGCTCATTAAAGACCGAAACCCATGAGGTAAGTTTCACCTACCATTCGAGACAGCATCATGGACTGTCACAGCAATTGAAGGCACTATGATAACTGCCAATCACAGACTCAGAGGGGAGGCACAAGGCAATATCACCTGAGATCCAACCCGACCCCATCCCGACGATATGCTGACTTCATGGCTGACTAAAAGAAGGAGGGGCCAGTGTAAATGTCCCAGAGGTCGAACAGCCCCCTCCCTAATTTCTGTCGAGTTTGTATTGATCAGTGACTCAAGTTAATGAACGTTCTATTTTGTTTAAGTTTTACTACCCTTGGATGAGGGAGGAATGTAGTGTTGCAGGCCTGCTAGTGCACCACCACGTAGGGAGCCCATGCAGGGGGAATTAGCTACATCCCCCCATGAGCATCCTAACCTTGGTTGGGCCTGGCATCACACATCAGGTTATCAATTAATGAAAGGGAGTCAGTTTTGGTGTATTACAGCACATCCTGGTGTCCGTGTCTTATTTAAGCAACCTCCCACGCCAAACTGTAGCACTGAGATGCTTCCTTAAGTCTTGAATTTTGTTGCCCAACCTGTTAACAGAGAGATTGTTTTGAGACTTGGGCTTGTTGGGGAAAAGACTTGTATGTCTTCTGGTGAAGCAAACAGAATGGCTCAAAAACTTGAGAAGTGAATGATTCTTGCGTGGCAACTCAAGTTGGGTGAAAACGGGCATTTGGTTTCTTAAGACTTCCTATGCAATCAGCAAAGTACTACCTGCTGAAAAGACTTAGTTCAAGTTCAAGAGAATATGATTGATCTGTTCTGTGTATCTCAGGAGCACTGTACTGCATATGGTGAAGTGCGGAGAATTAAGTTGTGGTATGTGAATATTTTCCTAGTTGTCTTAGATTGCACTGCTTGTTGAATCATGACTTGAGGAATATAAATTAGCCAGGCAATATCTATTACATTGGGCCCAACATTATGGTGAATAGACATAATATCGAATTGCAAATATCGAATTGCAGTAATATCGAAGTTGTAATATCGAATGTCACATAATATCGTATACATGAATATCGTAGTCAAAAATATCGTTTCTTTTTTTATTTAAAAAATATCGAAGTATAAAATATTGAATAAGTAATATCGTCAGTAGATAATATCGAATTGTTAGTGTTGTAAAAATATCGACAAAAATTTATAGAAAATGTAAAATATCATTTTTAGTTAATATTTAAATATTTTGTATTGCTATTAATTTTGTATTATTTTAATTGTTTGAATATTATTTTTAAATTGTATAAAAATTTTTTGGGAACATATGTTTTAGGAGTGGGATGTTTGGTTATTAGGGGATAAGGGTGGGAGTATTTTAAAAATATTAGTGTAAATTTAGATATTAATTTAAAAAAAATTAAATTAGAAATTATTTAAAAATGAAATTTATATTAAAAATATAAAATATATGTTTTGTTTTAGGAGCGGGATGTTGGGTTATTAGGGGATAAGGGTGGGGAGTATTTTAAAAATATTAGTGTAAATTTAGATATTAATTAAAAAACAATTTAAATTAGAAATTATTTTAAAAAACGAAATTTATATTAAAAATATAAAATATATGTTTTGTTTTAGGAGCGGGATGTTGGGTTATTAGGGGATAAAGGTGGGGAGTATTTTAAAAATATTAGTGTAAATTTAGATATTAATTAAAAAAAAATTTAAATTAGAAATTATTTAAAAAAAGAAAATTTATATTAAAAATATAAAATATATGTTTTGTTTTAGGAGCGGGATGTTGGATTATTAAGGGATAAGGGTGGGGAGTATTTTAAAAATATTAGTGTAAATTTAGATATTAATTTAAAAAAATTTAAATTAGAAATTATTTTAAAAAACGAAATTTATATTAAAAATATAAAATATATGTTATGTTTTAGGAGCGGGATGTTGGGTTATTAGGGGATAAGGTTGGGGAGTATTTTAAAAATATTAGTTTAAATTTAGCTAATAATTTAATATTTTGTAAATTAGAAATTAATTTGAAAAAAGGAAATTATATAAAAAATATAAAGTAATTTTTTTTTAGGAGTGGGATGTTGCGTTAATAGGGGATAAGGGTGGGTAGTATTTTAAAAATATTAGTATAAAATTGATATATGAAATGAAAATTTCGAATTTTGGAAATAATTTAAAATATGAAATTTAAATTTAAAATTTTAAAATAATTTTTTGTTTTTAGAGTGGGATATTGTGTTATTAGAGGAGAAAGTTGGGCAGTGTTTTAAAATTAGTTATATGAATTGATATATTTAAATACAAAACTTTAAATAGAAAATTTAAAAAATTAGAAAGTGAAATTATAAAAGGAAATTTTTTTTTTTAGAAGTATGATGTTGTGTTATTAGGGGATAAGGGTGGAGAGTGTTATTTAAATATTATTTTAAAATTAATTATTACATTGAAATTAAAAAATTGAAATTTATTTGAAGAAATAAAGTTAATTAAAAATAGAAATTATAGGTTGTTTTTAGTACTGGGATGTTGGGTTATTAGGGGAAAATGGTGAGGTTGTTAAAATTGTAAAAAATATATATTTAGGGGCCGATTCCGATTCGGGCCGGAAAACGTACCGACCGACTCGGAGCCGGAATAAATACCGACCGACACGTACCTGTGCAGCCCGACCCGCAAAGTACGATGAGAAGCATGCAAAATACGACCGACGCGTACGGAACACAAGCCGAACGACCGAACTGCGCGGAAAACAGCCATCCGGCCAGAAAAGCACGCGAATCGAACCGACCGACACGCACCAGGAAGAATCCCGAACGAAACCTACCCGCGAACTCCTACCCGCCAAGTACGATGCAACACGTGGAAAACACGACCGAGTCGCACGGGGCCCAAGCCGCACGACCGACACGCATTCAAAACAGCGAGCCGAAGCAACCCAAAACCCCACGACCGACGCGTACGCAGCACAGAAAACAGCACAAACACAGCGTGAACGAATCGGAGAGGCTCGCACGAGACAACTGGAGGGTCCGACTCGGTCAGAAGAACGTCTCCTACATGCACAAAAAGAACCAAGGAAAAAAACACAAAAAAGGCCAAACAAGCAATCACAAAGCAAATAAATACTGGGTGGGGAAACAGGGAACAAAGACACACCCACAACTCCACCCATATAAAGGACACAAATCCCTACCATGATCCTTTGCAAATTCAAATTACCTGCCAGCACTCAACACCAACAGACAGCAACCACACACACACTCACAGCTCATCCATCACACAAGCCACACACCAGCAGCACCACAACAAATAGCACCCTCACATACACCCAGCAAAACACACACTCACACACCCTCACTTGCACACCAACACACACATCACACACCAGCACCACCCAACACCATGCCCCCAAGAAGAATCACAAGTTCCTAGATAGTGAATTGGAAGTCCTGGTAGATGAGATCCTCAGGGTAGAGCCACAGCTGTTTGGTACATTGGTCCAACAGACACCCATGTCGCAGAAAACCAAGATGTGGGAGAGGATCGTCGACAGGGTGAACGCACAATCACCATGTTTGCGCACAAAGGTAGACATCCAGAACAGGTGGTATGACGTGCGCAGGAGGGTCAAGGAGCTGTTGAAGAAGGACTACATCATGAGCCAACACACCGGCAGTGGCCCTCCTGCCAAACCAGTATACCTCAGGCCCTGGGAGGAGAAGGTGCGGGCCATCCTACCACCAGTGAGCGTCTATGGACTAGAAAACATCCCAGAGCCTGGTGAGTACACAACAAATGTACACAATATTGTGCCACAATACACACACATCACTGTCAAGGGGAGAGTCAAACCATGCACCCTAAGCAAATACACACCAACCAGAACAGAATCATCCCAAAATGTGTATGTCAGTCAGATAAACACAACACATGCCATCTCATAGTTTTATGTAACTGTGTCATCACATGTACAAACACAACTACAACTACAGCTAGGCAGTGGCACAAATATAACTAACAAACACATCCAGACATGTAGCCACCACTACAACACCACCTCACAGTGAAGCGCACTGAAAGGAAGGAATCTTGTGTATGCTGGGCAAGTCAGTGTAGCCAATAGCATCATGGGAGTCGTAGTCACAGATATTGCCCACCCTCACAATGCGCACATCAACACCACCATGAACCATGCTCACATCACAGGAGTGGAAAACAACTGACAAGATGGCTGACACTGGCTACTGCTGTGGGGAGCACAGGGACCTGCTGGCAACTGTGCACCAACCAACAGCAGGACACCACTGACTGACATCCTGAAAGACAACTTGCACTCCCTGCAACGGAAGCATCGTTCCATGGTGGAGAATCTGGCTGGGTGGGAAGGAGGACTGACAGCACTGACCATAGTTACCAGCAGCTTCACTCACACACACCCCTAACACAAACTCCACACAACTCACCTGGGAGAATGCATTGCCTCACACTCTAATCAAATATCCCACAAAGAACCACAACCCTGGGTCATGCAGTGTGAAGCACAGGGACACACACGGGACTTGTAGCAAAACTAACCCCAGGATAACACTGTCAGCCATCTTGTCAGCACAGGCACACAACCCCACAGGGAAGCAGAGTCAAAAGGAAGGAAGCATGGGCATGCTGGGAAGTGGGGTGGAGGCAATAGCATGATGGGAGTGGTAGTCACAGATATTGGTCACCCCCACAACTGTCCCATCAACACCACCCTGAACCATGCGCACATCACAGGGATTGGAAAAGAACTGACAAGATGGCTGACACTGGGTACTGCTGTGGGGAGCACATGGCCCTGCTGGGAACTGGGCACCAACCAACAGCAGGACACCACTGTCAGCCATCTTGCCATTGCTCTCACACTCACACACAGTGAAGTCCACCCAAAAGCAAGTAAGTATGGGCATGCTGGGAAGTGGGGTGGAGGCAATAGCATGATGGGAGTGGTAGTCACAGATATTGGTCACCCCCACAACTGTCCCATCAACACCACCCTGAACTATGCGCACATCACAGGGAGTGGACAAGAACTGACAAGAAGGCTGACACTGGTGCTCAGTTGTGGGGAGCACATGGCCCTGCTGGGAACTGGGCACCAAGAACAGCAGGACACCACTGTCAGCCATCTTGCCATTGCTCTCACACCCACACACAGTGAAGTCCACCCAAAAGCAAGTAAGAATGGGCATGCTGGGAAGTGGGGTGGAGGCAATAGCATGATGGGAGTGGTAGTCACAGATATTGGTCACCCCCACAACTGTCCCATCAACACCACCCTGAACCATGCGCACATCACAGGGAGTGGAAAAGAACTGACAAGATGGCTGACACTGGGTACTGCTGTGGGGAGCACAAGGCCCTGCTGGGAACTGGGCACCAACCAACAGCAGGACACCACTGTCAGCCATCTTGCCATTGCTCTCACACCCACACACAGTGAAGTCCACCCAAAAGCAAGTATGAATGGGCATGCTGGGAAGTGGGGTGGAGGCAATAGCATGATGGGAGTGGTAGTCACAGATATTGGTCACCCCCACAACTGTCCCATCAACACCACCCTGAACCATGCGCACATCACAGGGAGTGGAAAAGAACTGACAAGATGGCTGACACTGGGTACTGCTGTGGTGAGCACAAGGCCCTGCTGGCAACTGTGCACCAACCAACAGCAGGACACCACTGACTGACATCCTGAAAGACAACTTGCACTCCCTGCAATGGAAGCACGTTCCATGGTGGGATATCTGGCTGGGTGGGAAGGAGGACTCACAGCACTGACCATAGTCACCAGCAGCTCCACCCACACACCCCTAACACAAACTACACACAACTCACCTGGGAGAAAGCATTGCCTCACACACCAATCAAATATCCCACAAAGAACCACAACCCTGGGTCATGCAGTGTGAAGCACAGGGACACACATGGGACTTGTAGCAAAACAAACCCCAGGATAACACTGTCAGCCATCTTGTCAGCACAGGCACACAACCCCACAGGGAAGCAGAGTCAAAAGGAAGGAAGCATGGGCATGCTGGGAAGGGGGTGGAGGCAAAAGCATGATGGGAGTGGTAGTCACAGCCCAACATCCCCCA
Organism: Calotriton arnoldi; assembly: GCA_963921515.1. NCBI lineage: Eukaryota > Metazoa > Chordata > Amphibia > Caudata > Salamandridae > Calotriton > Calotriton arnoldi. Next base: position 7,729 of record CAWUFW010015821.1, on the reverse strand, counting down.
CCCACATGGCCCAGCAAGAACACACCCAAGCATGCACACCTCACAGGAGTCAAAAGCCACTTCAAAGATGTCTGACACTGGTGCTCTGTTGTGGGGAGCACAAGGCCATGCTGGGAACTGGCCAACAACCAACAGCAGGACACCACTGTCAGCCATCTTGCCATTGCTGTCACACCAACACACAGTGAAGTACACTCAAAAGGAAGGAAGTATGGGCATGCTGGGAAGGGGGGTGGAGGCAATAGCATGATGGGAGTGGTAGTCACAGATATTGCTCACCCTCACAATGCGCACATAAACACCACCATGAACCACAGGGAGTGGAAAACAACTGACAAGATGGCTGACACTGGCTACTGCTGTGGGGAGCACAAGGCTCTGCTGGCAACTGTGCACCAACCAACAGCAGGACACCACTGACTGACATCCTGAAAGACAACTTGCACTCCCTGCAATGGAAGCACGTTCCATGGTGGGATATCTGGCTGGGTGGGAAGGAGGGCCGGATGTCAACCAAATACAACCAATGCAGACCATGTACACACCCCAACATTCACATAGAAATTCCCAAATAATGCAGGACAATGTGCTACACCAATATCAACCCCTGACTGTGACAACTTAGGACAATGCAATGTACAGGCCCGCATCCAGAGGCACAGTCACAACTGTCAGGTGTGTCAACCATTGATGCCTGCAGAAACATAACATACATTGTGTGTGTCTCCCAAAAACAGGTGATGATGGGGACACAGCAGCAGACGCTGAGGAGTCCCCGTCCCAGGCTCAAGAGGATACGGAGCTCCCTGGTGTGGAACAGCCTCTGCCCTCCTCGGATGAAGAAGACCAACCTGGCACCTCCGGAGCAAGTCATCATGCAGCACCAGCAGGACCACCAGCTGCACCCCTGCACCCACCCCTCCAACGACTGTCAACACACATACCACCCCTGCCGACATGGAAAGACCAAGGAGCACCACCACCACCAGCACAGGGACCCTGGACCAACGTGGGGCCATGGACACCAACACCACCAACAACCCCCAAGGGGGCCCAGGGTCACCTGTGCATGCCACCTCAGGTACTGCATGTGTCGCCAGGGGTGGTGGGAGGGGTGGGAGACATAGGTCGCTGCTTGCAGAGGGGTCTGGACTGCATGATGACCCACAACTGGCACGCATAGCCGATGCGTACCAGTCCAGCACCGGAGAGCTCAGCCAGGTAGTGGGGATCCTCAGGGACATTAAACAGCAGCAGGCTGCCCGTCATGCCCACTTGGACTCACACATGTCCCGCGTGGAGTCCACGTGGGACACACTGCAAGAGATGACGGCGGTGCATAGGGACATATTACAATGCCTCCGACAGATGAGCAGCAACCAGTCAACACCTCCCTGTGTGCCCACAACATCTGCTGCTGAAACAACTGCAACTGCCACAGGGAGGCAGGATGACTCTGGCGGAGAGTCCCCTGCACCGCAGCAGCCTGCACTTGAGGGTCCCCCATAGAAGAGGGGTCGTCCGAGGAGGGGCAAGTGAGAGGCCGATGGCCATGTGCAACCCCCAGGAAGCCAACACCTGTTCTGGATAATCACCTTTGTGCGCAAACTGTTCACCCTGTTGACTGCAACACAACCCCCCACATGACATGGGGAGTAAAAGTTGGACCAATGTCTCAGATGACTGTGGACTTGATACAGGACATTTCTGCTACCAGGACTTCTAATTCATCTAGGAACTTAGGATTGCAATCAAAATGTACAGCACTCACCATCCTGTGCACTATTCGCACACATGTATTACAATAAACACACTAATACACCATACCTGCCTCTGTCGTGATTCCAACGTGGTTACTGTCATGGAGATGATGACCAGCGGAATTACACTGTGCATGCTAACTGCTACAGCAAGTACAACACAGGCATGTGAGTCATGGCAACGTGACACATATGAGGGGACTCACCACCACGGCTACACAACAAATACACACCTAGGCCATCTGACTCATTGCCTACACTGATGTTGCCAGGAAATACGGTGCAATGCACAGACACAACACCTATTCCCAGTCTTACTCAACTAGCCCACTGGTGCAGTAAGCAAATGTCAGTCAAATGTGTGACCACAGACAACGCACATCACAAAGTGAAGCACAGGTTTATTACACATTTGCAACATGTTGTAACCACTACAGATGCAAGGTAATCCCACCTGGCAGCCGGCACACAGTCAACAAGTGTAGAAGGAAGGAAGTCCATGGGTGTGGCTCACATCACCTGTAGGGACACAACAGCTACCACCCTGGAAGTCGAATCACGGTGTCGGGGATCACAGTTGACCAAACCACTCTGAAAGTACCCTGTGAAGGACAGAAATGACACACAGTCAAAAGCACTGAAGAACAGGACAGAACTGCAATACTCATGCCCAATACATGTCACAAGATACCCACCCAGAACCAAGTTAGCATGTCAACACTGTTGGGGAGTACAGACTACCTGTAAGGACACATCGCTACACTCATACAGTCATGTAGCACATGGACACACTCAAACAGCACCAGAGCACCACCAACACATATCATGCAAACTCACATCAGTTACATGACATCTCTGGATACTTACATTCAGCTGAAGAAGTTGGTGATGAGCTGTGTGCGGACATCACCATCATCATCATCATCATCACTGGCATCGTGGTCCAGGCCAGGATCCTCCACAGGTGGCGGACGTTGGTCATCGTCATCCAGGATGAGAGGCAACTCCTTCCGCACTGCGGGTTGTGTAGCATGCAGCAGACGATGACATCTTGCACACCTTTGCCGGGGCATATGGGAGGGACCCTCCTGTCTTGTCCAGGCAGCGGAAGCGGCTCTTCAGGAGACCAAATGTCTGCTCAATCACTCTCCTCGTCCGACCATGTGCCTCATTGTACCGCATCTGGGCTGGTGTCACAGGGTTCCTGAGGGGCGTCAGCAACCACGGCATGTTGGGATATCCGGAGTCACCTACATACAGACAATTGCACATTAGCTGAGTTGGAAAAGAGGGTGGAACACTACATTGCAGAACACACACAATGATACAAAGTCAGTACACACCAACAAGCCAGGCACGCTGGTTCCGCATCTGTGACATCATCCTCAGGATGCGACAACTCCTCATCACGTAGGCATCGTGTGCAGAACCGGGGAAACGGGCACACACGTGTGAGATGGTCATATCTGCAAGACAGACCACCAGTGCATTGACCGAGTGGTAGTGCTTGCGGTTCCTGTATTCCTGCTCCTGGGCCTGTGGTGGTACCAAAGCCACATGTGTCCCATCAATGGAGCCAATGACATGCGGCATCCTCCCCAGGGCATAGAAGTCACTCTTCACGTCAGTGAGTTGTTGGAGTCTAGGGAAATAGATGTACTGGTTCAGGTATATCAACATAGCCTCCAATACATCGCGGAGCACACGGCTGAACATGTTCTGTGACATCCCACCAGCAGTCGCCAGAGTGTGTTGAAAGGTACCGGTGGCAAAGAAGTGTAGGGCTGCCATCACCTTCACCTTGGGGGTCAGCGCTGTAGGGTACGGCCGGCCAGGTTGCAGGTGTGGTGCCAAGCGCACTGCCAAATCATCAATCAGCTGCCTGGTGAAGCGGTACCGTCGGATGCTGTCACGTTCCACCATCGTTGCCAGGTCAGGGAATGGTCTATGGACAGCTGGTGCCCTGCAGTGCATAGGTGAAGAAAAGAAAGATTGTCACTCACCCCACATATGTGGCATTGTACACACTCAATATCACACGATACATCATTATGAGGCACAAGTACATGATGTGTGCAGTTCCGTAGAGGACATGTATGGCACATACATGGCCAACATCCAACATCACAGTTCAACAAGTGGCATCAATAAGTCCCAGGTTGTGCCATTGGGTATCATGAGGACGTGTCACATTTCCCATCTCCTGCTGCCACGTTACAAACACACCCCACAGTGACATGTGAGGACAGATGTGCCCCAGGCATCACAGCTCAATGACAGGTAGATTCCCAGGGACCCTGTATTGCCACATGGACACTGGCATGACATGGCGTATCATGTATACACCACAGCAAAACAACCATGACCCCCACAGGTAGTGGTCCCTGTTGCCTCGGCAGGACAGACATGGACGTCTGTGACACACACACGCACAACATCAAAGTCCATGCACAAACAACGTGGATGTGGAGACTGTCTCCCATTGTGCACATGAAATCCGAGACATTGTAAACACAACATGCACACAGACTGTGGAGGACCATCACTATTGTGCCAATGGGTCACCCTGGGTTAAACATACCATCCCACATGGGACTCAGGGGCATGTGACATGACATACACATACACCACCGTGAAATGTGACCATGCCACATGCTCAGATATGAACAGTTGCACATCACAGTGGTCATGTACACGAAACACCAAGGATACTGTCCCCATGAACACATGCACAGCCTGGGGGTGGCTGCCCCAAGTGACACCCACAGAACAACATGTTCACCCCCATACACGGAATAGGTAATGCAGCCTTACATGCCTTAGGATACAGTTTGGACAGGCTGTGGTGTTGTAGGTGTGCCCCTCACTCCCTGGGAAGTATATGTGGCTGGCATATGTTCACCTGTGACAGGCATGGTGACATATGCCAGTGACATGTACAGGGACGCGTTGGACAGCAATGGACCGATCGGTGCGCACACATTGGCCATTGCATTCAATGTGTGCTGGTACGCGTTGTATTCGCAATACGCGTTGGACAGCAATGGACCGATCGGTGCGCACACATTGGCCATTGCATTCAATGTGTGCGGGTACGCGTTGTATTCGCAATACGCGTTGGACAGCAATGGACCGATCGTTGCGCACACATTGGCCATTGCATTCAATGTGTGTGGGTACGCGTTGTATTCGCAATACGCGTTGGACAGCAATGGACCGATCGGTGCGCACACATTGGCCATTGCATTCAATGTGTGCTGGGTACGCGTTGTATTCGCAATATCGCGTTGGACAGCAATGGACCGATCGGTGCGCACACATTGGCCATTGCATTCAATGTGTGCGGGTACACGTTAGTATTCGCAATACGCGTTGGACAGCAATGGACCGATCGGTGCGCACACATTGGCCATTGCTTTCAATGTGTGCGGGTACGCGTTGTATCCTGGGTACGCGTTGAACAGCAATGGACCGATCGGTGTGCCCGGCCGGCCCATTGCATTCAATGTGTCGAGGCACGCGTTGTATCCTAGGGTACGCGTTGAACAGCAATGGACCGATCGGTGTGCCCGGCCGGCCCATTGCATTCAATGTGTGCGGGTACGCGTTGTATCCTAGGTACGCGTTGAACAGCAATGGACTGATCGGTGTGCCCGGCCGGCCCATTGCATTCAATGTGTGCGGGTACGCATTGTATCCTAGGTACGCGTTGAACAGCAATGGACCGATCGGTGTGCCCGGCCGGCCCATTGCATTCAATGTGTGCGGGTACGCGTTGTATCCTAGGTACGCTTTGAACAGCAGTGGACCGATCGGTGCGCACCCATTGGCTATGGCCTGGCCTGGCAACGGACGCGTTTTCAAATCTTGAACGAGTCTGATGCTGGAAATTCAGTTGGTCACCCACAACAATGTTGCAAATTCATGGGTGTCATGAAGTTGAACTTTTGAAGGATGCTGTGGGCGTGTGTAAGTGGTGCAATTCCATGGATTGGCCAGATTCAGAAGATGCTAAAGACTTGGACCTATCACTTTGGACACATGGGACAGTAACTGCCTCTGCAGCACACATATAATGCTGGCTGTTCCCCTGAGAGCTCACTTGCCTGCACTACATGCTCCAGGACGACATCTGCCACCACCACTGCTGCTGTATCTGCACCCTCTGGACCCTGCAATGGCACGTACTGTGGAGAGAGCCCCAGCCTTCAGCACTGAGGAGAACCAGGCCCTGCTGGACAGCCTCCTTCCACAGTACAGCAAGCTGTATGGGAAAGCAGGGGAGCAGGTGAGTGTTCTGTCCACTGCCTTCCTAAATGTGCATGTTGTCTGACTAGCAAGGCTAACAGTCTGCACGCCACTGGCTAGCAGGCTCACTGAGTAGTTGTCACCCCCATAGTGTGTAGTTACATGCACTGGACAGGTATAGTGCAGTGACAGTGCATTTAAACAAGGTTTTACTTCCCAGGCAATGATACCATGTAGTAACTGTTGTGTACATCATGTGCCCCTGTGATTGAGACATGTATACACAACTGTGTAATGCACGGATATGTTGCATGTGTAGTAATAGCATTCTCACTTTGTCATCCTCACAGGTTGATGCCCACCAGAAGCAGAAGATATGGCTGACCATCGTCCGGGCAGTGAGATCCGTGGGGGACTACAAGCGCCGGATCCGCAACTGCCAGAAGAGGTGACAGGACCTTCGGGGCTGGACCCGGAGGATCGCACGGGTCCAGCTGAAGCTGTCGCCTCCTCGCAGGAGGGGTGGACACCGGACCCTGACCCCCACATGCTCAGGATCCTGGCGGTGGTCTTCCTGATCTGGATGGGCAGCTGAAGGCCAGGGAGCAGCACGGAGGGGTGAGTCCATGACTGCATTGTGAACTTTGTCTGCCATGCTATGTGCCCTCCTCTGGCCTGGTTAAACTTCCACAGCACATCAGTCATGTGGTCCAGGACCCATGTCCCTCGATTGTGCACTGCCCACTCCTCATCTGATACCCAGGTGTGGCCCTTGCAGTCAGGGAATTGTGTCACTTGGGTACTGTGTCCTTGCAGTTTGCTTGACTCAAGGTGGGGGACAGCATCTGTTCCCCTAACTGTGGTGGGCATCATGGGTGGGTCCATTGCTTACACAATGCCTGTGTTCTGACATGAAATCTGCGTGTTACTTTGATATGTGGTCCAATTGCTGAGCTGATCCACCACATGTGCCTGGGGTTACTGGCACACACCCAAGCTGCGGGTGGGAACAATGTTTGGGCCCCAGGAGTGTGTATATTACGTGTGTCACACATACTTAGCCAGCTGCCTACTGTCCAGGGTTCATCCCTCATTCATGTGGGGCAGGACAGTCATGCCTACTCCAGGCCATGCAATGCACTCTGTACTCCCACTCCCGTGTATCAGCTGACACGTTGTGCTCAGTGATATGTCCCCTCAGGTGTCAGCCTCTGTGTCAGTGTGCTGTGGCTTCGATGTCAGGACTGCTGGGGTGTTTATCGGTTGGGGCTCAGCATGCCACCGGAGATGTGACCATAGGAGACGATACTTATGTGACACATAGGTGTTTGAACACCTGACCGTGCAGACTGGGGTATGCGAATGTGAAGTCCATGCAGCTGTTTCCCATTCACAGCAGATTGTGAGGTGCTCAGGTTCAGAGGCTTGTGTTACAGGTCACCCATATGTCCAATCAGTATGACCTGGACAGATAAGGGTTCAGATGATGTGGTGTGTGGGGGATGTACATGTGCACTTGTTCAGCTCCAGGACTTGCATTCCCCATGACCTACTATTGTGACACAGTGCAGACTGTTGTTGTGTGGCTGCCCTGCCCATGTGACTGGAGACAGTGATGTATGACTTAGCAGGCATGCCTGTGCCATGGCATGTGACTTCCTATGAGTGATCCTGCAGGGGAGTGACATGTGCTACATGCACACCATAGTGGCAATGGCTAT